>LLKO01000005.1:661166-1108280 GCA_001513895.1 Graphilbum fragrans | reverse complement strand
CTATGCCACTGCACAGTTTACATTGAAGGTGGCGCGTTCACACGCAATAATAGATTATACCTTTAGTAATATAAATTCTATTGTATACAAGTAAAGTAAATATAAAAAGGAAAGATCTTAATAGTATAAATTATTTATTTATTAAAATAAAATTATATAAGGCAAGCTACTTAACATTATAAAACAAAGTAAATAAATTATGTTATATAAGAACCTTAACTTCTTAATGAGTGTTCTGCTGCGATAACTACGTGAGCCGACAGATGGCCGATCTACTCGAGGTGTTTAGTCCTTGCTCGTGTGGGCATAGCTGAAAATTTTGACCTCGCTCAGCTCTGCCGTCTCGTTGCTCTTCGAGGTCGGCTTGTTGTTACTTTCACCCCCCGCTGGTAAGTCACCCTAGAGATACCTGGAGTCTCAACGATGCAATAAACCATGGCTCATCTACATGGGTCGATATCTCCAGACTTAAAAGGTATAAAATCAACTACTACCATTTATCTGCGAAAGCTCCTCCCGGAAGGAACGCTTGTATAGCCCCATTCTCTCCATGATACAGACGCAAGTATAAGCAGATTGAAGGACACTCTACTTTTGCCCTGAGTCCAATCCACCATATGGCACGTCCTCCTTTGCGATACCATAGATACAGCAGTAATAGCGCTATCGGGTCCCTTTTCCAAAGCAGGTCTTTGAAGCGGCCACAAATACTGCGCATGAAGAGCTGAGTTGGACCAGTTGTGAGTTCGTCGTCTGGTATTTCCAGGATCCGAGATACTCCGTGAACGGCATAAAAGTACGAATTGTTTTCCGCCGTAGATGAGCTATCCAGGTCACATACGGCTGTCAAAACCACAGGCACGCCTTCTGTACCCCTCTCTGG
Organism: Graphilbum fragrans; assembly: GCA_001513895.1. NCBI lineage: Eukaryota > Fungi > Ascomycota > Sordariomycetes > Ophiostomatales > Ophiostomataceae > Graphilbum > Graphilbum fragrans. Next base: position 1,107,397 of record LLKO01000005.1, on the reverse strand, counting down.
CAAGGGTGAGTACATCTGAGCATAAGTAGCCGACATGACATGGAAAAGGCTGTCAGGCCGTAGTGGATTGACCGTGTGCCACAATGCCATCTTCCCTTCGCTGAAGCGCACCCAGTTCAGATCTGATGGGCCGGATGAGTTCAGTGGCCACGACTCTTCAGGCGTGCTTGCTTCAGTGGATGAAAAGGTGAGAACAGCCAGAGCAGCCGCAGTACCCCATACTGGATCCTTGTCTTTGGTTTCGATCGGTTCACATAGCCGCTTGTGGAAAAGGCCTGCGCTTTGAGACCAGTGATAGCACTCTTCTCGAGTCCGGCGATAATCTGAGGGGCTATTCAAATGGCGGTCGTATGTAAATGCCACAGCTAGGGAGGCATGCATTAGGAAAGGGTACTAGAATCACATGTCAGTCAAGAGGAGGTTTCTGATGGGTGACTTCGCTTGAATTTTGTTGATATGAATAGGAGAAAATTAGTGAAGTGAGACTTACGGTAAAGGCGAGCTCAAAAAGCTTTCGGTTCACTTGTATCATGTTTGGGTCACCCGGTGTGAGGAGACTCCGCCCAAGATAACGGGTGATGAAATCCTGACACCTTGCGTTCAATTGATAGCGAGAGGATGAATCGGATGTCCAAACAGCATTGGTTAGGGACAGCTGAAGCTTTGCTCTTCTTCGAACAACCATTGGCTTTGCCGTGTCGGCGGCGACAGGGTGCAGGTCAGGGATGTTGGACATGAAATTGCATAATACCCCGAATGAACTACATCCCTTGCACTGCGGTTTGCTCTCATCACACTAGGAGGCCAAGAAAATTAGTTGGATCATTTTTTTAGACATTGATCAAGTTTAGGTACCTTGAGTTTTCGAAGCTTGCAATTTCGGCAGCCATATCTCGACCGCCGTAGAGTTTTGTGCTTCCGGACCTCTATTGTTGTACAAGTCGAAGCCATGACTGTCTAACGAGGTGCCTAACTAGTTGATTTCCCCCAACCTAGTTATAAATAATTTGCGATAAAGAGCCTCTATAATGCCAACAATTGTATTACTAATAAGTCGGATGGCAAAAGCTTACATAATTTTGTCACTTCTCCAGTGATTGGGGTTTCAGGCTAACTCATTTTCGGATATTAGCTTCAACGCTAGCTGTTGCTCGGGAGCACAAGTCTCTGATTGGCTAAGAGCTATACTCTCAACTATCGGCCATTTATACCTACCTACGCAGTACTCGACACAAGATGGCGATGAACGAGCACTATAAGAAGAAGGGGTTTCCTCGACATTCTAGGAAGCTTTGCTATTCATTATTTACCTGAAAACTAGATTCGATCTGTGTAAGATCCTCTACCCCCAATACTTTTCATACCTACCCACTCAGTTCAACATGGCTACACATCTCGCCGCCCTTGCTGTCGCCAAAGGTGCACCCTTTGAACTCCAAACCCGTTCAACACCCAAACCAGGTCCAGGAGAGCTCCTCATCGAGGTCAAGTCCGTGGCCCTCAACCCGGCAGACGGCATCATGCGTGCCTCAGGCCTCTTCATACCCGACTACCCCACTGTCATCGGCTTTGACATGTCGGGGTTGGTCCTCGAGGTCGGCGACAATGTTCCCGTTCGTCCAAATGAGGATATTTTCTTTCAACCGGGAGCCACTCGCGTTGCTGTTTACGCCGCCTCCTTCTGGAGGTCTTACAAACCCGACTATGGCTTCTTTCAGGAGAAGTGCATCGTCCCTTGGCAGCACGCCATGCCTCTTCCAGATGATATCTCTTGGAACCAGGCCGCGACATTGCCCGTATCTACAGAGGTAGCTCTCAGCGCGTGGGATTCAATGGGGATTCCACGGCTGGGGGAAGCAACGCAGAAAGATAATACAGACAAGGGAGAAGCCATCCTTGTCTGGGGCGCTTCCTCTAGCGTCGGCACTATGGGCGTCCAATCCGCCCGACTGCTACGGGATGACCCTGGCTCTTCCTTCGCTGCCGTGTACGCCACGGCTAGTGCGATTAATCACGAGTACATGCGATCCCTGGGCGCGGATCGTGTTTTTGATTACAAAGATCCGCAGGTTGTGGATGCGATTGTTTCCGCAGCTAAGGAGGATGGCCTGGTGATTCGACATTGCTATCTCGCCATGGGGAAACTTGCGCCGTGCCAAAGCGTGCTCAAGGCTTTTCTCGAGAACAAAAGTGAGAACAAGAAGGCCAAGATTGCTTCAGCGCCGCCTATCCCTTCCGACGCGGAGAAGGTGGATGGGTTGGAAGCCATATTTGTGACGCCGCCGGATGATGAAAAGGAGAGGTTGGTTCAGTTTCGATATTGGCTGGGGACCTGGTTGAGGGAGAATCTGGTCAAGGGGAATGTTAGGCCGAGTCCGGAGCCCAAGGTTGTGGGAAAGGGCTTGGGGACTATCAATGATGGGTTAGATGAGCTGTTGCGGGGAGTGAGCTGTACGAAGTTGGTTGTCGAGGTTGCGGAGTGACAATTTCCGCAAGGGTGACACTACGCAATTGATGCCACGGATGGCTGAATGGATATTTAGATAGTAACATGTGATGCTGCTATGGTATTTTCAGACTATATTTCCCTGAAATTTGTGTCTAGTTTTGATGCTTGCTGGACTAGTGTGCCTTGGTCTTATGTCACTTCATCGAAGATGTTTCTCTAGCTTCGAGTCGTTGCCCTGGTGAGAGTAGCTCGGTCTGCGATACATATGACAGCCGTGCCTAGAGCTCTCACCTTTAAGAGCTTTTAAGGGTACTTGTTGGCTCTTAGAGATCACACGGGCCAGTACACGCCCGATCATATCACATGGTGTATCTCACGTCTCCGACATTTTTAACTGAGAAAACGCGTCTTTGAAGGGCGTGGTGGAATGTCGTCCAAAAATTACATTTAGCTGATAGTTACATTTGGCTGGTCAGCACCTACTAAAGTAGGTGCGCATTTCTGCGTGACTTGGAAATGAAAGGTGAGGACCGCCAATCAATCCAGCCGCAAAAGAATCTGTATGTTAGTGTTCGGGGTGACAACAAAGTAGCTCACATAAACCTAGTCCAAGCGTACAACTAAGTAGTGTCAGGAACGGTGAAATAGAGAAATCTATGCACCATGAGATGCTATATAGTATGACATACTACTGCGTGCCAGCAGCTCTCTTATTTCTTCAGCTCGCCCAGCAGGCTCTTTTCTGTCTCTTCCAACACCTTGAGGGTGTCTATGGACCACTGCTTCGTCTCGGCCTTGAGCTCAACATAAGGCTTGCGCATCACAAATTGATGCTCATTGTCAATACCAATGTTGCGACCGACATACCACCACACGCCATACTTGGTCAACGACAGACCTTTCTTGCATGCCCACTCCGCATTAGCTACCATGTCTTGGAGCTGACGTGCTTCTTCTAGCTTGCCAGACTTCCATAGATCGAACACATGCGACGTCGACTTGGGGAAAACGTTGCCCATGCCGGTCACGCATCCGATGCCGCCTGCATGCAGTGTAGGCAGGAGAAAGTCGCTGCTGCCGCCATACACAGAAAAGTACTGCGGCTCGAACTTGGACGTCAGCCGCGTCAGCTTACCCACATTACCGCAGGTAAGCTTGGTGCCGACAATATTGGGATGCGAAGCTAGTGCTGCGAGCTGGTCCGAGTCGAGGTCGATACCAGATGTGACTCCCGGGAACTGCCAACAAGTTAACATGCATGACTTTGCTAGCTACTGCCACCGAGTGCCATCTTACATTGTAAATCACAATAGGAATCGGGCTTGCATCGGCGACTTCACGGAAGTACTGGATCAGCGCATCGGTCGAGAGTGCTTTGGCCCAGTAGCTGGGCGGCAGAAGTAGCGCCCACTCAGCGCCCGCATCAGCAGCCTCTTTGGCGAGCTGGATGGTCTCGCGTGTGCTTTGGGCAGAGATGCCGGCCACAATAGGGTAGTCGGGGCGGCCCAGATCCGCCACAGCTTTCTTAGCAGTTCTGATGATGGCCCGGCGCTCGTCGTGTGTCAGCAACGGCAGCTCACCGTTGGTGCCCATATAAACGAGACCATGCATGCCGCTGTTGACTAGGTATTGGCAGTGCTTGTACATGGCATCCAGATCGACATCTTGCTCGGCATTGGCCGTGTAGATAGTGATGACGGGTGTGTAGACGCCCTCTGGTAAAGGCTTTGCCTTGGCTGTTGCGATTCTTGCAGACATCGTGACTTCCAATGAATGACTTTTCCAAGGAAAATGATGACCTGAAAAGAATTAGTCTATTTCTACCTTCAGATTTTGTGTGTGTATGCAGATTCTAGAGTTTCAATCTTGTAATGTATATACTGGAGCTACTATGTGCGGAGCTGTGCGGTGGATTTCGAGACTACTTTGCCAAATACCCCGAGCTTCGGGGCATCATGTTCTCCAAGCGCCATCTCGGGCTTCTCTCCGAGCGGATTTGCGCCACTAAACCCGTCATCGGTCGGCAGCATCAGCGGTCTCTAGCTAGTACCGTCGCTTTTCGGCATCGCTCGTCCAGCAAAGAGGGAAACCTGCACGAATTATGACAGGGAATATATCATCTCGAAATGCGCCGGTGCCAGAGTCACGCGCCGGAAATCTCTGTATATAACGCGACAGATGAAAATTGCTGCTAGTTGTCATGTCAGGTTAACTATGATGCATAATGCACCATATTCGCATTCGCACTCGCATTACACCATGGATATTGTAAGCAGCGAGATTCAGATCTTACAAACTCCATTTCGGCTGGCGGCTAATCATGAAAACATTGAAGACATGGTCGGGATTGGGAAAATCACGATTGTGCACTTATACAATTTCATGTGGCATCTCGTAAGCCCATAAACTGTTATCGGTGACCGTTCGGACCAATATCCTGCCATGAACTCTGGGTTCGAATATATACGAGTACCATGCTACAATTCAGTGTCAAGGTCGACCCTGTCAGGTTCATTTCTTGGCATTGGCGGGTTATGACATGCGTCGGGAACAGCCCGCCACAGCTCAAAGCTGATTACTGTACAGCGTCAAAACGCAGCTGACAAAGCTGCATGCTCTAGCCAGCTTTCAGTGGCTGGCAACAGCATATTCTACAACGTTTTCCCGGAGACTTGTATGCATAACGACACAAACAAGCCAACAACCTATATATTCAAGCATTTCTGCAGCGGTAAAGAAAGGTGTGAGGGGCGTCAGCATAAAAAAACACAACCATAGGCCAGATTTCTAAAAGGCAGAGTAAACTATTGAGAAATATTCGACCTATTCCCAAAATGCCGAAGGAAGCCATTGTTAGTGGGGGTATGCAATTCCACGTTTGGCTTTCAGTACCCATGGCATATAGTGAAGAGTTCTTTATGGACATGGCCTACTAACGCTGAACCAGGTTTCAAGGTCGACATTATCGACTCCCCTATTCCCGAGCCCAGTGCCGACCAAGTTCTGATCAAGGTCGTGGTGGCGGGTTTCAATCCCAAGGACTGGAAGAACACGCAGTCTCGCGGCTCGTCTGGCAACCCCGGTGATGACATGGCCGGTATAGTCGTGAAAGTTGGAGCCAATGTTGTCGAGTTCCATCCTGGCGACCGTGTTGCTGCTTTCCACCAAATGCTGGCTCCGCATGGCACCTACGCCGAGTATTCCATCGCATGGCAGCACACTACCTTTCATATCCCAGAGTCGCTTTCGTTCGAGGAAGCTGCAACTCTGCCGCTGGCTGCATTGACCTCAGCTCTGGCGCTGTACAAGGAGCTGGCTCTGCCTACGCCTTTCACGCCGGCCACAAAGCCCATCCCGCTGGTCATCTATGGTGCCTCGACGGCCATTGGCATCTTTGCCATCCAGCTTGCGCGCCGCAGCAACATTCACCCCATTATTGGCATTGCTGGCTCTTCGGCGGATCTTGTGCGCAAGTACCTAGATCCTTCGCGTGGTGATACTATAGTGGACTATCGCCAGGGTGAGCAAGCCGTGATGGACGGTGTCCAAGCTGCGCTGGCCAATGCTAGCACCAGTGGCAAGCCTCTTGAACTGGAACACGCCTACGATCCGGCTTCGTATCAGAATGGCTATGTGACTCTCTCGAAGCTGATGCCGGGCCCTCATGCTCGTCTCGCTGTGGTTGGTCCCAAGATGGAATACAAGGAACTTGAGCACCGTCCGGTGAAACTGCAGCATCTCGGCCGCGCCTTTGTCGGCCAGCTGCACGGTGAATCGCAAGCTGACCAGGATTTTGGCTATGTGTACTCCCGCTACATCGGGCATGCCTTGCAGAAAGGGTGGTTTCACGCGCATCCCCATCAAGTTGCACCCGGAGGTCTGAATGGCGTCGCGCAGACACTCAAGGACCTCAAGGACGGCAAAGTACATGGCTACAAATATGTCATGCGTATCGCAGAAACCGAGGGCCTCTCCGACACCAATTAAGTGCGCCAGGAACATTTAATGATGAATTGGACGGGGGGTAGGTTACAGCTATTTAGCTGGGCAAAAGAGGCCGCAGATTTTCGTTGATCAACACGGATTTCGTGCACTGAAAAATAGTACAAAAAAATAACAGCGGAATTCAAACAGGGGTACAAGACGTGCAGTAGTAACAGAGTACAGAGTAGTTAACCTAGTAATTAAGCCATTCCTGAACATTCCCGTTGGGGAATGCGCCGGTTTCCCTTCCCCTCTATTTAGTAGGCCGACGCCGGAGCCAATCCGGAGGGGCACAGGATATCTACAGATACGTCCACAAAGCAGCAAAATCATTTTCTAGGGCTGCAACTGATCAAAAACAGTCGAATCAGCAAGCAAACGAAATATCTAGATGTAATTGCCCATATCCAGCGCGTATGAGTGTTCCCCGTGTCGTGTCACGTGATGTGATCAGCATCGAAGATTTTTGCAACCGTAGCCCGCGAAACCATCCTGCGCGACTTCACCCCTCCATCCTGCCAGGCCGTTGAACCGAGAAAAAAAACCCCAAGCCACCATAATGAGCACAGAGAGTAATGCAGCGGCGCCGGCGGCACTGCCGGCGGACGGTGTGGACCGGCCGGCGATGGCGACGAATCCCAAGTTCATCTTCGTCACGGATTTCGACGGAACGATTACGCTGCAGGACACGAATGATTACATGACGGACCACCTTGGCTTTGGCGCGGATCTGCGGCGCAAGGGCAACGGTGATGTGCTGTCGGGGGCGCGGAGCTTCCGGGCCTCGTTCCAGGAGATGATGGACTCGATCTCGACACCGTACAACGAGTGCATTGCGCTGCTGAAACGCAGCATTGCCATTGACCCGGACTTCCAGGCGTTTTTCGACTGGGCCGACAAGGCCAATGTGCCGATTGTGATTCTGAGCGGCGGTATGCAGCCGGTGATCCGCGGGCTGCTGAGCCACTGGCTGGGCGCGGAGGCGGTGGAGCGGCGGCTGCAGATTGTGAGCAACGGCGTGGAGGCGCGGCCAGGCAAGAATCTGTACGAAGACGAGGCCGGCTGGAAGCTGGTGTACCACGACGACAGCGACTTTGGCCACGACAAGTCACTCGAGATCCGCAAGTACTCGCAGCTGCCGGCGGGCCAGCGGCCGGTCATCTTCTACGCTGGCGACGGCGTGTCGGATCTGTCGGCGGCGCACGAGGCTGACTTGATGTTTGCCAAGGCAGGCCGCGACCTGGTGACCTACTGCCAGCGCGAGAATGTGCCGTACACCGAGTTTGACAACTTTGGCGACATTGCCGCGTCCGTGGAGGCTATTGTCAACGGCCAGACGACGGTAGAGGACGTCATCAATAAGAAGAAGTAGATGTTCCCGGGAAGCTGGTTTCATTCCTGAGGCTCGGCATGGACATCCTCTTTCCGCCATTTTTTTTTCTTCTTTTTTCCTTGCTACATGATGAGCATGATCAAGAGACAAGATGGGGTGATTCTTGGAGGCATTTGGATTCTTCCTGCACATAGAGTTTTAGAACTTTTGCATTACCATAGAAATTAGAAACAGAGCAGACATAAACGGTGTCTCGCAGAAACAAATTGTTCTTATTTTCCAGTATCTCAGTCTCTATCATCAAAATATCCAGCAAGTTTGTGGTGCGTCCTCGTAAATATAAACGTAGAATGCAAATCTATGAGATATTGCCAGGTTCTATCCACCGCGAATTATTGATTATCCCCCAAATCGAAATAATCTATGGTGTAAATGAAAACAAACAAATAGCAAAAATCATGTCTATCAGAAGCAAATAATTAGAGTATAATGTGAATAAAAGGGGGGAGGGGGTGAGAGAATGAGAGATTTGGAAGTCGAGAGAGTGAGAGAGTAGGGGCGAAAGGTAAAGAGACAATGAGGACGGATGTCTACTCGGTTGGCTTCTTGACCTGCGGCAGGAAGTACCAAAACACGAGCATAATCACAAACAGGCCAATCACTAGCGGGTGCAGCACGAATGTGCCAGCCACCTGGGCAAGCATACCCGTGATAAACGGCGCCGCCGCACCACCAGCGCTGCCAAATGCAGCAATGATGCCAATGCCAGCAATGCGCTCGCGACGGTTCATCGAACGCATAAACACGGCCGCCGCACAGGGGTAAATAGGGCCCAGCAGCAGACCGACAATCGACACGGCCACGGCGTCGCCAATAATATTGGGCACAAACCACACCAGGAGCTCAAACACGACGGAGCCGACCACGCACCCAAACACAAACCTCCGCTCACCGACGCGCTGAGCCACGCCCACAAGCACGAATCGACCGAGAGTGATGCCAGCCCAGAAACCAGCCGTGGTGTAGCCAACCGCAGGCTCCTTGCCTCCGCGATCGGCAATCAAAAACGACGTGACCCAGCCGGCAATGCTGACCTCGGAGCCCTGGTAGGCAAAGATGAAGAGGGCGCCGATGAGGACGATGCGCACAGTCGGCGCGGAGAAGTTGTCGAAGAGCCGAGAGACACGACGCTTGCTGCGCTTCTTTGCCGGGGGGGAGCGTGCATTCGAAGCAGCAGCCACCGCAGCCACCGCATTGCCTGTGAAGCCTTCAGCGGCGGCCACAGCAATGGAGGCTCTCCGGTCGGTTCCGGGATAGGCATAGTCGTGGCCGCTAGCCATGGCCGCAGCCGGAAGAGTGGTCTCGGATACGGTGGGCATCGCCGCAGTGCCGTGGGACACAAGCGGTGCCGTCGATGAGAAAGAGGCCATGGGAGTAGGCTGGGTGGACTGCAGAGGAGAGAGAATGGGGCGAGACATGATAGGCATCAGCTCCGGCGAGGGCACACGAGACGGCACACGAGATGAAACGACAGTCGATGGGAAAGAGGCCGGCTCGGGCATTTTGAGATCTGGTTCGCTGAACTGGATGCCCGCGAATGGCGGCTGCGGGGGCTGCGGCTGGTTGTTTGCAGTGGCCGAGGCGCTCTGCGGGCTGCTCTTGCGCCACTGGTGGAGACGGAAGGAGTTCTTGGCGGCTGCAGTGGCAGCATCGATCATGTCGGCATAGGACAAGGCGTTGTCTGTGTCGTACTCGTAGCCGATAAAAGTCCAGGCACTGCCGGCAGCTGTCAGGGCAGCAAAGGCAAAAGGCACAAAGTAGTAGTTGCCGTAAACGGAGGCGGACTTGTTCGTAGCATCTCCATCAGCACCAGAAGCTACCACGATGGCCGTCGCTATCAAAGGCCCTGAGATGCCGCCAAGGCCGTAGCAGCCGTGGATGAGTCCCAGCGAGAAGGTAGTCTCACGCAGGCTCGCACAAAATGTATTGCCCATGGCCACATTAATGGACTCGCAGAAGCCATAAAAGAAGAAGCCAACGACGATGGCCACGAATGGCGCTCGCATTGTCAGCATGGGAATGTAGCCGGCGACCATAAGGAGCTGGCACAGACAAATGGTGCGAGCATAGCCAAGGTGGCGTTTCATGGGGTCGACAAAGACCGCGGCCAAAATCGAGCCGACAGCAGTGCCGACGAAGATGAGAGAGACCATGCCATAGCCGATGTTGTAGTGCCTTGCAAGTTAGCCAGTGATGTCTTTCATACCCATCCCTCTTCCTGTGCTTACCGTTCAATGTAAGGCAGAAGAGCCCCAGCGGCACTATCGTTAAGTCCATAAGCCAGATACATGAGGCACAGAACGGCCATGCGGTATCTGTTCTTGCGTGGGTAGTACAGGCTTGTGAGAGCCTCCACGCCTTCGTCTTCTCTGTCGCTGCCGAGGTCACCGCTGTTGCTTCGCCGATGGAGAGTGCCCTCTCCATCACTGTCTCTAATGTTGGCAGCATCTGGACCGCTGCCTGCCCCATCATTGGGTGAGGGTGGTCGGCTTTGCTCCAGGTCGCTCTGTGCTTCGAACACCTGGGCTGTGGTCACCTTCTCGGTTGGGCGAAAGTCATCTTCGCCCTTGTGGGGGATAGCTGGATAGGAACGAGGAACCGCCTTGGCCGGACGAGCGGGTGCTTCGTAGGACACATGTGTAGATGCGGCAGAGGCGGCCGTAGACGCCTGAGCCGACTGGATTTCGATGAGAGAATGAAACATTGTTATTTGTGTAGAGAATTTGGAATGCTGAATTGGTTGGGTTGATAGGGTCTTAGGGGGGATGTGCAGAGAAATGTGCAGATTTTAAGTGAGAACAGAAAATCAAATCATGAACAAAACGGCCCGACAATCCAACAGTGATGAGAGTTCTGATTTATCATCTGCCCATCCCTGTGAGCAGACAACAATGCCGACGAGAGGGGCCGATATGATTTACCGGAGATGTCCCGTGTTCAGGATGCTGTACGTCGGACGTTGACTCAAGAAGAAGGAGGGAAGAGGAGGAGAAATACTGGGCTTCCCCTCTCCTTGACCGGCGTGCTATTTTAATATTTTTTCCTTTCTCACGATAATGCTAGTAAAGCGGATGCACACAGAGACACACGCACACACAGCAAGTAAACAGTGGATGGGCCAAGACGCTTGCCCTCCGCCACAGGTCCGACCCTGCTCTACTACGAAAGGACCGCCGCTTGCAAGGCACGTACGAGGGGAGGGGGTAGGAGGCGACCCTTTCTCAAGGGGGCACCCGCCATGGAGCAGCGACCATCGCAGGCCGCTAGCCAGAGCCGTTCAACGGGTCTATCAAGGGTGGCGGGGCCTAAAAGGGCCAGGGCGACGGAGGGGGCGTGTGATGAATTCAGTCACGTACGGGGATGTAAGTATGGTGCCAGGAGAAAAGCGCAAACACGGAGTGGAGAGCTGCTTTGCTAGGCCTGACTCATGGAAAGCGTTGCATGTACATCGCGAAAGAGGACCGCTGTGATTAGAAATGTGTACTTTTTTAGAACCGACGGGTAAACCGCGGAACCTGGAATCAAGAGCCGGGAAAAGGGGGGCCGGCCGGTGTGTACGTACGCGTGTTAGTTTACCTTCGTCATGGCCCCAACAGTGTTCGTGGCCATTGTCTAGATCTGCAGCTCCTCAGCTTTGTGTCTTACGAGCTGGCAATCATCACGTATTAGTTGCGGAATTCCCTTTTGGCCACAACGGGCAAAGAGGTAGCTGAACCGGACAGGGGTTTCCCTCATAGCTAAAAAAAAAACTTAACTAGCAAGAAGGAAAAAATCCTTTTTGATCCTTAGCAACTCCCCAGCAGAGGCAAAACAGCAAATAACACCATCGGCTGATAAGGGGCCCATTTCCAGATGCAACAAGTGTGGCCGGCCTACCCACATAAAAAAGATGGCGGCGAGAGCTGGTGTAAGTGGTTGCGGAATAGCCGTTTTGGGCGACACCGCTCACAGTGCCGCCAGCTAGTTTTTTTTTTTGTTAGGGCCTTTCTTACGAAGCGCCTACAAAGAGAACATCCAAGCAACGCCACGCCAGCACACCACTTGACCCAATCAGCGTACCAACTGGTAAGCTCTTATCATACAGCCACGTGCCACAGGGAGGTTCGAAATGGATATAGGACGGCAAAAAGGCAAACCAAGCCAAAGCTCCTTGTTAGCCCCTACAGCTATCGTGAACACGAAGCGGTGTGCCTCAATGGCCGTGGATCGGCCGCCGTGATTTCCCACAAAAACCTGTCAGCTGTGACGGACAGAATTTTCGGGCCCCAGCAACAGTACAAGACGTATTTCCGGTGTCGGCGTGCTGGCAACCGAGGAGCTTAAGGAGGATATCCGGGTAAATGGAAAGCAGGTTGGGCAGTGGTAGCAAACAGAACCAAGTAAGAGGCCAATGTGTTAGATCCAGAGCCATTGCGTGGGGAAGAAAGCGCAAGACAGGCAGTTGTTCTGGAACGCAAGGGGGAAGGCTTGAGACCGAGCCAGGTCCATGATGCTGACAGCGGCCCCACTGGTATACCAGGTCATGTCTTGACGCTTTTGGCTGGCACTTGGTATCAAGGGGGACGTGGGCAGTATTGAGGCTATTTCAGCCTCTTGTGAACATTCTACGTCAGGCCCGTGCGGAAAGTGGGTCCACAGAAAATAAAGTCTAGAAAAAAGGAATACACACCAAAATAGATGCACAGCAATATTTAGGGCCGATTTACACGTAGACATCGAGCATCGAATACCACCGCACACCTCTGGTTTATACTACAGACTCGTTCAAAATGGCTCGCTCACGGAAAATCTTACATGCGGCACTCGCAGACTCGCTTACGCCGCCCGATGAACTGACGCCGATGCAGTCGCTCGCCCGAGTGGTGCACGCCGAAGGCCACAACCTGTATCTTTGCCAGCTGCCCAGCACGTCGAAGCTGAGCGCCACGTCGCAGGTGCTCGTCGAGCTAAATGCCAAGTTCCGCGAAACGGTGTACATGCGCCGCGGCGGCTACGTGCTGGTGGAGATGGTGAGCACGGCGGAGGGCAGCGGACGCAAAGTGGTCGGGGAGATTGTGAATGTGGTGGGCGACGAGCGGGCATGGCGGAAACACAAATACTGGTGAGTCCAACTGCAGCGTATCGGAGTACGGGTTGTTTGCGCAGTGTCCAGTCGGCTAACTTTGCACCAGGCCGGCCGAGTTTGCCAAGTTTGTTCCCGCCGAGGAGTCCGATGAGGACTCGACAGTAGGCAAGATGCCCCCGAGCGGTTCGGAAGACGAGTAAGCGGGTGCGGATTCAAGCCATGCGTGCCGACAAAGAAGAAGAATGCAATAAGCAGTGCTGCAACAAAAGCACGAACAAAAACAAACACATAGCAAGGAGACAGGGGAACGTAAACCCGTACCCTGTGGCTCTAACCCGGATATCTATGACACAAATAACGCCGCACCTTTGTTCTGCTTTTTCTTCCACAGGGCAATGCCCCCATCACTGCTTTGCCTTCTCCTCTTTTGGCACCGGCAGCACCGGCGCATACTCGGCAGCGTCCCCAGTACCCCACCATGTAACCGCTGTGGTGAGGGCCATGACACCGACGACGACGGCAGAGCTGACGTTTGTGCTGGGATACACGTTCCAAGCCCACTCCTGCAGCGCCCACAAGCCATACTGGGCCACGGGATGCACACGGCTGCGCCAGAGCAGATACGGCGTGGTCCAGGCGAGGTAGGCGTAGAACTGGTAGTGCAGCGAGCGGGCCGCCAGCAAGCCGACAAGGTTGGCAGTCAGCACGGTGGTCAGGACGAAGCGCGGCGTGACAGCACGGGAAACGGCCTGCTGCTCTCGAAGGCCCGGAAATGGCGAGCAGAATTGGGTGAGCATGGGCTGTGCCAGGGCCACTAGCGACGCCCCAGTGGCCTGTTTGCCGAGGACGGGACGCAGCCAGCGCGTGGCAATGAAGACGACAAGGAGGCCGACATGCAGCAGCAGCAGGGCAGCCGCAAAGCTGCGGCTGAGAAAGCGGTCTTCGCCGACAAAACGCCAGTTGACGGTCCAGCGGAAGAAGAACTGACGAGAGAACTCAAAGGCGCGGCCAAAGTAGCCTGCGGGGTTGTGAAGAATATAGGGCAGTCCAAGGGCGACCTGGGCGGCAACGATGAAGGCAGCCACAGCGACAGCAGGGACGAAGCCAAGAGAAAAAAAGAGGACGACGCCGATCGCCGGCAGGCTCAACAGAAGCGACATCTTGGTGCCGAGACCCCAGGAGTAGGCGAGGACGGCGGGGAGCCATTGGCGGCGCTGGAGCAGGAAGATGGCGAGCCAGAGGAAGAGAGCGGCAACGCCGTCGTTGAAGCAGCGCAGGACAAAGATGCTGTGGAGGCGTTTGGAGAGGACGAGCAGCGGAAAGACATAGGGAGGGGTCTACAGCGTTAGTCGTTGTCCAAGTACAGATCATGCATCCACAATCAACCAGTTCAAACATACCCCCGCCTGCCAGTAGCATGCCATGGCCAGCGCCAGCGCCGCCAAGTATATGCCGGCAAAGATCTGCTGGGCGAGCAGGATGTTGGCGCCGTGGTCGGTCAAGTGGTAAAGGGCCGTGTAGGTGTAGACGTGGGCAGCTGGATAGACGAGCGGCCCGGTGCCGCCTTCGAGCTGCGTGTAGTCGTATTCGCCGGCGACGGTCTGCGCGACCTGCTCCATGTAGGCGACCCAGTCGATCTCAGTGTCTAGCATAGGAGGTCAGCAGGGCGCTCGTTGGAGTGGCAAGCCGAGTGGAAGCAGGCGTATCTCCCCAAACAGATGGAGGGCAAAATGCATTGCGCGAAACGTACAGGGAATCCTCCAGATGACGAGGACACAGAGAACGGCGTCCAGTAAAAACAGGGCCACCGGGATGAGCTTGGCGAGCGGGCTGCGGCCTGTGGCCAGGTCCAGCACGAAGCGGACGCCCTGGGTGTAGAGGGAGGTTTGAGGCGGCGCCATGGTGGGAGGGGCCGAGGACAGCGAGCCGGAGAGAAACGAAAACGGCACAAAAGACACAAGAGACGCGAAAGACACGAAAGACACGAAGACGGGACATGAGCTCTGTACACGTTACGATTTAGTGGGGCGAGCTGCCGAATGGTGGACGCACAGCACTAGCAGCCACCTAAGATACACGCTACATACAGCACTACGGGTACAGCTTCACTATAGCTTGCTCTTCGCCCGCAGCTGCTCGCCCACCAGCTCAACCACGCGCGCCGAGCACCCGTACGATCCCTGGTAGCCCCAGCCGGAGTGGCCGTAGTTGTGCACGACAGCACGGCCATCAATGCGCTCCGTCTCCAGCCGCACGCCGCCCTCGCGGTACGGCCGCAAACCAACGCCGTGGCGCACAATGTCCAAATCCCCCGGCGTCTTGCCGGCCAGCTTCGGATGCGCCGCGACGATGCGCTGCAGGATGCGCTGCGCCACATTGGGGTCCGGCTGGCTCTCCCAGTTGCCCACCTGATATGTCCCGCCGACTACCGTGCCACCACCGGCTGCCCGTGTCATGCAGTACATCAGCTCGTCCGCCGGGCCGTCGGTGCCCGAGACCGTCAGCATCGGCGCCAGCTCCTCGCGGATCACGACGACCTGCCCACGCGCCGGCTTGACCTTGGCATCAGCCACGCCGCCGAGCTTGCACGCCATCAGGCCGCTGCAGTTGACGAGGATCGTGGGCCGGGCGGTGCGCCCGGAGGGTGGGGGGGCCGTTGTCGTGCCGTCGGCCGCCACCTCGAGCCCGGCATACGCCGCAGCATCGCTGATATGGGCTAGGCTGGCCCGCCGGAACATCACACCGAGCGCCCGGCACTGCGCCACCAGCCACGGCAGATACAGCATGGTGTTGATGCACACGGACGTCCACTCGCAGCCCGATGCTATGCCTGCCGGCAGCTCGGCCGCGTCGAGCTCGCGGAAGTCGTCAAACAGCGTGCGGAACCACGGCGTCTCCACGAAGAGCTCATCCGCCAGCCGGTTCTTGCTGCCTGCTTTGGCCGCCTCGATGTCCACAATACGCCGCCACACTCGAGCCTCTGCGTAGGTCCGTCAGCGGTGTGTCCTTTCCATCAAGTATCCCCGTCGGTCAGATGTTCCCTCGACTCTTCGCAGACCTACTCTGAAAGTGGATGCCGGCTTCGGGCACCTCGGCCGCCAAACGCCGCAGCTCCGGCCACGTCTCGCGCTCCCAGCGGCTGTTTTCAGGGTCGGACATGCTGTCGGGTCAGCGGATGCAGAGATGGTGAAAGGTCGCTGCTGTGTGGACCAAGACCTACGGCAACACGTTGGCACCAGCCCATGGCGAGGTGTACTGGATGTCGTAGTCACCAGGCATGTGCCGGGCCACGACCGTAATGTGGCAGTCCTTGTATGTGCGGGCCAGCTGCAGAGCTGAGGTCAGGCCCGAGACGCCGGCGCTGGCAGAAAAAGCAACGAGTTAGTCATGGACTTGGGACGGGTCTCGGCAGCACAAACCCACCCGATAACAACAATGTTGGCCATGCTAGACTGCTGGCGATAGAGGCAACAAGGCAACAAGGCAACAAGGTAACGAACACAGAAGATCGAAAACAAAATGAAAAAAGCTGGCTAGAAACGAGATAAAAACAGAAACAAGACAAACAATTCAGAAGTGTCGGACAGAAAGACTATCTCGCCGATATCTTTCTTCTTACTCCGACTAGCGGCGGCCTACAGCGCTAGTTCCGGTGCCAGAAAGCCCGACGGATAACACGCCGCGGACAAGCACTCCGATTCCACTGCGAGCAGTGTTGCAGTGCATGGCCGTGCGGCCATTCTTTAGAGTCGGCCAGTCTATTTATTATCTTACTGTCTGTTCTGTTGGTGAATTTGGTTGTCTAATATACTCCGCATACCTTTGATAGCGCCACCACAGCATCGTCCAACGACTAGAAAAACGCGGAAGGGCCTCGAAAGAAAGGCATCATAAAACTCGCACGCCCTTACGGCCCTCAGTTCTTCTTCACCGCTGCCACCAGCTCGGCCGGCGGCTCCTGGCGGTAGCCCTTGGGGTTGTTCTTCACCCACCGCCACAGATCCTCGCAGGCATCCTCCATCGTGAGCTCCGTCGTCCAGCTCAGTTCCTTGTTGGCCAGCGACGGATTCGCCGTTAGGTCCAGCACGTCACCCTGGCGCCGCGCCACCACTTCGTACGGCAGCTCGCGGCCCACGGCGTGGTTGAAGGCCTTGATGATCTCAAACACTGTGCTGCCACGGCCCGAGCCCAGATTCCAGGCCTTGAGGCCAGGCTTCTGCTCCCGCAGGTACTTGAGCGCCGCCAAGTGGCCGCGCGCCAAATCAACGACGTGGATGTAGTCGCGGATGGCCGTGCCGTCCCGCGATTTGTAGTCTGCTTGTTAGCGCGGCGTACCGGATCATGCAACAGCCACTGCCAAACTCACCATCGCCAAACACCAGCAGCTTGTCGCGGTCGCCCGTGGCCACCTTGCCCAGCAGCGGCAGCAGATTGTACGGCACACCCTGTGGATCCTCACCCATCAGACCGCTGGGGTGGGCGCCGCCGGGGTTGAAGTAGCGCAGCAGCGCGCCGTTGAAGGCATTGTATGGCTTGCCGGCCTTCTTGAGGTTGTTGCGCTGCGCATTCACGTAGTCTCGGATCACGTCTTCGATCATCGACTTGGTGCGGCCGTATGTGTTGGTCGGGCCAATCGGGCACTCCTCTGGGATCGGGATCATGCCCGGCACCAGCGTCGCATTGTCGCCGTACACGGTCGCCGACGACGAAAAGACAATATTGCCGACGTTGTGCTTGCTCATCGTCCGCAGCAGCGTGATGCTGCCGCCCACATTGACCCGGTAGTACTCCAGCGGAATCTCGCCCGACTCGCCCACCGCCTTGAGCGCCGCAAAGTGGATGACGCTGTCGATCGCCGGGTGCGCCGCAAACACCTTGTCCAGCGCATCCTCGTCCGTCACGTCCAGCTTGTAAAACACCGGCCGCCGGCCGCTCAGCAGCTCAATCCGGTCCAGCGCCACCTCGGACGAGTTGTACAGGCTGTCCACGATCACCACGTCATAGTCGCTCTGCAGCAGCGCCAGCGACGTGAACGAGCCGATGTACCCGGTGCCTCTGCCGTCAGTTAGCCAGAGATATCTCGATGCGCTGGTATACCATATTGCTGCCGTGCTGCCGTGGCGCATCCCACGATGCATCGTGGCGCATTCTGGGCATTCGGCGCTGATTGGCCCGAAACGGAAATTCAAGATCCATGCCACAATCACTCACCCAGTCACCAGCACAGTGCCGACAACCATCTTGGCTGGTTCTGCACGTCCAAGAGCGATATTTTCCGGTGCGAAAAGGGGTGGAAGAGGCAGCACAATCTCTGCTGCGAGCACAAAGCCAATAAGAAGAAGCGTAGAGCTGGTAAAGAAGACAAGCTCAGGAGGGACTAGAAGGACAGATGGGCCGACGAAGAGCTTTTTAGTATAAATGCGCCGCAAGGCTAATAGTGGGAACGCAGGCGCTTCCTAAGCTTGCTAAACTCGCCACATATATCCGTCGGAACGAAACACCTGGTAGTAGCTGCTAGAGCTCGCTGCTCGTTACAGCCCGTATGTATTGGGCCATATGTCCTTGCTTGTTCGACAGCGACAGTGGGGGAGGGGCAACCGGCAAGGATCGCCGCATGTCATAATACCTGCTAGCTCATTAGCAGACAGCGACCCTGTTTTGCAAATTGCTGCGCACTTTCCATGCCCACGCCGCACCAGGCCGCCCTCGCAGGCGCATGCACGCAAACTCGTACGCACGCGCCGGATCACAAAAAAAATCGAGCAGCAAAAGACGCTGGGCGCCACGGGACACCCGGCGGAACGGCCGACGCAGCATCTCGATCATCTAGAGTGCTGGTATGCAAGTATCCCGTATGTTTGTACCGAGGCTGGTGGGGTCGAAGCTTCCGTCTTGAGCTTAGCCTCGAACCTCGCTCAGCACAGACGCGGTTTCCCTGTACGGCATAGCAGCAGCCATGAAGAACACATGGGCCACCAGAGCAACAATGCGACGCGTTGGCAGTGCTACCTTGTAGCCACAGCCCATTGCTGGAGTAGCAACCAAGCACGGAGAAAAAGTAGGACAGGACAGGGGTGGCCTAGAGGGAAAAAAAATTGGAAAAATAATACAGCCAGCAAAGACAGCTCCATTGAAGCAAGCACCAAGCAGCACCACCACAAGCTTTCTGGCCCTCGTTTCACCCCCCAAACGGCCCGCCTGGCGCATCTTGTTCCGGAAACAATAACAGGACGGGGGAAACAACAGGAAAACACCGGCCCCTCCTCAACAGGCCTTTGAGGTTTGCCTTTGTTCGCGCGCCCTGGCGACGCCAGCTGCTATTGTTGGACTGCCGTTTCCGGTCTCCTCAATAGAGAACAAAGGCCGACGCCGACCGTTTTGTTGTCCACACTTTGCGATTCGGTCGCCGTGCGCCGTTGCGCCTCGTGTCCTCCCTTTTTTGTCGTCGCTGTTGTTCTAGTGCATGTTCGGCTTGCTTCGTCTTTGTTCGTGTGGCCCAGGCAAGGCCACCTATTTCAATGCTGTCGCATCCGCGGTCTCGATGAACTCAAATTCCATTCACCAAAGCAGATCACCACTTTCGACACTGGACACAACCACCTCACCTTGTCACCCACCACCGCATCTTCGCGGCCCTGCGACGAGCCAATCCATACTACCAGCACACGGCGCATTGGCCGCCCAACACTCCCGCCGACACGTCCATCATGCCTCCCAGGCGGTCTTCCCGCGCGCCGTCGTCCAGTCGGCTCTTCGACAACACAACAGAAACCGGCGCCCCGGTCGCGACAGGTCCGGTGGCAGCGGCGATGCGCGCATCTGTAGCCAGCCGCGGCATGTCGCCCGGCCCCGCCAAGTACAGCTCCGCCTATGGCTCGCCGCCAACCATTGTGCCCGTGAGGCAAAACGTGGCTCGCCAACGCTACAACCTTACGAGCGCCTTGAGCCATGTCATTGACTCCGTCGACCAGGACAACGAGAACGACACGCGCCAGCGCCAAGAACGCGAGGCAGAAGAGCAGCGGCTTCGGCTGCGCGCGGAAGGAGCACCAGATGCGCCGGCGGCCGAGTCGACCGTTGCGGTGGCCGACGGGCAACAGGAAGAGGACGGCGATAATTCCGCCAGCTCTGTCGAGCTTGTCCGAGAACCGCCCGGCGAAGAGGAAACAGTGCGACAGCCGCCGCGGCGATCCCGGTCTTCACGTAAGTCGAATGCTTCACTGTATCGATGATTGCGTTTGTATGATTTTGACTACATGTCTAACCTTCCTGGAATAGAAGCAGAGCAGCAGGCCAAGGCGGCCTCGAGCGTACAGCGGAGGAGTACGCGCATCACGCGACAAGCGTCGGACCCGCCGTCATCTGCATCGTCCGACCGGAGCTTCATAGAGGAAGAAGGCGTGTTTGCCGATACGGAAATCATGACGCCTGCCCTGCCGCCGAAATCCAGCCTCCCGTCCAAATCGTCCAACTTGTTCCGGCATCTTTTGCAATCCTCAGCTGGCAAGATCTCGAGCCGCTTTTCCGCCATTCCCGAGAGCCCCAGTGAAGAGGCCGTCCAGCACCAGTTTCCGCAACTGCACTTTATCCACCCGCGGCCAGACAATGCCGCCGAATCCACAGAACCGCCAGAGGCCCCGGCGCCCACAATGGCTGAGCGGCGAGCAGCCAGGTCAAGAAAAGGAGGCGAGCCAGAAGCCCCAATGACAGCCACCAAATCAACCAAGTCGCGCGTGGCCACACCTGGGCCAGTAGCACGAGTCAAGCCTTATAGGAGAGTCCCCGCCGACGAGGCAACCAGCCATGACACAGAGGCAAGAACTTCCAACCAGCGGCGTGCGTCTAAAGGGCAACGGCTGCATACCGTGGGCCAAGAACCGGAACCTGTGGCCGGGACACAGTCCAGTGGCGAACCAGCGCCAAAAAGACAGGGCGGCAAGCTATCCAGCTTCATCCATGGCATCAGCGAGATCTCCAGGGTGCTCAGCCTGGCTACTACCTTTCTTGTGTTGAGCTTCGTGGTTCTGCGCGTCTTTGTGGTCACTACGTCTCCCAGCGATCTATACGAGGGCTATCGAGTGGACAACCGTCTGCACTGGTACGGCCGGGACTGGCGCAGCAATCTGCGGCAGCTGGTGCCGTTTGCGCTTGTGCACCCCCTCGGCGCTCTGAGCGACGACGACTTTGCGCGGATGAACGGGCTGATACTCAGCCACGCCAGCGAGATTGCAAAGCTGCAGCACAGCCAGCGCCTTCATGACGACGCACTGCAGCGTGTCGGCCGCATTTTGCCAGCCGTTGTGCACATGGAGCTCGATCGACGCGGCCGCCCGGTGATATCACAGGAGTTCTGGCACGCGCTCAAGGACAACATCCAGGCCGACAGGGATATCTTCACCCTCATCCAACGGCGGGACGGATCTCTGGCTGTGTCCGATATTCAGTGGACTGCGCTGAAGCACCAGCTCGAGAAGTCCGGACTGCTGCCCGATCCCAGCAAGCTGTCCGCCTCGAAATCGCTCTCCGTGCGCGACGTCGAGGACATTGCCGAAGCCAGCCTGGCGAAGTCATGGGAGGCATGGCTCAGGAAGAACCAAAGCAAGGTCAAGGCCATTCTCGGCGTAACCATGGCTGCTGCTCCATCGGCTCCGACTACGTCCCGGTCGGCAGCCCCGTCCGACGTCCTTGGCCACCTGTCGGACGACCAGCTTACCCAGCTAGCTCAACAGATGGCGTCGTCCAGCAGAGCCAGAGACGTGCTCGTCTCGAAGCAGGACTTTTTGAAGATTCTCCAGCAGCAGTTTGTCGAGCACCGCCTAGACATCAAGGGCGAGCTCGGCGACCTGGAAGGCCGCGTGGTAGAGATTGCTCGGGACGCAGCGTCTGCTGTGGCCGCAGCCCATCCCCATCCCATGCCCACAGGATCGCCGTCAGCAGGCAGCGATGCCACCGGCAACAACGGCGGCGGGTTATCCAAGAAGGAGATCTCGCAGCTGGTCGACCAGCTTGTGCGCAGAAGCGTTAGTGACGCCCAGCTCGAAGCCATGGCCCGTGGCCGCATCAAGGTCAACTGGCAGGCCAGCCTAATCAACCAGGTCAACTTCTTCTCCAAGAACACCGGTGCCACCTTCAACCACCACTTCTCCAGCCCGGCCTACTCGCCTTACCGCCCGTCGTTCTGGTCGTGGGGCCACCGGACTGGCGGCTTGGGTGGTATTTTCAGCGGCAGCAGTGGTAGTAGCAGCAGCTCGGCCAACGACGGCGCGTTTGGCCACGGCAATGGTGCTTCGGGAGACCGTTCGCCACGACCAGCACCCGGCTCGCTTCGCGGATCCGTGGCCTTTGAGCGTTGGGAGGAAGACGGCGACTGCTGGTGCGCGGCAACGACCGGTGGTGACAATCCCGGCAATACGGCGGCTGCCAAACCCAAGCGGCCTGCCGACATTGCCATCAAACTCGGCATGCGCATTGTGCCTCAGCACTTTGTCGTCGAGCACATTCGCGCTACCGCCACACTGGATCCGGGCGCAACGCCCAAGGATCTCGAGGTGTGGGCACAGATCACAGACTATGCTCTGCAGCGCACGCTGCAGGACTGGAGTCTGAGCCAGTTCCCCGACCTCGACAGCCAGCACCCGCTATTTGGATGGGGATTTGTCAAAATTGGCGCCTTCACCTTCGAAGGCGGCTACGGCGGCAGCAACGGCGGTGGCAGCAGCCACAGCAGCCACGTCCGGAGCCAGAACAGCCAGGGCAGCCACAGTGCTATCGACAGCAACGGTGCTCAGGTGTTTCGTCTGTCGCCAGAACTCGAGGAGTTGGAGGCAGCCACGGACCATATCATTGTGCGGGCTGTCAACAACTACGGCAGCAAGGACCACACGTGTTTCTACCGTGTGCGGATGTACGGACAGCCGATGGCCGACTAAATGGGGACGAATGGCGTTGTAGCGTTTGTGACGTTTCTGTCTTCTTCTTTGTTACTCATCGTTTCGTTTTTTTGGCTGGTTTTTTGTTGAGATATCATTGGGTGGGCATGTCCGTGTCTTTTTTCGGAATCAGAGGACAATCCACACAGCAGTCTACGACCAGACAGGGCGTCCAAGGGGACAAGAGGCGAAAGCGGCGTTTTTGTGTGTTGGTGTTGGTGTTAACATTGTTTCTATGATACTCATGCTTTCTGTGCTCACGTCTTCTGCCTATTGTACTCCGTAAAGCTCTCCCTATGAAGTGGTTTGCTGTGCCCGTCACCCAAAAACCAACAGCTCCCATTCTAACAGCTCCTATTATGTACAAAGATCTTTAGGGTGACTTTCTACGACGAGGAATTGGGGAATTATGGCGTAGTTGGCCGAGTCGGCCGTCGAGTCGGCCCTTTTCTACAACCCACTCTCTCCTTCACGACAGACAATGACGGCAATCGTCTCACTGCAAGTCCTCGAAGAGCCTGCACGCGATCGTTGTTACATATATAGACCTAGGTAATAGAGTCGCTTGTTGTAGGTCCTTGGGGAGCCAAATAATGCTGTATATACCGTCGTACCAATGTAAAATATATATTCTGTTTTGTTCTGCCTGTTCTATATATGTGAGGGTATAAAAGTGAGGGAGAAGCAGAAGAAAGGGGGAGAAAGAGGAAGGGAAGCAAGAAAAAAGAAAGAGCCCGCCAAACGATCCTTACATATACAGTATTCCACCCAGCTAGATGCGGTGTCCGTTTCCATCTCAGCCATCCAGCAGCCCCGTCGCCAGTGCCTCCAGGTCTTGCAAGTTGTCTGGCACCGCGTCCAGCTCGATGACCTTGCCTGCGTCCTTCTGTCGCTTGCTCTTCTTATGCTTTTTGTGCTTCTTGTCGCTGTCCGCGTCGCTGTCCGACTCGTCCATTTGGAACCACTTCTTCTGCTTCTTGCGTGGTGGGACACGCTCGTCATGGTCGTCGTCGCCGTCGTCGTCGCCATCGTCGTCCGAGTGGTCTTTTGTCTCCCCAACACCGCTGCCCGCGATGGGCAGAGACCGAAGCAGCGCCAAGCCGTCGTCGCCATCGTCGCCAAAGGAGCCGTTGCCAGCCACAAAGGCGTCGCCCTCCTCGCCGTCTTCGCCGTCCTCGGCTTCGCCGCGCTCCCGCAGCTTCCGCTTGAGCCGCTTCTCGCGCCGCTTCGCCCTGGCCAGCGCCTTGTCCTCCACATCGGCCGTGCGCACAATGTCGGCCTCGGCCTCCACAAACTGCTGCCGCTGCTCCTCGGCCGGGCCTTGCTCGCGGAAGGCCGCCTCGTCCTGCAGCTGGTACACCGGGTGGGCGGTGCCGTCGTCGTCGAACAGCAGCTTCTTCGATGTGCCCATGAACTTGAGCAGCTGCTTCTTGGACTTGAGCAGCTTCTCGCGGCGCTTCGAGTCGATGATGAGGTCGCGCTCGCCGCCGAGATTAAGCACCTTGGCCTTGGTGAAGGCGGTCAACGGATTCTCGCCGCCAGCACCCTCCTCGAGGCCAGCCGCACGTGCCAGAGCCGTGTTGTCCATCACCCGCTTCGCCGAGAAGAAATCGGCATCGTCGTCGTTGTTTCCATTGGCTTGCTTTTTCGTGCTGCTACCGTTCTCACCCTTGTTGCTGTTGTCGTTGTTGTCGTCCTCCTCCTCTTCGTTGCCAATCAGGTTCTGGTAGTGCTTCGTGAGCACGTCCTGGTTCGTCCGTTCAAACATACGCTGTGCTTTGGTGCGCACCTCGCCCTTCTTGCTCGTCTTCTTTCCGGCAGTGTTGTCGTCGTCATCCGAGTCTGACTCGGAGCCGCTCGACACCAAGTCGCGCGATGCGTTCTTGAACTGTTTGAGGTCCTCGCCCTTGCGGATCTTAATCTGCGGCGCGCCCGCGAGGCCGAGGCTCTTGGCGAATCCGTCAAAGTCCATCGCGTCGACGTTGAAGACCTTCTTGTCCTTTTGCTGATGCACCGACCGCGCATAGCTGACAAACGCCCTTTGCGCCAAGTACTTGACGTCCCGCCGCTCAAAGCATATTTTTTGCAGCGCCTCGCGGATCGTTTGCTTCTTGTTTTCCTGCACATTGACCTTGCGAATCGGCACCTTTTTCTGCTCCAACCGCTCGAGCATCCCCGCCTCCTCGCCCGGGTCTAGGAACAGGATCGCCCGGCCTTTGCTGTTGTTCCGCGCCGTCCGCCCGCTGCGGTGGATGTAGGTGTCGGCGTCTTCGGGGCAGTCCACCTGCACCACCCAGTCGACCAAGGGCACATCGACGCCGCGGGCCACCACGTCCGTTGCAAAGAGACAGGCAGTCCGGGCCTTGTTGAAGCTCGACATGATCCCGAGGCGTGCCCTTGGATTTTGACGCCCGTGGAGGTGCAGAAGAGTGATGCCCGGCTGCATCGCGCAGAACGCTTCGTAAACAAAGCGCACCTGCTTGCACGATGAGAAGAACACAATCATTTTGCTCTTCAGGTTCGACCGCAAGAAGCCGTACAGCGTGTCGAGCTTATCAGGGAGCGGCGTCAGCACGTAGTGCTGCTGCAGCGTACTGGGCGTCGCTTCAGCCGCTGCTTCGTGCACCGAAATGTATTCGGGGTCTTTGAGGCTCAGGCGTGCCAGGTCCGACACTTTGCGGCCTTGCGTGGCACTAAACAGCAACGTCTGCCGTTCCGTCGGCAAGTGTTCCACCAAGGCGTCCACGGCCGACTGGAATCCCATGTCCATGATACGGTCCGCCTCGTCGAGCACCAGCATCTGCAGGTTGTTGACATTGAGGCTGGCCGTCTGGTCCAAGTGCTGCAACATGCGGCCCGGCGTGCACACCAGAATGTTCATCCCCCCAATATATTCCGCCTCTTCGCGCAGACTCTTGCCGCCCGTCACCACGCCCGCCGAAATGTCGTGGTGCCGGCCAATCTTGCGCAGCACCTCAAAGATCTGGTCCGACAGCTCGCGCGTCGGAGAGATGATCAGCGCACCGAGGCCGTCAAACTTTGTCCATCGTTCTCGGTACAGCTTTTCGAGCACAGGCACCAGGAACGCCAGAGTCTTGCCGCTGCCCGTCTTCGCTGCTCCGAGGATGTCCGCTCCCCGCAGAGCCGCCGGAATTGCCCGTCCTTGGACGTCTGTCAGCGTCATAAAGTGCGAGTCGCGTAGACCAGCTGATGTGGCTTTGGAGAGAGGCAGATCGGAAAACTTCGTTAGCGATGCTTTCGGGTCGAGCTCAGCAACCGATTTCTGCAGCGCTTCTATGCTGGCAATAAGCTCTTCTCGTTTCGTCTTGCGGTCATCCTTGACGGGGCGTGCCTTGCGTGCACGCGCTTTCCCGCCTGCAGAAGCCATATTGGGTTGTGTTGCGATGCTGAGATGTGTCAAGGGAGTTCTCGGCAAACTCTCACCTCTTGCACTTTTTGATGTGAGAATTGCTATTCAAGCTGCACCTAGCCTAATCAGGTGGCGCGGTACGAGTTGCAATCCTTTTTTTTTTTTTCTTGCCGTATATTTTTTTTCTTGGCCCATACTTTCTGGCTTATCTTATCTGCTTGTCCAGATACGGAAAGCGGTGTAGGAGCCATCCTCAAGCCACCATTCTAGCGTCTATCACCGCCAGCCGTTTCTCCGTAACTGAGATGCTTTGCGGTTTAGACATCTGCTCAATACACTGCCGCACCTCTACACAAGATGGCTACAGTGACGGGTTTTGAATACCTATATAAAAAGCGATACTTATCGGGTCGAGCCTTTTCGAATCAACGGAAGGCTGCCTCCGGTACGTCCAAGATGTGTATTATCTTGGCGATTTGAGGGGTTTGCCTGCTCAGAATAGGTGCCAAGTTGAAGAAGCTTCGCAATCCAAATTTCCCACGCTTCCATGCCCGGAAGAAACTTTGCATTTGAGTTTCCAAGTGTTCCAGGGTCATTTAGACTACTGTGGGGTTTATTCTAGTGTGCAGATACTCTCCCCAGGTCCGGGCCACAATCAACCAGTGTGCATCCATTTCAATATGTATTCTCAACCACGACGTACAATAGGCTCTTATACCCCCCTCTTCTACGCAACCCATTTGTGCGGTTGGCTACACATCCAGTGAAACCCGTATTTTTCTCCATTGTGCGACATACTCCGTTCTTTTCTGGTTCATTTCTGCATTGTACTTGCCGAGCTATCCACGGTGTAGCTGATCTCGGTCTCTATTTCAACGAGTGCATACCAGATTCTCCAATGGTTGGATTGCTCATAACATTATGGCTAAGTCTAGAACGGATATTCCTTTCTCATTAAAAATCTTGTTAACTTTGACCAGTCTTAGCCGCTGCCATTTACTTTTGCCGGCTGCACCAGTTGATATTGAAAGGCATCTTGGCTGGTGTGATGGTATATATTCGCCAAATGTTATAAAGAGAACGTACATATAGTGTCAGCCCGTAGACCAGGGCCGGTTGGCATTGAAGCTTTCGTGACATCAGTTCAAATTCTGAGGAATATACCAACATGAGGCCCCTCAGAGCAGTTTCGGTGGCGAGCTTATGGCATGCGGCGACCGGTGTTCTTGCAGACGGAAATGCGCCTACCCCCAGCCTCATTCGCTCGTCCCTCGATCCCCAGGCAGCTCCGATATATCCCATAGGGGTCAAAAATGAAACATTTGCAAAGCCAGCTGGGCGGCTTTTCGACATAAATGGCGAAGTTTCTTATTTCGCAGGTATGTGAGAACGACAACAGAGAAAGAAAACCGAGAGTTGGGGGGAATGGAGTCAAGGACGGCATCGCCAGAAATCTTGGCTTTGGTTTTTTGAATCAGTCTCTGACACATAAAAGGCACAAATGCATGGTGGCTGGGACACCTTCCACAGAACGCAGACGTGGACAAAGTTATCAATCAAATTTTGGATGTGAGAGCAACACCCTTTCCCTGAGCTGAGTTGAAGGTGTTGAACTCACATACTGACGCACAACCGACTCCCAAAGGCCAACTACAGGGTAGTCCGCGTTTGGGGCTTCAGCGATATTGTCGGCGACGCTCCACCGCCCGGCATCAACGACCCGTCTCGTGTGTGGTATCACCAGCACCCCACGAACGACCCGACCGGCCAAGCGAGAATCAACTACGGTGCCGACGGCCTGCAGCGCCTAGACTATGTCGTATCAGTGGCCGAAAAGACCGGGCTCAAGATTGTTCTCCCCCTCGTGAACAACTGGCCTGACCTGGGTGGCTTTGCTGCGTATATCGCTGCCTACGGCCCCAAGCTCTCGTTCTTTGAAAACGACCTGGCGCAACGGGCCTACCGGAACTACGTCCGTGTGATTGTTGAGCGCTACCGCTCCTCGCCGGCAATATTTTCGTGGCAGCTGTGCAACGAGCCGCGCTGCCAGGGCTGCGATACCTCTGTTGTGTACAACTGGGCGGCCAATGTGTCGGCCTACATCAAATCCATTGATCCGCACCACATGGTGTCTCTCGGCGACGAGGGCTGGTTTGCTCCAGAGGACGGCTACAAAGACATCAATGGCGGCATGTCAGTAGCCTACGAGGCCAATGGCGGCGTTGATTTTGTGCGCAATCTAAATATCTCAACCCTGGATTATGGCACATTTCACATGTATCCTATTCAGTGGGGATATTCCGGCGTATGGGGGCCTCACTGGATCCGTCAGCACGACGATGCTGGTGCTAAGGTTGAATTCCCCTCGGCCTTATTTTCTAGCTACATCTTGATTCTGACATACTTTTAGGTAAACAAACCGATTATTCTCGAGGAATACGGCTCACCGGATCCACAAAATCACTCAACCTTGTTGATTCCGTGGCAGCAGGCTCTCTTGAATTCAACCATTGCAGTCGACCAGGTATGGCAATTTGGCCCGACGGATTTGTCTATGGACGGTGCCACTTTTGGAGATGAGTACAGCTTGTATAATGATTTGAACGAGTACAGCGCTATTGGGCCGAAGCATGCGAAAGCCATGCGAGAGAAGAAGGTCCCCGTAGGATAGTCCGGGTTTGCTGTCGACGAGAAAGAACTCAATGCTAGTTAAGAGCGCATAGCATATACCAAAGCTTATTGAAGGCCAAACATAAGCGCACGGATTAAATAGTGTAATGTAGTCGAGGCAGGGTTCTTGTTGACCAAGAGCCAACTTGGAGCATTGTCTGTATGAGCACCACATAAATCATATCAAATTTATTGGTTATTTTTTACGCTACCCTGCAATTAACCCACAGATACACCTCTACTTTTCTTCCTTTGTTCTATCTGGCAGCGCCGTCTGCTTTTCCTTCTTGCCCTTTCCCTTGGACTTTTCTGACGGCTCCGGTTTTGGCAGCGGCTTGGGGTTGGGGTTGCCAGCCCACTGCAATTTCCGCGGCTTCATGTACGATGCCAGAACCTCGTCGGAGACTTGACTTCTCCGCTCCTGGAACTCCTGCACGGTCTTTTGGAGGACTTCGATGGCCATCTTCTTCAGCTCGCCGGTGAGCAATTCGCCCTTCTTATAATCGTTATAGATCTTGGCCAGCTTCTCGTCATCTTCCTCGAAGTAGGTGAGGTAGATGTAGGAGACATCTACATCGGGATTGCCTCCAAGCTCGCGGTGCTCTTCGAGGGTTTCGCGGCCGCCGCTAAAGGCATGCTTGTTGATCTTGGTCTAGAAGAAACGGGTTAACCATAGGCCCTCAACTACACCAGAGCTGCACACCTTTATTTACCTTGATCTGCTTGGCAGTGTCGGTCATGAAGATGGCCGAGTTAGGGTTGGAGGAGGACATCTTGCCACCAGCACCTTGCAGTGCAGTGAGGAACTTGGAGTGAATGAGCGCTGGCTTCGGCGACGGGTACTTCATTCGGTGTGCATTGTCTCGAAGGAGGCGGAAATCTATGACTTGTTAGCACAGACCCAAGACTCGCTATACAGAGTAATAGGGTCGTATCTTACATGGGTCCTGGTCGATGCCCATAGGGATCAGGCATTGCCAGCTGGCAATTTCCTTGCTTCTCTCGGTGGCCGGGACATCTGACCAGAGTTCGGGGTACGAAGTGGCAAAGGCTGCTACACACTGAACCGAAGGGAAGAAGACCTTTCCGATATTTGAGCTGCGGAAGAAGCAAAAGGCCGTTAGCGAAAGTCAGGTATACATATTTAGCTTAAAGTCCTCACCTCTCATTGAAACCAAATGCACCGCGGACCTGGTTGAAGGTGACCAGACGCGAGAACTCCCAGGCGTTCATCAAAAAGTGGTTGCCCAGGTACTTGAGATCGCTGTAGATGAAAGTCTTCTTCAGGTCGAAGCCAAGAGCAATAATGTCCTTGGCATTTTCCATGGCATATCCCAGCACGTCCTCAAAGGAGAGGCCCTCCTTGAAAAGAGCCTTCTCGTCATCCGTCAACATGAAAACCAGTGGGACGTCAAAGACGTCCTGGAGCCACTTGGTAAACTGCAGCGGGATGGTGTGTCCGAGATGCAGACTGCCGGTGCTAGGGCCACGGCCGGTGTAGAGGAAAAAGGGCTCGCCGCGCTCGTAGAGGGTCAAAATTCGGTCGAAGTCGCGGTGGCTGAAGAAGAGGCCGCGGCGCAACCAGCGGTGCGGTTTGTGGCCAGTCACATCCTCGAAGCGCTTGAGCAGAGCATCGTCGATCAGAGACGTGCTCCATTTTCTAGACGGACCAGCACGTTAGAGAGAGGAAACTAAGAGGGAAATCGGCACCAAGTCGACTCACCTGCTGATGGCTTCGTAGTCAATGGCAATCACTTCTCCGTTTGCGTCGACTCCGCCCTGGACGGACCAGGGGTTGATGTCCTGCTCTGCATTAGTCGCAGGGGCATCGGCGGGCGGTGCAGAGTCTGCCATCGTGTTGAGTGCCTGGTGGCGAAGAGAGGATAAGTGGGAGGGCGATATCGAGGACGAAAGCTAGAGTCGAGAAAACTGCAGTATAATTGCCGGCAGGGCACCAAAGTGGATTTGCTGTCAAGAAGGAAAGTATGGTCTGGGCCGCTCCTGCGAAACACAAATTGCGGTTGAAGTGCCCCGCGCCATTGGGAAAAAGCTGGCCATAAACGTGAGGGGCAGCTAGTAAGAGTCACCACCACTAATCGGGCGTGGTGGTAATAGCTCCATGCGGCCGTTTCCTGATCACGTGTTCCCACTGAGCCGTCAATTCAGACGACAAAGAGCACGGCTTGAGAGCACGGCCTGATCCTGGCTGCAAGCGGCTACATACTCTTTTCACAGGCGAGAAAATTAGGGAGCCTGGGGATTTCTATGATCTCTAGTAGAGCTCTATTTCTCCAGTAGGCAAAGACCGGAAACTGCATGCCGTACAGTGTCGTAAATAGCAATCGTGAAGAACTAACAAGAGCTTTATGCGCTTTTCAGTTATATAATACAAGGACAAAACCCGCTTTTATACTCCGTAGTGATTGCTCTTATTTCTTCTTGCCGCGATCCCGCCGTCCCATCTCTTGCACCTTGAGCCTCTTCTCGTATCTCTCGCCAATGCCTACACTGCCAACGCCGCTGCCTCTCGGCCCGTCCACAGTGTCAATGCCTCTCTTGCGGCTCTTCTCGAGCAGGGCACGAGTGCTGTTTCGGCCACCGCTGCCAGAGCTGCTCCGCTGGGTTAAGCGGTTAATGCGATCGACGCCTTCGCCGAGACCGCGCCAGTCCTCGCCACCAAACGTCATTTGGCT
This sequence comes from Graphilbum fragrans, assembly GCA_001513895.1. Taxonomy (NCBI): domain Eukaryota; kingdom Fungi; phylum Ascomycota; class Sordariomycetes; order Ophiostomatales; family Ophiostomataceae; genus Graphilbum; species Graphilbum fragrans. The sequence goes on along the minus strand of LLKO01000005.1, from coordinate 1,075,844 downwards.
GCTATGGCCCTCAGCCCGGGCACGCTTGGTGCGATCCTTCTTGCTCTCCTTGGGCAGACGCACAAAGTTGCGCTCTTCGTAATCACGGCGTTCGTCTTCACGCTGGCGCTCCGATGTTGTCTTCATGTGTCTGCCACGGCCGGCGATGTCGGTACCAATGCTGGGCATCGCCAAGGGCGCTGTTGACAGTTCGTCGGCAATGAACTCGTCCATCGTAGCGGACTTGAGCGGCTGGCGCTGCTTTCGCTCGCGGCGTTCAGTTGTGGGCATCATAGTCGGGGCAATTCGAGGCGGCCGGTATACGCCGCCAGAGGCTGCACTGTCGTCCTTGGATGCACCATCCTTTCCGGCAGATTTACTGGACACAATGCCTGTTGACACTGGCCGCACAAACGCTGCTCTATTTGGCCGCACAGAACCCTCATTTTCACCATGGACACCATTGGCCTCTTCTTCTTCGCTTTCGCCGCTGTCGTCTGAGTCGTCCGAGTCCTCATCGCTATCTGAGCCCGAATCCGATCCAGAGTCAGATCTCGCATCGTTCGCTTCCTTTTTCGCCTTTGAAGTCCGTTCTGATTCCTCGGCGGCCCGGAGAGCCTTCTCGATTTGGTATCGCAGCTTGTCTTCTAGGGGGCGAACACCCTTCTCGAGGTAGAGACGGAGTTCCACTAGTTTCTTGACAGTCGCCTGCCCTAGACTCGACTTTTCTAGGCTCAGGTCTCCTGCTGGTTCTGTGCTGGGGCCAGCGCCACGGAGTTTGAGGACGAGCAAGAACACCAAATGTTCTAAGTAGCTGAGAAGAAGTTCGTTCTTGACATCGAGTAGCGACAAGCCATCTTCGGGAGGGGACAAAGTGGCTAGTTTTGGTGCTGATTCTGCCACCGTAGTGACAGACTGCCGTAATGAGTCGAGCAGCTCTGCGATGCTTGTTGCTGCCATTTTTGCTGGTGTTGGCACAGTTGTCATGAATCAACCAAGATAGTGCTGTCGAAGAAGTTTTTATCTGCTACTTTTTTCCTTTATCGAGAGATAAAAAATAAAGTGGAACCTAAAGTTAGCGCAGCCTGCCCAGAATGCCCCTGGCACACATGCGAAAATGACTAATCCAGGCATACACTTTAAGGAGTTAGTGGCTTGGAGCATAAGCTGAAGAAGAGGCCATGTACAGGTTGAGACCTCCTTTCTAGAGGTGACACCTATGAAAGTCGCAAACATCAACGCCGCATCAACGAACAAAGGCCTACAGGCATCCGACACGCCGACTAGACTGCAACATACTGACTGTAGAGCGCACGGATTTCGTTTTCTTTTTTGCATACGCGTCTCGGGTTGCGCTCATTTTGACGGGAAGCTTGGTGTCGACTCGTTATTGGTTGTATAACGGTTGAAACGGCTATTCGATCCCGAACATCGACTACTGCCATCCGCTTTTGTCGCTCTATCGCTTTCGCATCGCAAAGTTATAGTTGAAGTACGTTTAGTGCCAAACATAAGCTAGCTACCAGAGCTATTCTCTAATGATTAGACTCGACGCGACGCTGACAGCTACCTGACCGCAGACACGTCCACATTTCCACGACAATGCTTCCCCGAGGCTTCACGCCGTCAGCAGCGGCGGCGCTGGTCGCCTCGCTCTTCCTCCCACAAACGGCATCAGCGTTCTACTTGCCAGGCGTTGTGCCCACATCCTACAAACCTGGCGATGCGGTGGCGCTCTTCGTCAACACGATCCAGCCAATAGCTGCCCCTCAAGATTCGATGCTGCATTCCGTGGTGTCCTACGACTACTATCTGCCGCAACTCAAGTTCTGCCAGCCAGAAGGCGGGCCAAAAAGCACGGGAGAGAGCCTGGGCAGCATTCTGTTTGGCGACCGCATCATGACGTCTCCGTTTGAGCTGAAGATGGCGCAGAACGAGACGTGCAAGAAGCTGTGCTCGTCGACCTACAACAAGGACTCGGCGCTGTTTATCAACATGCTGATCGAGCAGGGCTACAGCCTCAATTGGCTGGTGGACGGGCTACCGGCCGGCCAGGAAATTATCGACGACCTGACCAACACAGAGTTCTACAGCCCTGGCTTCCTCATCGGCCAAGACAGCGGCGAAAACAAGATAGCCTTTAACAACCACTACGACATCATTGTCGAGTACCACGAGGTCGGCGGCAACCCGGAAGAGCTGCGCGTTGTGGGCGTGCTCGTGCAGCCGAGCTCCCTGGCCTACGGCGACAACGGCGCGGTCGACTGTGCGTACAGCCACAAGCCGCTGGTGCTAGATGCCGCCTCGCCCGGTGCGTCCACACAGGTGCAGTTTACTTACAGCGTGTACTGGACGCCGTCGACGACGGCATGGGCGACGCGTTGGGACAAGTATCTGCATGTTATCGACCCCAAGATCCACTGGTTCTCGCTCGTCAACTCAGCCATCATCGTCGTCTTCCTCGTGCTGACCGTCGTCTCTGTCCTGGTCCGCACGCTCAAGAAGGATATCGCCCGCTACAACCGGCTCGACCAAATCAACCTCGACGACTTGTCAGGCACCAGCGCGATTGAGGACGGTGTGCAGGAGGACTCAGGCTGGAAGCTGGTGCACGGCGACGTCTTCCGCACGCCGTCCCACCCGCTGCTGCTGTCTATCTTCCTCGGCAACGGCGCCCAGCTCTTTGTGATGACCGGCTGCACGATTGTCTTTGCACTGCTGGGCTTCCTGTCTCCGTCGAACCGCGGCTCTCTCGGCACTATCATGATCCTGCTATACACGGTGCTCGGCTTTGTCGGGGGCTACTCATCAGCGCGCGTGTACAAGGCCTTTGGCGGCGAGAAGTGGAAGCTCAACATTGTCCTGACTCCGCTGCTCGTCCCCGGCATTGTCTTTAGTGTCTTCTTCCTGCTCGATCTCTTCCTTTGGGCGAAGCAGTCGTCTGGTGCGGTGCCTTTCACCACCATGCTGGTGATTATTGCCATTTGGTTTGTCATTTCCGTGCCGCTGTCGTGCGCCGGCTCTTGGATCGGCTTCCGGTCTACGGCTGTGGAGGCGCCCGTGCATACAAACCAGATTCCGCGCCAGATTCCCCCGGTGACGACGTATCTGCGCCCGATTCCTAGCATGCTGCTCGTCGGCATCCTGCCGTTCGGTGCCATCTTCGTGGAGCTTTACTTTATCATGAGCAGCATCTGGTTCAGCAAGATCTACTACATGTTCGGCTTCCTGTTCCTGTGCTACGTGCTCATGATTATCACGTGCGCGGCCGTGACGATTCTGTTGGTCTACTTCCTCCTCTGCGCCGAAAACTACCACTGGCAGTGGCGGTCTTTCCTAGCGGCCGGCACCACGGCCGTGTACATCTTCGTCAACGCCATTATCTACTGGGTCAGCAAGTTGAGCCTGGGCGGTCTGGCCAGCAGTGTGCTATATGTCGGTTACAGCGTGCTCATCAGCTTCCTTTTCTTCATCCTCACCGGTATGTTTTGGTTCGACCGCTTTCTTGTTCTACGTGCATGCTAACATCATTTGCAGGCTCGATCGGTTTCTTCTCCAGCTGGTGGTTTACGCGGAAAATCTACTCCAGCATCAAAGTGGACTAATCAAGGAGTCAAACCGAACTCGGCACCACGCAGACAGCGAGCCCCCTTCTCTAATACGTTATCGATAAAATAGAGGCAACGAACGGAGAGAGCAAAGGGAACAGGAATGGGAGCCACAATGTGTAGCCCATCCCATATCATGCCGCTCAAGGAGGCGGTCAATGTACAACAATTTCATGTCTTGACGATTCCAGTAAAATACGAGGCGGTACAAGAATAACTACAAACTGGGGGGGATAATTGTCGGACGAGCAGCACACCATATACACGAAGGGAACCGTGGCAAGAAAAAGAGGGTTGTAATGATCAAGTCGGCGCCGTCGACTCAGCAGGCAACTAGAGAAGGAACTATGTAGGACCATAACGTGTTGGGAAGCAATTTAGTAGTTTTGTCCGTATATTTGACATGAAATGAATGTAGCTGTCCTGGCTTTTGTTGCTTGATCTCGCCCGCCCACAAAGAAAATGCCATCTCACATTTCAAATTATAAAAAGCGTTGGTTCCAGTCGGTTTTAATCAAACCTACGCCAAACTCCAAGCCATGACGCGCCTCAGCACATTGAGCTACCACCTTTTTGCTACCCTCTGAAATCCGTTCAACCCACGAGGTTAATATAAGGCTCCGGCCACCGGCCTAGAACAAGCGGGCGATCACCGAGGCGGCCGCTCACTGGCGCCAGAACGCGCAATTTGCGGCGATCTGCGTCGACATCGGCCACGTAAACAAAGCCAAGCACCGTGGCATTCTGGATGATATCAGGTGGGTCGTGAACAGAGGCATTCATCACCGACAGTGTCCAGTGACTCAGGGCCGGGGAGGGATCTATTGGTTCTAGCCCATGTGCGTCTGCACCAGCTGACCAACAAGGAGCGTCAGCATTCATGAATAGGAGTTGGAAGCAACGCTCGCATGGGCAGCATAGACGTACCATCTTGGCATTTGTAGATAGTCAACGCATCATAATCGACCTGGGTCGTGTGTGGATTCAGTGTCCGTTTCACGTCACCAAAAAAGTACTCCTTGATGCAGGATTCCCGCAACATCTGCAGGTCGTAATCTGTGCGGTTGACGACGCCGTCAGACACGTCAAGCTGCACGACTTGAACAGTCTCGCCGAGCGTGGTCGTTTCGCGGGCCAGTCGCGGCAGCAGGGCCTCATAGAGTTGAGGCGAGCCAAGGACTACCACCATGTTCACCGTGAACTCTTCAATGACGTGAATCAAGAGGTCCATGTCCATCGCCGGGCCCGTGGCACTGTCGCTGCTACTACCATTGCCATTCACAGCCACCGGGAGCGGCGACGTGGCGGGCGTGTCAATCAGAAAGCCGCCCGACTGCACGGCCGGGTCGTCCGACATGCGGCCAGAGGCAGCTCCGGCCAAGCGTGTGACCAGCTCCCGGTAGTGATCCGGGGCATCGACGGGTCGTGCATAGCCATAGTTGTAGACGAGGGGCAACTTCACGGGCACGGCGCTGGGACCACTGCTCGGCGCACAGCCCCAGCCAGCCCCGCCCTCAGATTCAATGTCCATGAGAGTGGCAAACACAGCCGCGCTCAGAGTTCCTGGCAGGCAGAGAGCGCCGTCTCGGGGGTCGGTGTTGATCACACATGTCTGCTGGCCCATCTTGGAGGCCCATGCCGCCAACATGCGCACAAGGCTAGTGCGGCCGGTGTGCGGCTCGCCGCAAACTAAAAGCCGGGGTCCGGTGGCGGCAGGCGATCCTGGGGGTGCACCGGCCGCTGTGGCCGCAGCAACAGCTGCTCTTTGCGAAGCCAGCAGAAGATGCAGGTTCATGTAGGACACGGTCGGAGAGAGGCCGTACTCGTTGGGCGGGACCACGGCCTCGCGTTCACAGGCGCCGACAACCTCGATCTCACAGCCGTGCCAGGTCATAAGCTTGGACTGGGTGCCGGAAAAGTTGTAGGTCTGGTTGGCGGCCAGCTCGGTGCCATCACGCTCAGCGGTGCCGGAGAGCAGGCGCACCTGGATCGGGGGTTGGGAGACAGTGAAACGCCATTCGGCCAGAGGCACCAGTTTGTAGGTGCGGTTTGAAGAAACAGGGGCCTAGCAGACGAGCGAGCGAGGGTCAGCAGGATAGTCTCAGACGTGGGACCCGATTCAATACAGAGAGAGAGAGAGAGAGAGAGAAAGCTAGAGGAAGCTCTGGGCACCAAAGTGCAAAAGGAACAGCTGGCATGGCTTACCTGGACCGGGATTTGCCCTAAGCCGGGAATGGACATATCGGGCAGTGATGAGTCATGGGGAATGGCAGGGTGGGCACGTTGTTTGCACACTTGCCGCGAGGCTCTGCGAGATTCCCGAGCAGCAGTATGGTGGGTGGGAGCTCTCGACTCGAGGCTTAGCACGATTGGCCAGCCCGCTGAATGGCGGAAAGAGAAAAGAAAGGTACAACTACAGGATTATGTGGGGCTTCCGATTGCGGCTCTATCACGTGTAGCTTCTCTAGTCCCCATACTGTAGAGCTGAGCCCACAGAGACGGCCGGCGCCGCCAACCTGGAGGCATGGGCACTCGCAGATTGGAGAAGGCCCCCAGCAGGTAACGGAGGGGCCCGCTAAATGTCCACGCTGTAAAAAAGTCCTAGTACGAGTACAGTGGACATCCGCGGCCTCTCCAAGCGGGCAATACAGGGAATAAAAAGAGTCTGCGCCCTAACAAAAAATTGCTAGCACGGCGTAGCGCCACCCACTACGTGTATAGTGGTCATTGTTCCAGGCCCAGCCAACTGTAAACTTTTTTGCGTGCGTGACCTTGTTCCCTACTTTCGCCGACAGCGATCTGCCCCGTAGTTTCAGCAGCTGTATCTTAGGTGTGCAGGTCATGTCGCAGTGGGCTTCGTCCTGCTAAAAGCTTTCCAGGACCGCACTCGACCGCACTAGGACCCACACCCGCTTGCTTAGCTTATCTTTTTTTGACGTCTGCCTTGCACATCGCATATCGTATTAATATGATGGGGGTTTGCATGGCCCACCTTCTCCCGGCGTCGTCACCTTCCCACATCCACGAGAACATCCATTCATATCTTCGACATTCGACCACCCCCCGCGTCGATCATTCCTCGCCCTCTTCCCCTCTCGCCATTGAACCACTCTCAGAAAAGCCCGTACCTACGATACCTGTACGCCATGTGCCAGTGCACTTGCGATCTTTTCCTCGGCCTTCTGGCCCTCCTCTTCCCTCCGCTGCCAGGTATGTCGTCGTCCAAACTGCTCCATAAACATGGGGTGGTGAAACCCGCTCGCTCATGTTTCGTGGCTGACATGCTACATTCGCACAGTCTGGGTCAAGCGCGGCATCTGCTCGGCCGACTCAGTGATCAACATCCTGCTATGCGTGCTTGGTTACGTATGTGCCCCCTCGTTTTTGTGTCTTCTCTCTGCTCAGTTTCTCGTCGTTCATTCCTACTCACTGTCTCGCACAGGTCCCCGGCTTGTTCCACGCCTGGTACATCATTGCCAAGTACCCTGAGCCCGACTTCGACTACGAGGTCATCCCCCAAGATGCCGAGGCCGGCAGCAACAGCCATGTCACCTACGTCGTTGTCCACCCGTCTAGCCGCGGCGCCACTCGGCCCTATCAGGCTGCCCCGAAGCTGCAGGACGGCATGAACTACGGCACCACTGCGGCCCCCGCCGCCCCCGCTGCGTCCACTGAGGCAAATGCTGCTCCTGCTGCTCCCGCCGCTGCTGGCTCTTCTTCTGCTGCTGCCAACGATGCTGGTGAGGGTAGCAGCAGCGCCGCCGGTCCACCGCCGAGCTACGCTCAGGTCATTGCTGGCGACAACAAGATCCAGAACCAGGACTAATCCGGAAGCCCTACAGCCGTTTTTGTCGTCCCGTCTCTTCCAACTCACTTTTGTTAGCTCGGAGATATGTGTGGACAATTGTCAGCTGCTTTCTTTTGTTTGATAATGTTATGCTTGTTTTGATTATGCCCTCTATTTGTTTTATATTGCTATACACATTCTCTATGACAAGCAGCGTGCGAAATGCTTGTTGCCATTGATTCTGTTCTTACTTTTTTTTTCATTGCTACTTTCTTGGGTTCGGGGTTACGGTGTATTTTGCTTCAATTTCACACAGAGGATGACGGTTGTTTCTGTCTTGTCTTCAGCATACTGCACGGCCAACACGCCAGTCTATCGGCTACCATTTTGCAGCAATTTTCTAGGTATTCGCTCTTTACAGTATGTGGTGCGCTTCAAACAGTATCTCAGCTGTCTTAGACAAGCTGAATACTTCAATTCGATATTGTGCCTAGATGTTTGCTTATCTTGACCCAAAGTGCCCATAGCAATTCACAAATATCCCTCATGGGGCGTAAGGAATATGCGCTAGCCTTGAATGTGCTAGGCAATCGTAGCCATCAAATTCAAAAACAGCTGTCGTCGCTCTTAGTCTCCGAAATAGTCGGACATTTTCTAGTCCTTCTCCTCATCAATGAGGTTCTCTTCTGCCTCAAGCTCTGCATCGGGATTGTTGACAGAAGGCGGCTCGCGTGTATTTTCCCGAGGCTCTTTCCAGTCCACCATGAGCTCTTGCGGTAGAAATGTATAAAACGACGGGTACACTCCCTTGACCATAGAGACAAAGCTGAGGTCGCAGTCCAGGTCATGCATAACGACCCGCAGCTTCATGCCAGGGTGCAAAAATTCCATGAGTTCGTTCTCTAGGAAGAAGGCCACATTTCCCAGACGTTGCAGCTCCTCGTCTGTCAGGCGCGGTTGGTTGGCCCAGCCTTCTTCAATGGCACAGTGCTTCGCAATGACGATACCTGTAGCCTTCAGATGCGCATCCGTTGTCAATGAAGCGGAAGTGGAAGCGGCCGCATACCGGGCCATGACTTTTTCGTCGGCCGGAAAGAGACCAGAAATCTCCAGCTCCAACAGTCTAGTTTTCGTTATGCGGATAGTGTCTATGGCACTGGCCTTCTCCACGGCTCCTTTGCCAGCCAGTTCCTGCTGGATATTGATGGTGGCCTTGAAGACGACATCCGCGTCAGCATCATCTGCAGCTTTATCTAGGAGGTCCAGGCCATCGGCAAGAAGCGTGCGATCAGCTTCTGAGCAGAAGAGCTTCACACATGCGAGGTTAAAGGCTCCAGGCAAGTGCTGGAGAGCTAGGCGGCAGAGTGGCAACTCGACTCTGGCCCGTTCGCACACTTTGCGTGCCTTTTCCACGTCCTCCGCATACTCTGGACACACATCGTGGATCAGGACGTATCGCAGAAAGTTGTCAATGACATCCATCCCGGCCTTGAGATATTTATCATCGCTGCTGCTGAGGGCCCAGAGGGACACAGATCTAAACAGGAGAGAAACAAGCACGTCAGCATCCAATGTTGTGGCTTTGACGGTTTAGGTAACATCGATCAGGAAGTACAACCAACAGATGGCAAAACGTACAGGAAACCGGCCGCAACACCGGTAAAGTCCACCTCCCACAGCTCAGCACTGTCTGACGTGAAGTACTTGGAAAATACACCACCAGCGCGCAGCACCGTATCGTTGGCGGTCATACTCCGGACGTCATTTTTTGTGAGGCCTTCCGTGTTGTCGATGCCATCTGTGGTATTGAACTGGCGGGGCTGGCAGTCGATGCCCCCGACGGTGAGGTAGCGATTGAACAGCTGCGTCCGCTGGTTGTCAAGGCGCCGGCGGGCACGGTACCGCTGGAGGCATGTTTCGATACGTCTGTTCAAGTTAGATCAAGTGGCGCTTGTGGCTATGTCGAGGACAGGTGGGGAGGGGGGCAATATCAAAGGTAAGACGGGGACTTGCTCTGCAAATTTCAACGACCTGGCTCGGATGTCAGTACAGCCCGGAAGATTGCAAGCCACGGGGAAGGATCTGGGAAGCTTACGAGTCGTAAAGATCCAACTCGTCTTGATGCTCTTCGGGGCCGACCGGGGGGTCAGCATAGTATTCTGACGACGAGGTTAGATTGTGAACGCTATGAACTTTCAATATGACTCCGCCACTGTTCTAGGCCGCAAGAACCTGGCCGTTTTCTTTCTCTTTCCCCAATCCGGGATACTTTCGCGAGCCAACGAACCTTCAAATCCTGTGCCACGATACTTGGGCATTGCTGTGGGCCCTCGAGCAGTGTAGCCCCCCGACTTCTTTTTTTTTCCAGACTGAATCCCTGTCTGCAGTTTGGTCGTTTCGCCTGGTGGTGTTACCGCTGAGGGCACGGCCATGTCTGCAACCTCTGTGGTGGCTGGCATCTCGTGATTCTTGCAATGAAATGGCCGACGTGCTTCCAAGGTCAGTACCTCACACTTGTGAGGTGATTTGATGAGTAGGGGCCTTGGTGAGAATACAGAGGCCAGAATATTATGCCATTTGATGTTGTGTCACATTTTGTAATAGATTCGTTTTCAGAGGGGGTTCTTCAGAGAAGGAAAGTGCGACCAGGCAACATCTCCCATCCCCAAAGAGAAATAACGGAAACTTTCCGCGATAGCCGCTACGACCATTATTTCTACGAAATTCGTGAATACCAACAGGACGATACTGAATAAAAGTCAACAAAATCAAACAACTCTTGCACATGGCCGTTGATAGAGGTATTCACTAGTATGACTTCGTAACTACATAGGGAATGTACACACGAACGCTTGTGGCACTAAGCATTGACCCTAAACCGGTCTGGCGTCACCTTTCTAGGAACCTCAACATGGCTTGGAAAGGCCTGTGAGTTTAGACTTTAGTGGTGTCTCGTTATGCTCCTGCACGGGCGGTTATAGATTTGGGATGGGGGCTGTGGGCAGCACTGCCTGGACGGAGATACAGAACAATATCCCGCAGTATTCTTCCCCCCACGGAAGAAAGTCTCCTGCTCACGCCGGCGTGGGAAGATGACGAGAGGCGCGGAATGTGGCTACATGTGATGGGATTCTGAGTCTTAGATGACGAACAAGCCTGCTTACTGTGGTATGTTGGTCTCAGCAGAGAATGGCGGTCTGTCTGGGAGCAAGGATGACATTCGCGTGAAGAAGGCAGCTGTGTGCGCCGTAAGTAAAATACAAACAGAGCGAAATGCACAGGCACAAAAACTCTTGCGTGCTGCGCCCAGCGCCTTTGGTCACTAAATTTTGCTTTTACTCCGCACTCGCCGGCCCTGGCGACCTGAAAGGCAAAGAATAGGTGGCGAAGCGAAGTCTGCCTCGCTGGCGCTTTTCGCATGCTTAGATATCATTGGCCAGGGGGGTTCAGTCAAGCGTGCACCGCTAGCCAAGGAGGGGGGCAGGGGGGAAGGAGCGGTGATGAAAGGGACACCAAAGGCGGGACAGGGAAGGGAAGGGAGGGAAAGTGCGACTGGGGCGAACAGGCAAGATTCCTCCGGCAAGTTCGCTGTTGGGTGTTGTCTGTGTAGTATTCAGCGGTGCGCGTGCGCCTCGAAATCTGGGGCTCCAGCGCCAAAAGTACACGAGTACCACCTATAGCCACATGCGCCTTAGCGGATTCTCACTGAGAGGGATACTTCCGGATTCGACTCCCAAACAAGCGCATCCCATTCTTTTTTTCCTTGGTTTCCCATAAAGGCGCCTCCCTGCCCACCGCCCCAACGCTTCCACACCAATACTGAACCTGCAATCTCCCTCTTGGATACCGACTGTTCTACGCACTATCTCACTATTTTCATGTCTCATGAACCTCTTCGGCCATCAGAACTTGGCATTTCTTATGCGACTAAGCCCCGGCACCGACACCGACACCGACAACGACCTTCGCCCAACTCGACTCACCTCTTCTCGTGACGACCTAACGCAACGGCATCCTGCGTTTTTCGCTACGTGTTGACTCCCCCTGTGTTCACCAGTGAACACTTCTGTTCTACCTCCGGTAGCTCCTGGGTGAAGGGTTACCGGTTTGAAGATGGCCTCGCGGAAGATACCCCATGCTGCAGACCTCGTGGACTTCAAAAATGCAGTCGCTGGCCAGTACGTTCGAAACGCGCGCATGTCATATTGATGCTACTTGTGTGCTGCTTGTACGCTGTTTACTAACAAAGATACAGTGCCGGAGCATTATGTGATGTAGACGGCTCCTTGTTTATCAAGCCGTGTACGCAGGATGAGATTGACTTTTATGAGACGGCGGCCACCGAGCACCCCGAGTTTGCGGATTTGATGCCTATATACATGGGCACTCTCATGCTTTCAAATGTTTCCAGTGCAGAGGATGCAGCAAATGCTGCGGCGGCACAAGCACTGCAGCAAGCACAGCAGCTGGCGCAACCACAAACCACATCTCCACAACTGCCACCGAAGTCAGAACAGCCACAGCCAGGAGAACCGCAAGATCCACAACTGAAAGACAACGACACTTGGATTCCACGTGGAAGCCTGTCCATCAATAGCGACCGCGCTATTGTGCTCGCGAACGCGACGTATGGCTTCCACCGGCCGAACGTCCTGGATGTCAAACTTGGCCAGCGCCTCTGGGCGGACGATGCGCCAAAGCAAAAAAGAGTGCGTATGGACCAGGTGCGCAGCACAACGACCCATGACAAGCTAGGCTTCCGGATCGCGGGAATGCGCGTGTACAAGGGCTCTGGGTCCGACGCCGCCGACCTCGACAGCGCGGGATACAAGATCTACGACAAGAACTACGGTCGCTATGAGCTCAACGACAACAACGTGATCGAGGGATTCCGTCGCTTCATCTTCAACGACGCAGCCGGCATCGACGCGGATATTGGCCGGGCCATTGCACTAGAATTCAAGCGGAATCTTGAGCAAGTGCGCGACGTGCTCGAAAAGGAGCGGACACGCATGTACTCGGCCTCTCTACTCTTTGTGTTTGAAGGCGATGGCGCCACATTGCGCAAGGCGATTGACGACACGCCTGCGAGCGCTAGAACGAGTGTGGACGCGAACTCTCCTTTCGTGACCGTGGCGACCTCAGCCGCCCATAGCGAAGCCGAGGCAGCCGAAGCTGTTTTGGCAGCTGTGTCGGCCGGTGCGATCACGGCGTCACCGGTCGAGGCGGCCGCACCAATGGACAGACGGTCGCGGCGCGAGGCGGCCGGAACAAACGGCTACGATGATACCTGCAAAAAGCCTGCGGACCGGTCGACCAGCCGAACAGACAGCGGTATCGCTCTAGACGACATGTTTGAGTTTGGCAGCGACGACGACGACAACGACAGCGATGATGATGACGATTTTGATGCCAACGTGCCTCCGGTGTGCAGCCTGCGGTTGATCGACTTTGCCCACGCACGGTTTGCACCGGAAGAAGAACACCCCGATGAAAACAGTCTGATTGGTGTGCGCAGCCTTATTCGCATTTTTGATGAGCTCTTACAATAAACCAACGAAAAGAGGAGCTCCATGAAGCGCCCTGCAATGGAACCATGGTTTGCCAGGACAGGGCTTCTAGAGCCGGTCTTTTCTCGTTTTCTTTCTTTTTTTCCTTCTTTTTGCGCTTTCTTCTTTTCTCGGACGCACTGACGGGCGAGGGTTTCTTTATTCTTTGCTTCTGTCTTTTGTTCTTTTTTTTTGTTCTGCTTCTGCTGTCTTTTTCCTTATTTCTGTCTTGCTTCTGTCTTTCTTCCCCCACGCCAACACGGCGGGGCACACATTTCCAAGGCGCTCATGGGTCTTCATCTTTCATGCAATCAAGCCTTCACGGCTACTCTTACGTTGCTCTAGAGTTGGCTGGCTATCAGCTTTTCTCTCTTTCATCCTCCTTTTACACACATTGGCATGTCGCAGCCCAAAGCTTGCGACAGAAACGTATAGGCACATTGTATTAGACGCATAGGAGTTTAGGACTGTCAAGGATACACCGGAGTGGTCCCCGGAGAGCCATATAGTTCACTAGAGGGCAAAAATCAATGAAGTTATGATCCTAGATGAAGTTATCTGGTGTCGTTATGTGGTTACTGTGAAGTCGTTGTTGTGACTGGTAGTAGTTAGCGTGCAAAAAGAAGCTTAGGTGGCAGTCGCTGGTGGGGGGGGGGGGGCGAAATGTAGTGCAGTGCCAGCCAACATAGTGGCTGCGTTGAAGCCGCTGGGTACTGCTGGGCCATTTTCTGCGGTCCCCAATTTTTTTGTCGCCTGGCAACAACTTTTTGACCTTCATGTTCGCGACCGCGTTGCGCCATCACTGACCAAACTCACCGTCCCTCACCCCCTTCCTACGGGGCCGACATATGAAGGATCTGTGAGCGTGGCATGAATATTTCTCCAACCGGAGACAACGACGATAAAAGCCACCGACACAACCGGACAAAAGAGTCCCAAAACGCCACGGCGTGGAATCACGATGGAGGACCTCGAGTCGCTCGAAGTGCTCTCGCTGGTGGCCAAGGTGACCTCGGAACTGGAGAACCATGTAGGCATGGGCAACAAGGACGTGGCGGAGTTCATCATTGCGCAACGGCTCGACACCGATGGCTTCAAGGGCTTCAAGCAGCGACTTACGGAGCTTAATGTGGACTTCCCGCCCAGTTTAGTCGAGAGCATCGACCGGCTCGTGTGCACGATGCATCCACAGATGAAGGCCAAGCTGGCTGCAGAGGCAAAGGCGAGCGCATCAGGCAGCAACGGCAGCAAGCCAGCGCGGTCGATGGACCTGTTCAAGGGCCTCGCTCTCGCCGATAAAGAAATAGAGGCGGAACGTGAACGTGACGACATCGACGACACTCTAGCGCTGCTCGAGGGCCTCGAGAGCCGGGCGACAAAGGGAAAGAAGCCGCAGACGCAGACGCAGTCACATTCCCGAACAGTAACAGCCGCTGCACCGAGACCAAGCCTCAGTCCTCCGCGCGGGAACGACCGCGGCCGGTCTTCACGATATCGATCAAGATCACGATCGCGGTCACGTGGCCGACGCAAGACGTCACGATTCGATGACGAATACGACGATGACGAATACGGTGATGGAGGACGCCACGGAAATGGCAAGCGGAAGCGGGGAGATGACCGGGACGACCGCGGCGGGCGAGATGGCCGAGATCGTCACGGACGGAGGGGTAGGAACGGCCACGACGACTACAATGACAAAGGACCAGCGCAAGAACTGGACGACTCAGCCCAGCTGCACAAGGTGTACGACGGCCACGTTACGGGTGTCAAGGACTTTGGCGCGTTTGTGAACCTGCATGGGATCCGCGGCAAGGTGGACGGGCTGGTGCACATATCGGCGCTGATGGAGGGCCAGCGGGTCGACCACCCGTCAGATCTCGTGACGATGGGACAGGCAGTCAAGGTCAAGGTGGTGAAGCTCGAGGGCGGCCGGGTCGGGCTGTCGATGAAGGAGGTGGACCAGACCACAGGCGAAGACCTAGCACCAGCAGCGGCCGACCGGTTTGCGTTCCAGTCGGGCGCCAACTCGGAGGCGATTGGCATTCGTGGCAACGCCGGGTTTAGCCACGACGTGCTGACCGGCAAGGAGCCGGCCAACGGCGTGGGGATCCCGGGGATGGGGCCGAAGCGCGGCAAGAAGCGCATGACGTCGCCGGAGCGGTGGGAAATCTTGCAGCTGATTGCGAGCGGCGTGGCGAAAGCATCGGACTACCCGGATCTCGAGCAGGACTACAACGCGACGCTGGCAGGCGAGGGCCTGATGGAGCTCGAGGAGGACGTGGACATTGAAATCCGCGATGAGGAGCCGCCGTTCCTGGCCGGCCAGACGAAGCTGTCGCTGGAGTTGTCGCCGATTCGCGTGGTCAAGGCGCCGGACGGGTCGCTGAACCGAGCGGCCATGGCCGGCGGCGTGCTGGCGAAAGAGCGCAAAGAGCAGCGGCAGCAGGAAGTTGACGCGGCCAAGGCAGAGGCAGCCGCGGGCAACAAGGGCAAGGTGGACCTGTCATCGCAGTGGCACGACCCGATGGCGGATCCGGGGCAGCGCAAGTTTGCCAACGATGTGCGCAATGCGTATGGGCAGGGGGGTGACCGAAGCAACGGAGGCAGCGGAGCCGGAGGAGCAGGAGGGGGGGCCGGAGGTAGCAGCGGGGGCCCTGGGGGAAGAAACGGAGGCGGCGCGGGAGCGCTGGTAGAGGCGGTGCCGGAGTGGAAGCGGGTGATCCAGTCGAAGGAGCAGTCGTTTGGCAAGCGGACGTCCCTGAGCATGAAGGAGCAGCGGGAAACGCTGCCTATTTTCTCATTCCGCAGCCAGCTGATCCAGGCGGTACGCGACAACCAGATCCTAATTGTGATTGGCGAGACGGGATCCGGCAAGACGACTCAGTTGACGCAGTACCTAGCCGAGGCCGGACTGACGGGACACGGACGGATGGTAGGCTGCACGCAGCCGCGACGAGTGGCGGCGATGAGCGTGGCGAAGCGCGTGTCGGAGGAGGTGGGATGCAAGCTGGGCGACGAGGTGGGCTACACGATCCGATTCGAGGATCTGACGAGCCCCAGAACGCGCATCAAGTACATGACAGACGGCATGCTGGAGCGTGAGATTCTGCTGGACCCGGAACTGAGGCGGTACTCGGTGATTATGCTGGACGAAGCGCACGAGCGGACCATTGGTGAGTATTTACTCCTTTTGTCTTCTTGTCTTTTTGTCTTTTTGCTTTTGTGCTTACGCTAACTTGGTAGCCACCGATGTCCTGTTTGGGCTACTCAAGAAAACGGTGAAGAGGCGGCCAGACCTAAAGGTGATTGCGACGTCGGCGACGCTGGACGCCGAGAAGTTCTCGACGTTTTTCAACAATGCCCCGATCTTTGTAAGTATTCTCAGTTGCATACTGCCGGTTTTAGTACACAAGCTAACGTTCAGACCATTCCTGGCCGCACGTTTCCTGTCGAGATCCTCTACTCGCGGGAGCCTGAGTCGGACTACCTCGATGCAGCGCTCGAGACGGTGATGCAGATCCACCTGACGGAGCCAGCGGGCGATATCCTCGTCTTTTTAACTGGTCAAGAAGAAATCGACACAAGTGAGTAGTGGCATTTCTACGGAGCAACGTGTGTATACATAAAGATGCTGACAATTCAGGCTGCGAGATTCTGTTTGAGCGCATGAAGGCACTAGGCGCCGGCGTACCAGAGTTAGTGATTCTGCCAGTGTATTCGGCTCTGCCCAACGAGGTGCAGTCACGGATCTTCGAGCCGGCACCGTCAGGGGGCCGCAAAGTGGTCATCGCAACGAACATCGCCGAGACAAGTCTGACGATCGACGGCATCTACTACGTGGTGGACCCCGGGTTCGTGAAGCAAAACGCCTACGACCCCAAGCTGGGCATGGACTCCCTCGTCGTCACACCTATTTCGCAGGCCCAGGCCAACCAGCGTGCCGGTCGAGCCGGCCGGACAGGTCCTGGAAAATGCTTCCGGCTATACACCGAAGCAGCCTATCAGACAGAGATGCTGCCGACGACGATTCCCGAGATCCAGCGGAAGAACCTCAGCAACACCATTCTAATCCTCAAGGCGATGGGCATCAACGACCTGCTGCACTTCGACTTCATGGACCCGCCGCCGATCAACACCATGCTGTCGGCGCTGGAGGAGCTGTACGCGCTGTCGGCTTTAGACGATGAAGGGCTGCTGACTAAGCTGGGACGAAAAATGGCCGACTTCCCAATGGACCCGACGTCGGCCAAGGCACTGATCGCATCGGTCGAGCTGGGGTGCAGCGACGAGATGCTGAGCATCATGGGTATGATTGCACAGCCCAAGGGCGTGTGGTACCGGCCTAAGGACAAGCAGACACAGGCCGACGCAAAACGGGCTAAGTTCAACGACCCGCACGGCGACCATTTGACGATGCTCAACGTGTACAATGCGTGGAAGCGGACGCGGTTCTCGAAGCCGTGGTGCCAGGAGCATTTCCTGCAGTACCGGGTGCTGACGCGGGCCAAGGACGTGCGCACGCAGCTGGAGCGCATCATGGAGCGGTACAAGCACGCCGTGGTGTCCTGCGGTGCCGACACAAACCGCGTTCGCCAGGCGCTGTGTGCAGGATATTTTCGCAATGCAGCGCGCAAGGACCCCCACGAGGGCTACAAGACGCTGATCGAGGGCACGCCGGTGTACCTGCATCCATCCAGCGCGCTTTTTGGCAAGCAGGCTGAATGGGTCATCTACGACACGCTGGTGCTGACGACGAAGGAGTACATGCAGTGCACGACGTCCATCGAGGCCAAGTGGCTTGTCGAGGCGGCGCCCACTTTCTTCAAGCTGTCGCCGAGCGACCGTCTCAGCCGCCGCCGCAAGGCCGAGCGCATCCAGCCGCTGTACAACAAGTTCCAGACGGAGGACGACTGGCGGCTCAGCGCACAGAAGCGGACTGGACGTGGTGGTGGCGGTGGCACCTGGGGATAGTTTTGCTGCTGTTTTTCTGTTTCTGTTTTGCTGTTTTGTTTGTTTGTTTGTCCAGTCCGGCGTTTTACGACCCACAGACGCTATTGGTAGCATAGTTACGGGCTTGCACGGGAATTTATCCAGATCTAGGCGAGGCGAATGCAAAGTTTGTCCAAGATTTGTGTTAGGAGATTTTCCTGATATGGGCCTACGACCTAGTCTAGGCATCTAGCCTATCTAGGAGCCTAGAAGCCATCCATTCGACCCTACACCAACAGCGCTATAAGCATGACGGCCACGCCCAGCACGGCCGTCGGCAGCGCACTCGCCGAGAGCACCGCCGCAGCAGACGCCTTGGCCGAGGTCGTCGTCGTGGCCAGCAGCACACGTCCATCGGCCGTCGTGCGGAACGTCGACCCAATATCGCCCCAGCGAATGTTGGAGAAGGTCACGGCGGCATCCGAGTTGTTACTAGCAATGAAACGCGGGTCGCCCTGCGTCGCCGAGCACGGTCCTGCGTCACCGCTGTCCAGCCAGGTCATAAAGTCGCCCGGCGCATCCCAGATGCTGAAAATGAGCACCATGCCGCGCCGCAGCGACTCGCCTGTTCCTCGCAGCCCGCCGAGCCGCACGAAATCAGCCGCCCCGTTTGTCTGGCAGAAGTCCTCCGTGATGGTCCCGAGCCCGGTCGCCTGGGCCGACACCAACATCGAGCTGTTGGTGGCCATGGAGCTGTTGCTCATGGTTTTGAGCGTGCTGTTTCCATTCCCACCCATCATCGTAACCTGCGTCGCCGTCGAGATCATGCGCCCGTCCTGCACATACATGCGGCGGATGGCGCTGAGCGCGCTGGCACTGGTGTTGTCGGCGGTCAGGAACTGCGTGATGACCGTAAAGGGCCGCCGCGTGTCGACAGAGCCGCCCTGCGCATAGAACGAGCGCGCGCCGGCACGATATGGGTTGATGCCGCAGCCGTTTTTGTCGCAGACGGCCGAGGGCGTGCGGCCGCACTCGTCGCCTGTGCACAGAAACAGCCCCGGGCTGCTGCAGGTGTGCGGCGTCATGGCCGTCGCGACGTTGTTGGCCTCCCAGACGTCCATCTCGTTGCAGCAGGCGCCCGAGTTGTTGAAGTTGGCGAGGCCGTTGATAAAGGTCGTGTTGAAGCACTGCGCATCGCAGTACCCTGTGCCATACTGCGCTCCCGCCGGGTTCACCGCCGACCGCCCGCCCGAAGCCTCCATCTCCGACAGGTACAGCGCGCCGTTGACGCCGCAGCCGACGCGCGACATGTCGACGTCGTACGTCAGCTCCTGGTTGACCAGCTTGAGGAGCTGGTAGTTCTTGTCGTCGTCCGCCAGCAGGTACACCCGGGGGCTCAGCGTCTGTGCCGTCGCTCCGGACCCGTTGAACAGCCGCAGCGTCATCGACCCCCCCGATGTCGACACCCCGACGGTGCTGTAGTCGATGCCCTCGAGCGCACAGTTCTTCGAGCACGTGGCGGGGTCCGGGCACTGCGTCCTGTTGGCGACGGAGCACGCCACGCCCGGCTGTCCGACCATATGCAGCGACCGCGACAGCGCATCCGTCACGAGGCTCGTCTGTTGCGTCCGGCACCCGTTGGCCGTCGTGCACACCATGGTCGGCAGCTTCGGATGCACCTCTGGCACCGCGTTGCCGATCTGCTGGGCGGCCGCGAGGCCTGCCACAACTGCCAGCCGCAGCAGCCCAGCTGCTGAGTGTAGCGCCATGATAGAGAGTGGGAAGGGTGGAGGGAAAGAGTGAAAGAGGAGAAAAATAAGAGAGAGACGAAAGTAAGGAACGGAAGCAAAGAGTAAGAGAGAGGACGCGATTGAACACCAGGTTCAATAGCTGGTGACCACACTGAAATAGGCGAGAATGAAGACAATACGAGAAGATGGCGTGGGAGAGAACGGCGAGAACAGAAAGAACAAGAGACAAGAGGACCAGGAAATGGAAGCATCTGCAGGCGATCCATTGTATATTCATTGGTTCTCTGGCAGCCCAGTCTCTCTGATCTGCTGCTCTCCCCTCCTCCCTCTGCCTCAGGAAATGGCAGGCCACGGAAGCAAGGAACGACAGTCGGCCACGCAGGATCGCCGACACTTGTGACGTTCTCCGCGTCTTCTGCCGCCTTTCTTGTGCAACAGCCCACAGCCGCCGTCGCAAGATCACGTCTCCGGACCCCGACGTCTGATGCATGACAGCTTCCCTTTTTGCCTTCAGGTCCCCTTTCAGCCGTTCCTGGAGGCGATCGAGATGAGATGTCACATCCCGAACCAGAGCCAGGAATTCAAAAGTAAGGTACTCAGCTAGGAAAATGGATAGGACAATCTAGATAGGCTAGATCGGATGCAATGTTTATTTCATGTCTTGAATCTTTCAAGTGGCGTTTCTTGTTCCTTTGAATTCCATTTTCACTACGCCCTGATTAGTAGCATCCCTCTTTGGTTCTGGAAAGCAACACAAGTTTGGATACTGTGATTTCATAAAACCCACATCTTCCATACAACTTCACCTCAGTACCTTCATCTTGAGCTTGAATCTTATGGTCACGCAGACCCAAGTGCTCTCGTCGATCTCTCGTTTCAAGCCAAACATTCTCGCCCATTCATCCCGTATCACCACATAGCCGGCTAAAAAACGTAAAACTCACCTCAGTTCTTCTTCAGAGGCGGATTATCTTTGAATTTTCGGAGTTCCAGAATATTCACCCTTAGAAACCTGCCGATCACTTCTTGTGTCGACAGCTGAGGCCGGTACATAGAGAGAACAAGAAAATGAAGGTGATAGAAACGAACCCTGTGCTTTACATAGCAAACAGGACATCAACTCCCAGCAAAACACTCAAAACAGAATATGTGAGAAGCGGGCCTGTTTCAGGCGTTTCCTTTCAGGTCCTTGTTTCTGCCGTTTCTGGAATATTCACTGGAGGGCCGCCAACCGACAACCGAAAACGGCACACTTAGCAAAGGCATTGAAACTGTTTAGTATCCTGCGGTATCCGGAACCTCCAACATCCGGTATTAATACTTTGGGGGAGAGGATGGCGAAAAGATTGGCTTTTAGGAGTAATATTTTTTCATTGTTTTCATGAGGCAGGTACTGCGACATTCAAGTTTAAAATGGAAGCTATTCAGATTACTGTTGATATGTCCAAAATCAGTGCCAAAACCAGCGTAGTTAATGTAATAGAATAAAGAAGGAAAACAATAATAAAAATAACCAATTAAATCCATGCAAACACGAAGACCAAGAAAGAAGTATCTGCATAACTTGTCGAAGAAATATATCGCTGCCATCTTGTCGTAGTTTACATCAATGTAACAGAGAACGCTAGTATGAATACGTGGGCGGGCGGCATATAATTATAATGGGGTTTGCGTACACCGCCTTTATACTGCCGGCGGAAAAAAAAAATTTGGGCAGAAAACCATCTGCGAAGACTTAGTCAAGACGCTTGCGCTGGCCGAAAAAGCCTTTTTGAAAGCATTTTGCTTACGACTGCATTGGCTTTATAGTACCACTGGAACGAATCCATGGCCACGAAGAAGAGAAAGGGCCAGCCGGCTCCGGCTGAGGACAGCCAGATCAGCGATGCTCGATTTGCCAAGTTTGAAAACGACCCTCGGTTCCGACTGCCGTCGAAGCAAAAGACGCAGACAAAGCTGGACAAGCGGTTCGCACATGCCCTCAAAGACAAGGATTTCACGGCTACGACGCGTGTCGATCGCTATGGCCGCAAGATCAAGTCCGACAAGAAGAAGCGGGCTCTGGAAAAGCTGTACCGCGTTGGCGATGACGACGAAGAAGACGACGACGAGGATGACGAGGATGACGACGAAGATAAAGCTGTGCGGCGCGAAATTGAGCGAGTATCTAAGGAGGCGGCGCCAAAGAAACAAGATCCGGCACGCGGAGGCGGGTTCTCGGCGTCTGAGTCGGACGACTCGGACTCGAGCTTGGACTCGGACGATTCAGAAGACTCCCAGGAGGGCGAGGAGGACGAGGAGGACGCGGCCGGAGGCAGCAAGGCAGCAGATACGCAGCGATTCCGCGAAGAAGAGGCAGAGGTTCCGACGGGCGAGGTGACGAGCCGGATTGCGATTGTGAACCTGGACTGGGACCACATCAAGTCGCGGGATCTGATGGCCGTCTTTTCGAGCTTCGTGCCCAGGGAGAGCGGCGGCAAGATCCGGCGGATATCGATCTACCCGTCCGAATTTGGCAAGGAGCGGATGCAGCAAGAAGCGCTGGAGGGACCGCCCAAGGACATTTTCAAGAACAAAGCGGCAGAATCGGACTCGGAGGACTCGGAGGACTCTGAAGAGGAAGAGGAAGAGGAGGAGGAGGACGCCGACGACTCAGAAGAAGACGACTCGGAAGACGACGAACAGGTCAAGAAGGATCTGTTGCGCGAAGAGGACGACCGAGACTTTGACAGCAATGCGCTGCGGACGTACCAGCTGGACCGGCTGCGGTACTACTACGCAGTGATGGAGTGTTCCGACGCGGCGACGGCGAACGCCATTTACACGGCGACAGATGGGCGCGAGTTCCAGGCATCGTCCAACTTCATCGATCTGCGCTTCATCCCCGACGACGTGTCGTTTGACGAGGACGAGCCGCGCGACGAATGCACCGATGTGCCGGCGAATTACAAACCGGTCGAGTTTGTGACGCAGGCGCTGCAGCACTCCAAGGTCAAGCTGACGTGGGACATCCACCCGGAGGACGACTCGCGCAAGGACCTGATGAAGAAGGCGTTTTCGGGCACACCAGCGGAGCTGATCGAGAACGATCTGCGGGCCTACCTCGCGAGCGACAGCGACAGCGACGGTGGCGATTTTGGCGACGACGGCGAGTTTGGCGGATTCGACGACGGGGCAGAGGCCGAAGCAGAAGACAAGGCAGAGGACAAGTCGGAGACGGCAGCTCCGGCGAAGCTGAGCAAAAAGGAGCTGGCGCGCCAAAAGATGCGGGCGGCGCTGGGCCTCGGTGCCGAGCCGGACGAGTCGAGCTCTAGCAGCAAGAAGAAGAAGGGCGAGGCAGTGGGCGGGATGCAGATTACGTTTATGCCAGCGCTCTCGGAAAAGCAGGCTGCAGCCAGGAAGGTGGCCGACGCTGAGGAAACGACGCTGGACAAGTACAAGCGCAAGGAGAAGGAGCGCAAAGAGAAGCGCAAGCAGAAGACGGTGGCTAAGCGCGAGGGCCGGGACGAGGGCGACGAAGAGGCCGACAAAGAGGAGCAGCAGCAGGAGAAGGGGGCGGCCGAGACGGCAGAAACCGACGACCTCGGATTCGACGACCCCTTCTTTACGTCGGTGGACGACGGCGCGGCCTTTGGCGACAGCGGTGCGGCCGGAACGGCTGGAACTGCTGGAACCGCAGGCAAGCCGTCCAAGTCGGCGATGCGCAAGGAGGAGCGGCTACGGAAGCGGGCAGAGCGCGAGGCAGAGGAAAAGATCAAGGCGCAAGAGCGGGCGCAGCTGGAGAAGCTGCTGGCCGAGGAGGCTGACGAAGCCGGCGAGGGCATGCGTGAGGGCGACTTCAACCTCAAGGAAGTGCGCAAGGCTGAGAAGGCACGGCGCAAAGAGGAGAAGAAGCGGAGCAAGAAGAAGGGCAAGAAGATGGACGAGGAGGAGGACGTCGAGGTGGGCAGTGCATTGGCTGCCACCGACAAGGACAACAGCTTCGACATTGACGTCGAGGACGCGCGGTTCCAGTCCGTGTTTGACGACCCGCGGTTTGCCATTGACCCGTCGAACCCGCGGTACGAAGAGACGCCGGGAATGCGCAAGGTTGTGCAGGACATGCGGCGGAAGCGCAAGGGCGAGGAGGAGAACGAGGGGGAGGACGGCGAAGCGACAGGCGCGAAGAAGGCCAAGAAGGCCAAGAAGGCCAAGAAGGCCGACAAGACCACCAGCGACAGCCAGAGCGCCGAGCTGGCGAGTCTGCTGAGCTCCGTGAAGCGCAAGGCTAAGAAGCTGTAAGGGGGGCATGTATAATAGCTTGGAGGTAGGCCTAGAATGGGCGAGGTAAAAAAATAGGGGATAGTTGGATTGGGGCACAACAGGATTGCCATCCTGGCCACCCAACGCATGTTACAATGAGACATAGCTAGTGTCAGTGAGCCTGACGTGGCCACCATTTAACCCGCACTCTGGGCCTCTTGTGCGAGTGGGAAGCCTTGCGACCTGCGTAAGATCTGAATGCCTGCCTCTGCCCCTCATTTGTTTTCTTCCTCATCTATCTCTGTTTTGACTCGCACCAGAGCATCAACGGCAAGATACACCGTTATTTACGCAACTCGACACGCTCCCTCTATCAACACAGATTTAGGCAGCTTGGCCATAGTGAAAGCAGTCACATTTCGCCGAGCGGCCCCAACAGCGTGCCTAGAGCTAGGTCGCTTTTCAAGACTAGGTTTTTAGGCGCGGTACGCGCTATCGAGAGTTCGAAGTCAGCGGTGGGCGAGGTCGCGAACAAGGAACGCGTGATTATTACACAGACTGCTACAGACATGGCAACCTCAGCGACCGACGCCCTTAGCTTTGCCAATAAAAACCCAATCACAACCGCTCTCTACGGCGTCGCAGGAGCAGCGCTTGTGGTCGTGGTCGCGCCGGCTCTTGTGGCCACGCCGGCGCTCGCAGCAGCCGGGTTCGGTGCGAATGGAATCATCGGAGGTAGATCACAGCCGACAAATATGCCTTGTAGAACTTGCGGGCCAGAGTGCTAACAAGGAGGCTGTGTAGGATCTCTTGCTGCAGCTGCACAGAGCACGGCCGGCAACCTGGTGGCGGGCAGTTTGATTTCTACGCTCCAGAGCGCAGGAATGGCTGGTTACGGGATGGCAGCGGTGTCGTCAGCCGTAAGCGCGGCGGCCGGAGTCGTGGGAGCGACGGCAGGGGGGATTGCGTTGAAGAATACATTGGGATTGGGGGGGAATGACGAGAAGGATGAGACGGAGGAGGCGGATGAGACGGAGGAGGCGGAGGAGGCGGAGGAGGCGGAGGAGGCGGAGGAGGCGGAGGATGGAAACTAAGCTGTGAGAGTGGGAATATGAAGGCAACCATGAGCAGTAGAGAAGTATGACGACAGCTCAAGAATGATGTAGCAACGGGGACGACAAGGATGGAAAATGAGATACTCGACGACGATTCTGAGGTGTGCCGCAAATGGAACCAGCGTGGTGACTAAGCACGCTAAACGGTAGCGCCAGCAGCGCCAAGCACCGAAACAGCTATCTGTACATACTGCGTACAGCAGTTGCGACTACTCCGTATGACTAGCTGCTATACCTCGACGACAGCCGCCGCTCTCTCCTATAGCTGGCCGATCTGTCTCCAACGCTCGCTCGCGTGGACTTCTAACCTCGCATTTTCGTCTTTCGCCTGCCATTGCCCCGTGTATGCGGCTTCCGTCGCCATGTGGCTCGATCGCCTGGGCCAGTCGGGCAACCACTCTCCACAGAACAACAGCCATCGTGGCCGATCCGGCTCTCCTCTGCCACGAAAACCGTCCTCTTCCTCGACGAACCTCCCCCCTTTGTCGACCGGTGGCGGCCGTGGCCCCTATATGACGTCGCAGCGGCCGCCACGCAGCTCGTCGCTATCTCTGGCAGCGAGCGACTCGACGACGTCGCTGCTGGCGTCCGCACAGCAGGCGCGGAAGCAGCCAAACGGCTCTTCCTTGCGACGAGCGGCTTCGCCCGCAACGTCGTCGACATCATCGCCCAATCTCGCCGCGTCACCCACGATTGATGCGGCGCGGGACAAGGCCAAGGAGGCGGCGGCACTGGCGGTGCTGGGCAAGCTGCTGGGCGACGAGAGCGACGGCGAGGCTAGGACAGCAGCGGCAGCAGGGCCGCTTCTCGACATCACAGACGACGATCTGCAGCTCGACTTTGCCTTTGGGGGGCTCTCGCTGCGCGAGGTGGCGTGGGCCGAGGACGAGCCAATACGAGCAACAGAGTGTGCGTGGTCCAAAACACCCTGACACCTGAACTAATCACTAATCCCTAACCGCTAACCAACAGTGGACGCGGATCGAGCGCGACTCGAGGACCTGCACAAATCGATTCGTGCCTGCGACGAGGTGCTGAGCTCGGCGGAAAGCAACCTGGCGAGCTTCCGCAACGACCTGGAGCTGGTGTCGGCGGACATTGAGAACCTGCAGGCGCGGTCGACGGCGCTGAATGTGCGGCTGGACAACCGGCGGGCCGTGGAGCGAGGACTGGCCCCGGCTGTCGAAGATCTCAGCGTATCACCAGTGCTGGTGCACAAGATCGCCGACGGCCACATCGACGAGCAGTGGGTGCAGTGCCTCAAGGACGTCGACCGCCGCGCCGAGGCGCTGCGCAGTGCGTCGAAGCAGACCGAGCAGCAGCCCAAAGCAGCCGCAGACCTGCTCCCGCTGCTGGAGAAGCTCGTCTTAAAGGTGTGTCTCCGACGTTCTCTGTCACCTTATTACTCGCACTCCTCCTACCCCTCCCCCCCTCTAGGTCTAACACCCCCCCCCACAGGCCATCGAGAGAATACGAGACTTTCTCGTGGCGCAGATCAAGGCGCTGCGGTCGCCGCACATCAACGCGCAGATCATCCAGCAACAGAGCTTCCTGCGCTTCAAGGACCTGTTTGCCTTTCTGCACAAGCACCACGCCACCCTCGCCGACGAAATCTGCCAGGCCTACATGCACACCATGCGTTGGTACTACCTCAACCAGTTCACGCGCTACGCCAAGTCGCTCGAGAAGCTGCGCCTGCACGTCCTCGACAAGCACGACGTGCTCGGCCACGACGACCAGGCCTCTTCGTCGTCGCTGTCGTCGTCAGCCGCGGCACGAGCACGAGCTTCGGCTGCTGGCGGCGGCCTGGCCGCCCGCCACGACGCGTACAGCCTCGGCCGCCGCATCGACCTGCTCAAGGGCCCGAACCAGGTGGCCTTGCCCTCGTATCTGGCGGAAGAAGAGCAGCAGAAGCAGCAAACGGGCTCCGGCGCCGTCAGTACGGCGGCCCATTACCTCGAGGTGCCCTTCCGGCATTTCAATCTGGCACTGATCGACAACGCCACGGCCGAGTACACGTTTCTGGCGGCGTTTTTTGCGCCGGCGCTGTCGCTGTCGGCCGTCGGGCGCCTGTTCCACGGCGTCTTTGAGCCGACGCTGGCGCTGGGCCAGACGCTGACGCGCACGCTGACGGCCGACACCTACGACTGCCTCGGCGTGCTGCTGTGCATCCGGCTCAACCAGCACTTTGCCTTTGAGCTGCAGCGGCGCAAGGTGCCCGCCGTCGACAGCTACATCAACGCCACCAACATGCTGCTGTGGCCGCGTTTCCAGGTCGTCATGGACCACCACTGCGAGAGCGTGCGGCAGTTGACGGGCGAGACAACAGGCGGCAGCGGAGGAGGGGGCGCCCATCCAACAAATGCGTCGGCCGCCCCCCACGTCGTCGCCCAGCGCTTCGGCCAGCTGCTGCACGGCATCCTGGCGCTGAGCACCGAGGCCGGCGACGACGAGCCCGTGGTCACGAGCCTGCACCGGCTGCGCAGCGAGGTCGAGGCCTTCTTGACCAAGTACAGCCAGGCCGCCTTTGGCAAGGACCGCCGCAAGCGCGAGCGCTTCCTCTACAACAACTACTCGCTCGTGCTGGCCATTGTCAGCGACGTCCACGGCGGCAAGCTGGCTGCCGACCAAAAGCAGCACATCGAGACGCTCAAGGCCGCTTTCCAGGAGGGGGCGTAGGCGTAGGCGCTGGCCCGTCTGGGCTATAGGGAGGAGAACGTGTAGAGTGTATGAAAACGACCATGTTCCATGTTTTTGCCTGATCCTGCTTTCTCTCTCTCTCTCGCTATATCTAATGACTTGATCCCGTATATACTCCGCACATGTACCCCTAGTAAAAAAAACACAAACAAACCATCCGTCGTACTCAGACACGCTGCCCAAACCGTGATAGCAGCCCCCGAAGAACGGACAGCGCCGAACCGTCCCCGATTCCACGGCCGCCGTGCCGCTGCACATATACTGCCGCCAGACCAAACACCACAGCCACAGCCGCGGCCCGCAGCGGCCCCCGGTACTGCCACAGCACTTGCCGCACGCGCTGCTGCCGCTGCCGCCGCTTTTCTGTGCGCTCCATGTCCTGCACGTGCAGCTGGAACCAGCGCTCGCCGTCGGCCACCGTGGCTGTCATCGTGTTGCTGCCATCGCCAGCCGTCTTGAGCACCGAGGCTGCCGAGATCGTGCGCCACGCCGGCAGCGATGCTGGGGGATACTCGGCCGCCAGCCGTGCTGCGTCTGCCACAAGATCGTCCAGGGGAGTCCTGGACAGAGCGGACTGCGGCTCTTTTGCCTCTTCTGCCCCCTCTGCCTCTTCTGACCCCCCCGTCGGCTCCCCTGCCTTTTCTGGCAGCTTGGACAGAATGTGGTGCAGCATCTCGGGCTCGTCGGCCGGCGTCGCAAACAGGGCGGCCCGATGCGCCCGCACAATGGCCGCAAACAGGTACAGCGAAAAGGCCGGCGGCCGCGCCAGCAGCACGTCAAACAGCCGCGCAATCGCCCCCAGCGACCGCACGTCGTGGGCGTACATCGTCAGCGTCCCGCTGAGCGCGAAGAACGGCCGTGGGTGCTGCGCCAGCCGCAGGTGCGCCCACAGCGCCGGATCCGCCACGCGCAGAATGTCTGGCAGCAGCAGCAGCTGTTGCACCGCTGCGTCAATCGTCGGCAGCAGAAAATCGCGGATCCGCAGCAGCGCCAGCCGGATCACGGCGGCCTGCTGCACCTCTGTCGGCAGCACCAGCAAGAACACCTGGCAAATGTCGTGGAAGCCCTGGAAGTAGCACAGCAACGGGTGCCGCCGCAGCATCTGCACGATCAGCCCTGACAGCGCCTGCTTCTGCCGCTCTTCGTCGGCGCGGCTGTCGTCTGTACGGATTAGTCATCATATTCGGAAAAGAACTCGGGAGCATCGCGGGAGTCCCATCCGTATCACTCACGCACGGGGTAGTGCACAAACGCGCGGTTCACGTCCAGCTGCACCTGGTCCTCGTCTCTGTGCGGCGGCATCCGTGTCCACGCCGCCTCGTCTTCGTCCGCCGCCATCCCGGCCGCCGCTGCCGCTGCTGCTGCATCCACCTCGCCGTCGCTACCAACAGGGATGCCTAATAACACCGGCCCTTTGCGGTCAGCATGGAAAATAACGGACACAAAACAAAACCAAGCAGACAGCCGCTCACATGCTATGCGGCGTTGTGCATCGCCTAGGAACCCGCCGGCCGACTCTGCCAACGCCTGCAGCCCGGCGACATCGCCGCCGATACATGCCTCGCGGATCTTCTGTATCTTGAGCTCGGCAGCAGGGCCCAGCACTGCTTCTGCTGCTGCGTCCTCAACCTGGCTGGCAAGCTTCTCCTGGTCTGGCTCATTTGCTTGGACCTCCTGAATGTCTGTTGTCGGTGGCGTCTTTGTCTCTGTCTCGGCTGCTGCGGTCTGACTCTCTGGAGCCACGGTTGCATCCAACACACTCAGCAGCGCCTCCTTTCCACCTAGTTCCGACAGAGACACCGGAAGCCGGCCTAGCACCACATCTCTCTTCTCGGTCCCGGATCCAGGCCCCTGTCCTTCGCCCCTAGCCGCTGCGGCTCCGTTGTGGTCGCCGGACATGGCCGAACCAAAACCCGGCAATCAGCCCCTCCCCCTTCTTTGTAGCCTACCACGATGGCCACCAGGTCCGCCGGTATTCCCTTGGCCACTAGGTTGCTTTTGGTGGTGCGGTTTGCCGGTTGTGTGCTGCGCCGTGTGTACTGCGTTCTTTTTCTCTTTACCTCTCACCGAGTCCTGGCTTTGTGTGTGCTCGATCCCTGGTCCAAGGGCGAAGCAACCGAAACCACCGATGCAACCCCGGGCACGGAGAATGCCGCAAATAGAGAGAGAAAGAATAGCAGCGCAATGGTGGGAGATACGGGTACACCAATACTGCGTTCGTCGCTGTTCGTACTCGTATGTTTCCCGACGGCGGTCCACACAAGCTTTGGCCTAAGTAGTTCGTATGTATCTTAGTAGTTACGTAGTTGGGGTCGTTTTGGGTGTCCAGCCACTATGGGGTCACTTAACATCCTCTAGGCCACCACTGATTTATTGCCCCCCTACCGCCAAGTCGCTGACCGCCCTGTTGGCTCGCTGGTGCCGGCGCTATTCCCTGAAAGACAACCCAGAACGACGCCTATGTACGACGTACGCAAAGTTGGGCGCACGTAGCGCCTTGACCGCAACTCTGCGTTGCAATTGGGGTAAAAGCCTGCAGGTCTTTTCTTTTTAACGAAACACCGGGCGACTGAGAGAGCGAAGTGCAAGTGCGTCAGGAGGCAGCTAACCAAAGCACATGAACAGGACACGAAAGCATAAAAAAAGGCACATGCATATAGGCACGCGGAGAATATCAAACACGCCACAGCAAACAAAAGAACACCATCACACATGTCACAGGAAACAGACAAGAAAGAAACAATACCACGGCGAAGACACCAGACCAGACAACTTTGTCGGTCTCGCCGTCAGTGGGGGCAAGAAAAAGGTCACAGCACAGACTATCTCTAGGAGGATGTACAACTATGAGTAAGATATCTAAAATCGTAACAACCCTGCAGCCCGTCGGCTGTACTTTCCAGGGAGTAGTTGGTCCGGTCCCCCAACCAGGAGGCACGGCTTCGCTGACTCGCTGAAGGCGTTTCTGGCATTTTCTTTCGTTTGGTTAGTGAGAACCACTCTTTTTTTTGCTTCTCCAGTACCACATCAGTCACCGGTCGGCCCCTCCCCCAATATGGCAAAACACTGGTGTGCCGCACCTAGAATCCTAGGTGCTTGGGGGTGCAAAAAGCGTCGGGAGTACGGAGAACAGCACTCTTAAAATACAAACTTTGCGCTAACTATCAGCAGTATCAGGCGAACGGCATCGCTGCTGGTACTACTGTTGGCTTCGTCTTGCAAAATACGATTCGCCGTAGATTGTGCTCACCAAATCGATCTCAACGGCCAAACGAGATCGCCGGAAGCATAGACCACCAGCACGCCCTATATCGCTTGTGTACGAGTGCTTTGGCCTGCTATTATGTTCCGTTTGCCCATTCAGCTGATGCTCCTTAGCTGCAGAAGGTTGTGTAGTTAGACTAGGATGGTTGGTGGGACGTGGGAGTCCCGATAACAACCACGGCCGAGGAAAGAGGAAAAAAGAATAAGAAAAAATTAAAACAGCCACCTCGATTGTGTTGTTCGTACGAGTATCAATGGTCTGATTCCAAGGTGTGACATTGTGTACGGAGTATCTGGTCTTCTGTAGGATGGCCTGTGCGCTAGAATAAGGGTAGTTAGCTAATTGTACTGCATAGTAGTTCGTAGTGAACTCCGTTCGGTTGCTACTACACCACACTACATACTAGCTGCGAAGTTAGTTAGGGTAGATACGGAGTTAGCGACAGCACTACGGTGTGGGCATGCGGTGTCGTCCGCCAGACAGCGCCGCCCCCCGGTACCTAGTCGCCAGCACTGTTTCAGGCTCTTTGTGCCCCGGAAAATTTCTCAATCCCACTTCTGCCGCTCCCGCCAATCCCACTTTTGGACTGAGTCCAACGCGCGCTCCACTACTTGACGCATCTACGGAGCACATAACTCGTAGTTATCGCTTTGATATATACTACGCCTCTTCGCGCATACTGCCCTTGTGTATGCACAAACAAGTCCTTGTGTAACACAGCTGCCTAGAGGGCAAGACAAGGCGAGCGTGCCAAATGCAAGTCCATTGTCCGCCTGCAAAAGAGGCTGGCAAAAAGCACGTAATGCGCCTCTAAATGCATACGTGTACTCGTTGTTACGGAGCAGTTCCTGCAACCCTACTGCTGCGGTCTCGTGTAGTCGTGCATTTCTGCATTTCTGAATTTCTACTCCTGCACTCCTGTACGGGTACATCTTCACATCTGCATATCTCGCCAACCCCCCGACGGAAAAATACGACCGGCATGCTCCGTACAGGCAATGCTGGTGAAGCCCCATCCCTTATCCCTCTGCCCCTTCCACTGGTGTGGCCAAGGAGACCGCCGAGGCCGATGCGGCACACGCAGAAGCAAAGAAACGCAAATGGGGGCTCTTATGTGGCCGAGTTTTCCCGCATGCCCGGTCAGCTAGTCAGCTACGACTTTTTGTTACGACCCCCTCTGCTGCCCCCAGCTGCCCATGAAATCGCATTCATGACGCGTCGACGCGGCCAGGGGCCGACTCGGTCAGAGAAATAGGCGAATCACCGCCGGGTTAGTGGGCGGCTCGGCCGTTCTCTTTGGCCACTTGCAGAGGGGAGGCATTGCTGTATTGGTCGACCGCTGAGCCATCCATCAGTTTCCATTTTTAACCTATCGTATATTGTGTCAAAGGCATTGTCCGCCAAAAATATACGATTGTCACCACGGTTAGCATGGCCTTTGGTGACTTGCCGCCTTCGTCCGTTGCCCATGTCGGCTGCGCCGCCCTCACCATTGTTTATGCAGCGTGTTGTGCTTGGCTTCTGGTGTTCTCGTAGAGATCGCCGATACTTGGCCCGTTACTTATTCAATTTTTAGTGCCGGGCTACTGGGCCCCTTTAAGATCGCCTGCTGCGGATATGAGCGAATACCCGCCTGCCAGAGAGAAAAATTTTCCTTCTGGGGAAAGGTAATTTAGGCCAGAGAACACGAGGGGTCATGGGAAAGACGAAAAAAAATAGCAGTTGCATGCCGGGCTAGTGTAGTCGTATGTAGGCAATGTGGAGAGACGTGTCTGGGCTGCCCAACACCGCACGCGCTCAATATAGCTCTGTAGTTGTAAGAGAGAGAGAGGCCATCCAACTTTTGGCGGTTATCTGCCCTCCGCGCATTTTTAGTGTGTTTGGTGGCCCAGGCTGCGCCTTGCCTCTTGGAGCAAAGGAGTTGAAGGAATGTCTAGTGACTGTAGTCGTAGCTGTAGCTACTTCATGATAATTCGTTGATATTTTCGCTCGCGGGCACGGCGTGGCCAGGATGAAAGAATAAAAACAGAAAGAGAACCGGAACTGAGGATACATTCGTGTATGCGGACTTGTAAGAGACGAGATGTGCAGTCGTTATGTGCTGCATCGGAGAGACATTCACCAGTCACTATCCAAACGGGCCGAGGTAATGTGCTTCACTGGTCCCTACTATAGTTACTCGTATGCCCCGTAACTGCGTACTCGTACTTGTACACATCCGACGCCCCAAGCTTCCACCATAACTAATGGCTTGCTCCCCTCCCTCTTTCTGACCTGTGCCGCCCCCCTATAAAATCCCGGCCCTGCAGATGTTGATTCAGCTGCTGCATCTACTAAACTCAACTCGGCAACTCAACCCATTCCAGCTGTGTCATCCCGTGCGCCTTTTTTGGGCACCCTTTTCCCCTTTCCAAGATTATCGACGACGCACTTGTGGGATGGGATGCGTAGGAGGCAGCACGGTGCATGCACAAACGCAGCTTCACTATGTAATCGTACTCTCCGCAGGGTTTACAGTACACTACAGTAGAGCACAAGCAAACTGCAACAAACAGATGCACATGAGTTGCTCCACAGAGAGCCAAACCAACGCTGCGCCTGGCAGGGGGGGGCCATTATCGCGCAGGAAAAAAATACAGCAAAAATAAATAATTAATAAAAAAGCAAATAAAAATAAAAATTAATACAAAGCCACCAAAAGACGGCAGCGTTCGCTGATTATTGCAGGCCACTTTGGTGGGGAGCGAAAAGGGCAAGACCTGACGACATCGTTCCTTCCTTCCTAGATGCCCCAACGCGGGAGGCGGTTATAATTACGCCAGGCGTGTGTTTTCGGCGTTGCTTAGCCCGCCTGCAGCCTTTCCTGCACGGTGGCTTCCTCCTTTGGATCATCCCTCCGAGTCTTTTGCTCTTTGCCTCTTCCGCTTCCCTCCCTGCTTCCCTCCCTCCCCCTCTTTGACGGTCTCTTTAGCACCCTCTATTTTCCTTCCCCCCCTCACACACCCTAGAGCACCGCCACTGCAGCAGCTCTCTTCAGCAAATCGCGCGCCCGCTCCCACTGCCACGGCGCCATTTCCGCGCCATACCACTTCATCTTGCAGCTGGGCAACACCCCCCTTACGCGAGCTTGTGTTCCCCGTCAACCGAAGAAACCACCTAAGGTCGGCTGTTTGTCTGGCTGAACCCCCCTGGTCGTGCTGCCTTCTAGCTGTCTTCTGCAGTCTTCTGGAGTTTTCCTGGTCGTTTCTGTGTGTTGGCCCTTGCCCTCGTCCACTGATTTGTCTTTCCTGGACAACACCCCCTCTGCACTCCCCGTCTCCCCAAACGCTCATACTCCTCTAACTATTCGTTGTTTGCGTTCCACTGTGACCCCGGTCTGTCGTGTTTTCTCCTCGGTGACCTTTGTCGCGCTTGTTGTCCCCCCCGTGCCCTCCCATACCCTTATAATATTTCATTATTCTACCTCGCTCTCGCCCTTTTGGCCTATCTCTGCGCTGCTCTGCGGCTCTTTCCGCCATATAGGGTAGTTTGCCCGTCTTAAGCTGTTTGTCTTCCTTCTCCCATACCTCCCCGTTCAGCTACTTTGTTTTAAGCGTCATACCCCCCTCCCCCTTTTGTGATTCTCACACACCCCTTCACACCCCCCCTTCTTATTACTTCTCTCCCCCACGCAGTCGGGCATACTTTTTTTTTTCTTGTGTACCCATATTGCACGATCTTGTATTCATGCCTATGCCTAAGCACCTTAGCTGCTATCTTTCGGGCTTCTTCTATTCACTCCCTCTGTGTGTGTTCTAGGTGCTCGCTCACTCTGGACTGCCCTGTTCTCTTTTCTAAACGCAAGCTTGTATGCATTGATCCACGCCCCTTCTGTTGACCATCTCCGCATCCTGGCCGCTTGTCAGCACCAGATGCAAGCAAACCCTCCTTTTCTGCACGCTTTGACAGCCTCGCCCCCCCAACCACTCATTTTGTCCTGTACCTTATTGGTGAACTGACCATGCTTTGTAAGAGGAGCAGTCATCTGCTCCTTCCCTAAGGCCGACGTTGGGCATTCCGCTGTCTTATGCGACCCTCTTGTTCGTCGTCTGCGTCTTGCTTATCTGCCGCTTGCTTGCTTCCCTTCTCTACCTCCATCTCATCGAGCACACTAGTGTGGGGAGAGATCTGCTCTCTTCTGGTGCACGCCTCTTCCATTGGGTTCCAAAAAAATCAAAGAACGGTTCCACCATTTAGTTAGGCCACCGCCAGCGTCACTCTGTCCGCCACTTCAATTTCCTGGCCTCTAAAGACCCGATTCAATATACCATACAGGTGTGTCTGACACAGTACTCGGGCACTGACTCTGTACAAAGGATATATGACGCTGTTTTGACGCGGCGTTTCCATTGTTCGGGCTATTCTGTTTGCAACAGCAGAGAAAAATCACTCGTTCTGTGGTTTTTTTCTGCTGGACAAGACGCTACTGGCAACATCTTGATTTCTCCCTGGCCCGGTACTTGTTGCGTGTGTTTTTCTTTCTCTCTCACCGCACAACAGCGGCCCTGGGTTCCTCCTCTTCACTTGACGCCTCCATATCGGCATGACAGACTGTCGATATGGCTCTTCAAACAAACGTCCTTCGCAGCGGCGGATGGGTGACCGAGACCATTGACCTACAAGATGTCATCAAGGCCAACCTGGCCCCCCCGAAACAGTTGAAACATCGTGCTGCCAAGCCACCAGCATGTGGCATTCTCACCAGAACGGTACTCGAGAGCCCCCTCACACAGTGGATTCTGCCTGTCAGGTTACGATCCGAGCATCACATGGACGTCGCCTTCATTGGTGTAAGTAGTTGCCTCCTGTTCATGTATCTGAATCTTCTCTAGTTCTACGCCTTGGTCTTTTGCGTCCTCGGGGCCCTTGAACGTTTTGGTTTATGTTCTGACCTCTGGCTCTGCACACACTCACAGGAGCACTATGTTCAAATCAGCGAACTGGGTCGAGACGGGCAGCTTCGAGATGTTTTGAGGAAGAATGATTTTGGCTCCCGCATCCGGAATGCCAAGGTCATCGGAATACTTCCCGAAAATAAGGAAGATGACGACACAGACGAGCCAGCCGTCAAGGTTGAGGAAAACAGCAACCCTGGCCTCATCGGGGGGGACGATGTATATATGGCTAGCAGCGATCAGTATACGCCTGGAGCGAGAAAAACTAGCAAATCCGCCCAAAAACTCCCGCCGCAAATGCTGGTGATCGCCCTTGAGTCGGGGGATTTGGTGTTTCTCTTCATTCGGCGGGGGCTATCAGGTTGTTGCGAGTTCGCATCCGCTCAGCACTCCTACCAAGGGCCGCTCTTGACAAAACAAAGCTACCAAATAGCTGTTGACCCGAGCTCGAGGTATCTAGCTGTTGCCAGCTCTCCCGAATTCTTCCTGGTATACGAACTGGAATCGGTGGAGAATATGAACCGGCAATATTCTCGAAGGCAACGCATCGTGCCCATCAAGGCATCCCGCCCACGCGCTGTTCGGGGCATGATTCACAAGATGGAGTTTCTATACCCACGACCTAACGACGACTACCATATTCTCCTTCTTTTGATTATCGTTAAAAGCGGCCAATCGAAGATGGTGACATATCAGTGGGAAGCCGGTGACAACCTCGCAACAGTCCTCGCCGACGAACGCCCTGGACAGGCACTCCCGCCCCAGCATCAGTTTCCGCTCATGATCATCCCCCTAACCATTCATTCGGCCTTTTTCTGCATTTCCGCTCGCCACATTGGCGTTTGCAGAGACGGCCTCAGTCTACCTGCCGAGTTCGACGAGTTTACCATTCAAGTTCATGAAACGTCTGATTTCTTCTATGGCCGTGGACAGCCTGTGTGGACGGCTTGGACGCGACCTTACCGGCTTCCTAGGTATAGTGAAGTGCGAGACAACATCTACCTTGCCCGTGAGGACGGAGTGGTGATGTTTCTTGACATTGATTCCGAAAACATCCTCGGCGCCACCGTGGAAATCGGGAAGTTCAACTGCAATGTTTCCACATCCTTTTGTAGCCTTTTTGACGACTTCAACGACATATTGATCATGGGAGGTGATTCTGGACCCGGTACCATCTGGCAGGTATGTTAAGCGACAGCGCATTCTGGTGTTGTTTCTTCTGTAATCGCGCTGCGACAGCACTGTGCTGCTTTGGGGCTGTAATTAATCGTGTGGCCTATTAGATTCGTCCCCGACAGCCGAATATCCAACTCGGAGTCATCCCTAACTGGTCTCCAATCTTCGACTTCACGACCAACGATGTGTTTACGACCTGGAATAGGGAGGCTGGGGAAGGCGAACATGGCACGCCATCTTGGAAAAACCGGCAAGTCGGAGCGTATTCGAAACCAAACAAAATCTTCGCCTCATCCGGCCGAGGTGTGACTGGATCCGTTACTGAGCTACGTTACGGTCTCAAAGCCAGAATTGGCTTGGATTTGGAGTGCGAGACTCCAATCAAGCAATCCTGGATATTCCCTGTCGACTCCACAGAGGGCAGCACGACTTACCATCTTTTGATTTCCTTGGTTGATACATCTGTCGCGTTGTACCTGTCTGATGACCTCGCACAGGTAACTAAACAGGAAGAAGATATAGAATCGTACGACTTGACATCTCGAACAGTGGCGGCAGCACAACTGCCAAATGACGTTGTGGTACAGGTGACAGAAAACAGTCTCGTTTTTGTAAGCCAGACCCAAAGGTGTGTTTCCAATGGCATTTTCATGATTCCCAACGGCCTCCTTGATGATGAGCTCCTCCCTGCCCCCCTGAAAGCACTTCATACTAATATTACGTCAACAAAAGTATACGAAGACTACATACCGACATTTTGGGCGAACCACAAGCTGTCGTTAGCGATGCCGATGTCAACGACGATTTGATCGTCCTTTCGACGAGCGCGGCCGCTTCCTTTCGAATTCACCTTCTCAGGATTAGAACTGGGGGCCTGGTGGATATTGTTGGGAGCTTTGATGCGTACGGGGAGGTTACTGCACTTTGTCTAGCGACGGTACAAGGCTTTACGGCCATCTTGGTCGGCATCTCAACAGATAACAGGACTTCTCTTGCCATATACCACGTTGGCGAAGACGGGCGAATCTCATCCTCTCCCCGCACCGTTCACATGAACTCTGGTAAGCATGAGCTCTCCAGAGCCAACCGAAACACCAATCACCACAGTTCAACGACTAATGCTACCTTTATAGATGAGGTTTCAACATTGCGAGAGCCATACCGAAGTGCTCAAGTACCCTGTCCACCTACTGAGTCTCTGGTCAGCATAGTTTCACTACCACAACAAAGCACTCTGTTGCCCCTCATTCTCGGAACAAGAGGAGGTGAAGTAATATCAGTGGTCCTCGATCACCTTGGAGAGGTGACAACGGTCAGCACAGAGGGCCTTGGCTTAACAGCTGCCCATGTATCCTTGATCGCCAACGAAGAGCAACATAGCTCGATACTGGTATGCTGCGACGGCCAACTCATCCTCATGTCTGATTTCCAAGCCCAGCGTGGTACGTTCTCGACGATCCACCGGGTATGGGCAGTTGATGCTGCCGATGCCAGTCGGCTCGACCCTCACATCAGCGCTGTTTACGTTCTTCCAAATAGCCTTCCGGGGCACGCAGGGAAGAGGCAACTAATCATGGCCTCCCAGTCCCATGTGTTAATAGCCGAATTGCATTCCCGCGTTGGGCCCGTTCATCGAAGTCTTCCAGTGGGGGGGACGCCTTCAAAACTCATCTATTCTCACTTCCTCGACTGCCTAGTTGTAGCTCTCAGAACCAATGAAGGGAAGTCGACACTTCGGTTTTTGGACCCCGTAACAGGATCTGATTTATCAGAACCAACGGATAAGAATGGCGAACTTCAAGAGTACGCGTCGGGGCTCGGAAAGGAAGAAGACGTCATTCTTGATCTGAATGAATGGGAGTATGAGCGGCGAGGGGACAAATGGACATTCTTACTTGTTTCGACCCAAGGCGGTCGCCTTCTTATTATTTCAGCAAATCCGAGTGTGCAGAGCCCAGACGGGCAACGCGGCAAGATCAGATACTGGACGCGGCATAAAAAGGCCACGTTACCTGACCCGATTTGCTGCGTGACTGGATCGGGCAACAATGTGTTTTTCTGTTCGGGGACTACACTCTACTGGGAGGTGCTCGACGTTTCGGAAAAGCGACTCAAAAAGAAGGCGAGCTGCGAGCTTGGTTCATTCGGGATGTCTTTACGGGTTGTGAACAGCAAAATAATTGTCCTAACGCAAAGAGACGCATTGCAAATCATCAACATCACCGAGAACAACTCAGGAGAGCTGACTCTACACCACTCCGACTCCGATACGCGACATCCCAGGACACTCATTGAAATTGCTAGTGGAGAGGCGTCGGCTACTTCCAACCTGCCAATGCTTCTGGTTTGCGATAACGAATGCACAGTCAGTGGTCTCTGGGTGCCGTGGCAAACGCCTGGGAAGAGCTGCGAGGTCATGTTCGAAGCAGAGGTGCCGACGTCGATTCGCAAGATCACCCGCGGGAATACGAGACCGACGTGGCAGCAAGCTCGGCGCACTGTTTGTTATGGACTACAGCCGAGCACACTGGATGATGCAGAGATACTTGGTGTGTGCGTTGATGGCTCGTTGCAGCATTTTACCATTCTGAGCCTCCCTATCTGGCGGGTATTGAGGCTTGTACAGAATCTTGCCTTTGGCTCGTCTGAACTCTACCCTTTCACTAGTGGACCAGCAGATGTAGGCTTTGACCCTGAACCAGATATGGGCAGCAACTTTGATATGCAGGTCGATGGAGATATGCTGCGCCGCTGTCTTGACAAACGAGCCTTGGAAGGCATATTTGGGGAAAAAGCCCATTTTAAACGGCTGATGGAAATGCTTGACGAGCTTGACGAAGGCAAATGGGGGGCAAAAATCAGAGACGAAATCGAGAGGGAAATGCAAGGGCAAGACGGTCATGGGGGCGAAGCGAGGTCACAGGAAGCCGTCAAAGCGAAATACCTGGCTCTTCTCTACAACATCTTTGAGTACTACTTGGCTCCAGTTATATGACGAGCAGGTCATAGATGGTGCTATGGAGTTAGCAACGATATATATGGTGGAGACAGTCTCTATTGATGGGGAACATTTGTAGCCATCTCTTGTCATTTGGCCCGTGTTTCAATCAGATGGGCCAAGGGAGGTTTTTTTGTTGTTATTCGTCCATATGTGTAAATATGTGTAAAAGCACTTATGATTGATGCGACTTGCACATTTTCGATTTTGCGGGACACCTCATTAAGTCCGCTCCAGCGTATGGAGTACTTCGTAAACCCCTCCAAATCGATCGATAAGGCGCGCACGAGACTTGCCCCTCCGATTCTCACTATCGCTCCTTCCCCGCGCTGTGCCAGTCAGATTCGGACTATTACTTTTTGCTCGTCCCGTTCCACGTAGGCTTGGGCAGGTACATTGAGAAAGAGGGACCAGTGTTTTGTGGCAGAATAAATATTATTGTGGTTCGAGGGAAAACAAAAAAAAATTAATAAAAGAAAAAAAGGACGTAAATAGGCATTTGGACTACTGGTAACATTGCACTTTGCCACCCAAAAGCATCCCCCCTAGCATCACATTTCCGCCAAATCCGCAAGCGGATACGCGCAAACCTACCGACACTGTGAACCCAACGACCGGTGCTATTTGTTGCAAAGTTCTTTAAACGCAAGACAGGCATCTTTGGCTATCGGCAGCTTATTTGGCTCTCTTTGCGCAGGAGACTCTAATTTCTTTTCCCCAGATTATGTCTCGGCATCGTCAGCAGTCTTCCTTTCTTCAACAACGGCGATTGACGCATGGCAAGGCCATCTTCTGTCCTGTGCCATTCTTAGCAAAGTGAGCGGCAGCGGTCTCGGTTAGTACCGTCCTACTCTCCTACATCCAAGAGGAAATGTCAGACCCTCAACATACTGTGGATAGGCAGAGCAGAAAAAGCCACAGCCCTGGCGTGCTTTTGGCATTCAAGGCGCTGTTGGGCTATAGGAGGGGCGGCGGGGGGGCAAAAAAGCTAACGGCGCGTTTATCTCTAGATAGTTCCCTTGTTTCGAAAAGGATTTTCTAGTTTTTGCCGAACTTAATTTTTTACCCCTGGGCATACCACGACACCGCTCTGTGCCACTTTTCTACCTGTTTCAAGCTCCGGCAGAGAGGACAAGTCTTTGTTGAGACAGCCTGAGACTTTTTACAGCCTCAAACACCCCTCTCTCTCTCCATTCGTTGTCGACCTACGCAGACACCATGCCGCCGAAGAAGAAGG
This sequence comes from Graphilbum fragrans, assembly GCA_001513895.1. NCBI lineage: Eukaryota > Fungi > Ascomycota > Sordariomycetes > Ophiostomatales > Ophiostomataceae > Graphilbum > Graphilbum fragrans. The sequence goes on along the minus strand of LLKO01000005.1, from coordinate 1,034,571 downwards.
GAGGCAAGAAGGCCGGCAAGGACGACTGGGAAGCCGAACTTGGAGAGTCCATCGCCCCAGCCGCCCCCGCGGTGGATGCCAACGGAAATGGCACCGATGCCGCTGACGGCGAGGAGGACGGCGAGGGCGGCAGCGGTGGCCTCATGGCGATGCTGAAGCGCAACAAGGAGCGGCGCAAGAAGAAGGGCCTGGAGGAGTTTGTGGAGGGCGAATCGGCGGCCGGTGCTGAAACCGAGACGGCGTCGTCTCTAGCTGAGGCGGCCGAGCAACTGGCAGCCAAAGCCCCCGTGGAAGCGACCATGGACGACGAATTTGCACTGCCTGAAAAGAAGGGCAAGGGTGGTGCCAAAGGCGGTGCCAAGGGTGGCAAGCAGACAGCTCCTGCAACCGCCAAGACGGCGGCACAAGACAGTGCGGCCGACAATGACGATGGCGAAACTGGCGGACGCATCCTCACCAAGGCCGAGAAGGAGAAACTGAAGAGGGAGAGAGAGAAGCAGAGAAAGAAGGAGCAGGCAGCCAAGAAGAAGACGCCGGGTACAGAAGAGGCGGCGAAGCCCGCAGCTGTGGTAGAAAAGAAGGTGGAGGCTGTTGTGGCGGCAGCGCCGGTTGCTGAGGCGCCGGCTGCCGGAGGCAAGAAGAAGAAGATCCCAGCGCATCTGCTGGCTATTCAGAAACAACAGGAAGAGATCCGCCGCAAAAAAGAGGAACAGGAGCGGGCGCAGGCGGAAGAGATGGCACGGATAGAGGAGGAGGAGCGGCGGCTGAGTGAAGAGGCCAAGCAGAAGGAAGAGCAAAAGGCACTGAAGAAGCAGAAAGAAAAGGAGCGCATTGAGCAGCTGAAGAAGGAGGGCAAATACCTGACTAAGGCGCAGAAGGAGGCCAAGGCACGCAACGAGCAGAAGCTGCAGCAGATGATGGCGGCAGGCGTCAAGATCGGAGCGCTGGATGCTGGTGCGGACGAGCAGCAGAAGAAGAAGCCCGTGTACGACAGCCGGAAGCGCAATGTGGGCCGTAAGAACGACAAGGTGGACGAGGAGAAGGTGCTGGCTGAGGCGGCCGAGAGAGCGCGGGTACAGGCAGAAAAGCTAGCGAAGGAAGCAGCGGACCGCGAATTGGCGAAGAAGAAGGCCGAGGAGGAGGCAGCGGCCAAGGCAGCCAAGGCAGCCGAAGACGACATTGACGAAGACTGGGAGACGGCGGCGGCGGCGCAGTCTAAGGATGACGATGTCAAGGACAGCTGGGACGCATCGTCGGACGAGGACGAGGAAGGGGGCAAGTCGTCTGGCAACGGAAAGGCACTGGCGACGCGCGTGAAAGCGTCTGGTGAGGATGGTGACGACTCGGACGACGACAACGATTCGGGCGACGATGACGATTCGGAGGACGATTCGGAAGACGAGGAGCAGGTGTCGGCAGCCAGAGCAGCAGAGGCGCAGCGCAAGAAGGACATGGCGGATCTGCGTGAAAAGGAGCATGCTGCGGCGCTGGCGGCGCGGTCCAAGGATGATCTGCGGTCGCCGATTTGCTGTATCATGGGCCACGTGGACACAGGCAAGACCAAGCTGCTGGACAAGGTGCGGCAGACCAATGTGCAGGAGGGCGAAGCAGGCGGTATTACACAGCAGATTGGTGCAACGTACTTCCCGATCGAAGCGATCCGGACGAAGACGGCTGTGGTGAACAAGGACGGCCAGTTCGAGTTCAAGGTGCCGGGTCTGCTCATCATCGACACGCCCGGCCACGAGTCGTTCTCGAACCTGCGGTCGCGTGGTTCGTCGCTGTGCAACATCGCCATCCTGGTGGTGGACATTATGCACGGTCTGGAGCCGCAGACGTTAGAGTCGATGCGGATGCTGCGTGACCGCAAGACGCCGTTCATTGTGGCGCTCAACAAGATCGACCGCCTGTACGGGTGGAAGAAGGTGGACAACAACGGGTTCCAGGACAGTCTGGCCCTGCAGAGCCGCGGCGTGCAGAACGAGTTCGGCAAGCGGCTGGAACAGACGAAGGTGGCGTTTGCGGAGCAGGGCTTCAACGCGGAGGTGTTCTACGAGAACAAGAACATGTCGCGCATTGTGTCGCTGGTGCCGACGTCGGCCATTACCGGCGAGGGTGTGCCGGACATGCTGAAGCTGCTAGTGCAGCTGACGCAGGAGCGCATGACGGACTCGCTGATGTACCTGTCCGAGGTGCAGGCCACGGTGCTGGAAGTCAAGGCCATTGAGGGCTTCGGCATGACCATCGATGTGATTCTGTCGAACGGCATTCTGCGCGAGGGCGACCGCATTATACTGTGCGGCGTCGACGGCGTGATCAAGACCAATATCCGGGCGCTGCTGACACCTGCTCCGCTGCGCGAACTGCGCATCCGCTCGGCTTATATTCACAACAAGGAGGTCAAGGCGGCTATGGGCATCAAGATCACGGCTCCGGGCCTGGAAGGCGCCATTGCCGGCTCGCGGCTGCTCGTGATGGGCAAGTACGACGACGAGTCAGACCTGGAGGAGGAGGTGGAGTCGGACCTCAACTCGGTCTTCAGCCGGGTGGAAAAGTCGGGCCGCGGTGTCAGCGTGCAGGCTTCGACGCTGGGCTCGCTGGAGGCGCTGCTGGACTTCCTCAAGTCCTGCAAGATCCCCGTGGCCAACGTGGGCATTGGCCCGGTCTACAAGCGCGATGTGATGCAGTGCGGCATCATGCTGGAGAAGAGCCCTGACTATGCGGTGATGCTCTGTTTCGACGTCAAGGTTGACAAGGAGGCGGCGGCGTATGCCGAGGAACAAGGCATCAAAATCTTCATGGCCGACATCATCTACCACCTCTTTGACGCCTTCACGGCGCACATGAAGGCCATGAGCGACAAGAAGAAGGAGGACAACAAGATGCTGGCCGTCTTCCCGTGCGTGCTCAACACCGTGGCCGTCTTCAACAAGACGGGGCCCATTGTGATTGGTGTCGACGTTGTCGAGGGCCAGCTCAAGCTCAACACCCCGATTGCCGCCATCAAGACGAACCCGCTGACGAATGTCCGCGAGGTGATCAGCCTAGGCAGAGTGTACGTTGCCGCGTGTGCTTTTGTTTGCCCTGTTTTTTTCCGCTCTCCCCATTCCCCCATCCCCCCCGCCTAGTTTCTTCCAGACACTGACTTTCCAGAACCTCCATCGAGCGCGAACACAAGCAGATCCAGGTGTGCAAAAAGGGCCAGCCGTCCGTGGCGGTCAAGATTGAAATGGGCGGTCACCAGCCGGCATACGGTCGCCAGCTCGAAGACGACGACGTGCTGTACAGTCTGATCTCGCGGGCCAGCATCGACTGTCTCAAGGAGTTCTACCGCGCCGATGTGACGGACGACGAGTGGAAGCTGCTAGTCAAGCTGAAGCCGGTGTTTAGCATTCCGTAGAGGCTGCATCTCCTGCCAGTGGCCCTTTTTCTGTTGGTCTGTCTGTCGGTCTGTCTCTATTTGTTTATTTGGTAGTTCAAAATTGTCGTTGTTTAATAAAAGCGTTAGTATTCACAGCTCTTACTTTGGGTGTTTGGATGGCACTAGCAGTCTCTCCATCACGTAACCACGCAGCATTTTCACGTCTAGCCAGTTGGCCTCTAATCGATAATGTTGTATTCCATCTTGCTAATCATATGTCTTTGTTTCTTTGCATGGCGGATATGCCGCCCCGCCTTGAATAAGGGAAGTAATAAACAGGGAAATAACAGAAAGGGGAGTTAGAAAAACAAAAACGAAAAAACAACAAAAAAACTACATATTGGCAGCATCTAAATGTCTTGTTGCAAGTCATCAGTTTCAGAGTCTAGTTGAGTCCAGCCCGGTTGGCTTGTCGTCCTCCACGCCCTGGCACCTCTGGGGCAAAGAAGAAAGGGAAAAGGAAAGGAAAAGGGAAGAAAGCAAGAAAACAGAAACCAAGGCCGAGACCAAATGTGTACGGAGTGGCGATGTGCAATGAATCTTTTATACTCCGATCCCCGTCCTTTCCTCTCTTCCCCTTCTTTCTCTTTTTGTCTTTCCGGCTTTCAAGCTGTGTTGTCCCCCAAATTACCGGCTCTCCTCGACCTCCTCCACGCTCGTCGGCTGCACCGTCTCGGCGTCCGTCATGTCCTCGTCACGGCCGGCGCCACCAGCGGCGCCAGCTCCGTTTCCCTCCCCCGACTGCTCGGTATCAGCACCGGCATCAGCAGCCTTGGCCTCCTCCGCGGCGGCCTTCTTGGCAGCCGCCTCGGCCTCGATCTTGGCCTGTATCGCCTGGCGCTCGGCCTCAGCGTGCTCGAAGTGACGCTGCACAATGGGACCAGCCAAGCTGCGGATCTCGTCCATCTTGGCCACGTAGATGGCCTTGGTGGCATCCTCGCCCTCGTCGTACAGCCAATCCTGCGGGAGTGTGTTAGTAGAGAGAAAGGATGAGGGGCAGGAGATAGGCATGCGGGGAAGCGGCTTACCTCGCTGGCGTCCAGCTTGGCGCGGATCTTGTCCTTCTCGTCGTCGTTGGCAAAGGCGGCGTACTGGTCGTCCAGCTTGTTGCGCAGCTCGTAGATGTAGGTCTCGAGCTCGTTCTTCTTCTCCTCGGTGTCGGCCACCAGCTTGTCCTCCATGACCATAGCGGCTTCCTTCTCGAGGGCGGCGTTTCTAGCCGAGTTGTCCAGCGACTGGGTCGCCGACACAATTTGGAGCTCGCCCTTGCGCACCTGCTTGCGCACCTTGCGCGTCTTCGGGGCGTCGGTTTTCGCGGCGTCGGTGTCCATAGCCTGTGCGCGTGTGGTTAGTACAATATTTTGGTCTCGGCCACCGCCTTCGTCGTCGTCGTCGGACTCAACGTAGGGGGCAAGACGGAGCCGAGGGGTCGGGGTTCGGGTTCGGGGAACCAGACGCCGCCGTTTCATCGGAGAGGCCGACCGAGAGGAGGAAGAGCCTGGCGACGACGGAATGCCCTCGCCCTGAACCACTGCCTCCTCCCTAGTCTTTCCCCCATCGCAAACCAGCTGCCCGTCAAAATCACAAGCACTACTCACATCGGCGTCCTTCTTTTCTTCAGCGGCGGCCGCGTCTTCCTTCTTCGCCTCGTCCTCCTTGATCTCCTCCTCGATCTCCTGGTCCTCGACGTAGTACGCGCTCTCGACGTTGAGCACGCCGTTGATGTTGACACGGGCGCGCAGCTTGCAGGTCATGTAGTCGTCGGGGCCGCCAATGGTGGGCTTGACGCCCTTGACGGAGAAGCGGGCAATCCAGGGCTGGATGCCGGCGGGCAGATCCTCGGGCGTGTAGTAGCGGGCCTCGAGGTCGAAGGGCCGCTTGCGGAAAAAGGTCAGCACCTTGGTCGACGGCATCACGTTGCCCTTGCCAAAGACCACCAGGTTGGGGTCCTCGTCGGGAATGTCGTTGGCCTTTTCCCACGAGAATTCAATGGGGTACGTGACCAGGTCGTGCACGGCAAAGTCGCGCACGCGGAACACGGGCGACATAATGGCACAGCTGAAAGCACAGCCGCGGGCCACGGCCTCGTCCTGGTTCAGCGTGAAGGACAGCGACTTGCCGAAGAAGGCCTGGATGCGCTCCTTGATCGCCGGCACACGCGCGCCGCCACCGACGACCTCAATGACATCAATGTCGTCCTTGGTCAGCTTGGCGTCGGCCAGCGCCTGCTCCAGCGGCACGGTGGCGCGCACCAGCAGCGGCTCGACCATGGCCTCGAACTCTTGGCGCGTCATCATGGCGCGCACGTCAATGTCGTTCATCAGCGACTCGATGTTCAGCGGCGCCTGCTGGTTGGCCGACAGAATCTTCTTGAGGCGCTCGGCCGCCGCCAGCACACGGGCCACGGCTCGCGGGTTGCTGAAAATGTCAATCTTGTACTTGCCGAGGAACTCCTTCTGAAGGTGGTCGACGATCGCCTTGTCAAAGTTGCGGCCGCCAAAGTGGCGGTCGAACGCCGTGCCCTTGACCGTCAGCTCGCCCTTGCGGAACTCCACGACAGACACCGTGTAGTTGGAGTGGCCGACGTCGACGAACACCACGCGGCGCGGCTTCTCCTCGGCCGACGGCAGGTCCAGCTTCGTGATGCCGTAGCCCAGGGCCGCAGCCGTCGTGTCGTTGATCAGACGCAGCAGCTTGAGGCCGGCAATCTCCGCCGCGTCAATCAGGCTGCGGCGCTGCACATCCGTGAACCACGCCGGCACGCTCATCACCAAGTCCGACACCGGCAGGCGGATTTCGCTGGCCGTCGTCTGCTTGATCTTGCTGAGGTACATGCCAATGAGCTGTGTCGCCGTGAAGCGCTCCTTCTTGCCCTGATACATCACCTCCGCCCCGACCTGTCCGTTGACGTCCACAAGCGGCGCTGTGATAAATTGCTGCTCGATCTGCGTGTCCGGGTCCTTCAGTTGCCGGCCCGCGAGACGCTTCAGCGAGCTGACCGTGTTCTTCAGGTTTGAGATCTCCTGCGTCTTGGCAGCTTCGCCGAGGTAACGAGACTTGGGACCGAATCCGACCAGGGAGCTACAAGCAAAAAAAAGGTTAGTTGACCGCCCAACGTGGGGGAGGGGGAAAATGAGAAAGAAAGGAAGATGCAAAACACAAACGGCAGCAAGCCACTTACGGAGTAGCCCGGTTCGAGACCTCATTGGCAATCTGAAAGGGAACAGTTAGCGACATGCTGGGAAAGTGACTTTGCTCCTGGGGTTCGGGATCCCAACTTACCACATCGACACCACGATTTCTGGCCACGGCAATGACCGTGTTAAGGGTGCCAAAATCAACACCTGTAGACAATCGCAGTTAGTTTCCTGTTTGGCGAGTCAAGGGGACATTGGTCCTGCAGGTCGTCCATAGCTGGACCCTGTTCACCACCCATTTGAGACACAACTTACCGACGACACTCATGATGGCGGTATTGGGCGTCAACTATGAAATAAAAAAGAGAAAAGGTGTAGATGGCGAAGACGGAAAACCGATGAGGAAATGCTGGAGCTGTCGCACGCGGGTAGATGATCCAGGAAAGAACAGAACTTTTCTTCGTACAGTCCGAACCAGTGTGGCGTGTGGTGGACTAGTCAGATCCAAGGAGCGTTGCTTGGGCAGACAGATTGTTGATGTTCTGGTTTTTGCTTCCTTCGCACAGAGAGACGACCACTACGGAAAGAAAAAGCGTTTTCCCGCTAAACGAATAATAGTGGGGTCGGTTGGTGTTCTCTATGTTTCCAAGAGCCTTTGGCGGGGGGACAGGGCAATCGTGATGGAGGGGCCTTTATCGTTACTAATCCGGACGTACCGCAAAAGTACCCCAAGTATCAGCTTTCGGGTGAGTGCTATGTAGAGAGGGGCCAGTCTCCGTCCACAAAAATGGGAAGACAAAATGTCGGGAAAATGAAAATGAAAAGGAGGAAAAGAAGGCGCTCAGAATCATAAAAAGAGAATGGTTTCGCCTCTGAGGCGAACCTGGGCACCCGCCGGCTCAAATACCAGACCGGATTTCCTTGGGCGTCCAGGACAGCCTTATTTGCGCCAGCTTCGCAGAAGCTTCTCGACCTTTCTTCACCCTTCGCTGAGCTGTGGCGCCTAGCCTAACCGCTCCGCTTCTACCCTTGTACCTCCGTGTACCACTTTATCTACCCTGGAAGTTGGGCTCAAATCCCCTATAACTTTTGAGTACGGAGTACGACGTACTTGACACCGCCTTTTTTTTGTGCTTCGAGTCGAGAGCTACCCTACATTTTTCTTTAAGCCCGTAACAAAATGAATGCGCTTTACCGATCAGTATCTCCTTGCCACCCTCATGGCACAAATCGCACTCAATCAGCATAGTATACTCCAGGCCACATCTTATACCTACTTCTAGTTTCTTCTCGTAGTTATGAAGGATGCACAGCTGTCGCCTACTCGAAGCACCCCGACAGCAAATTGATCCGTAGTTGGAGAACTTCTATCTGATATGCCGTAAGTAAATACACAAAATGCGACGTGCAACGCTAACTTGTAAACACCCTCTACCCCCCATCTACTTCGTATACTGTTTTAATCAACCTGTCTCTCGTGTACCGAGTTATGAGTACCCGTTATGTTATCTCTGGCATGCCTGTGGTGTTGCTAGATTCACCAATCGGTCTCGACCTGTCGCGCTTCCGCCCTGTTTTGGTCATAGCGAGTGCCCACGTGCCAATTAGCGACTGGTGTCACCGACTCGTTTCGCCCCCTCTTCCGTCGTACTCCTATCTGATGTTGGCACCGCTGCCACGTAGCTTGACCTTCCCAGTGGGCTGGGCCCAGCAGTGCCTATTCCTGTCCAACTCCCAGTCCCCGATCCAATATTGCCAGCCACCATCGTCGCTCCTTGGCTTACTGGTGAGATGTGCTGTGTTGGTGATGGCAACTGCGGCTGCGCCGCCAAATCAGGAGATGGTGGCAGTGATTTTGATAAAGATCTCCGTGAGGCAACGCTGTCGCCGCTGGCTAGCCGTCTGTGTTCTGGCCTGCTGGATGCCACACCCTGTGCCTGGGTTGCCGCGCTGCCACCCCTGTTTTCCTCATTCTTAGCACCATCGGCAAAGAACCCAGCCTGCTGCATTTCCGCGTCCGACTGGTATTCATACACTTGCCCGGGTGGTGGACTAGCCGCGGCATATCCCAAACGACCTCCTGGCCCTGTGTGTGTGCCGCTATTGCTCCCCCCAGATCCCATCGCAATGCTCAGCTGACTAGCCTGGGCCATTTCATATTTGCGTCGGTCTTCGTCGCTCATCAGGTTCTCAACACGCCGTGGCAGATACGCCAAGTTCTGGCCAACAGTGTGATTTGACACGAAACTCTCGAACGATCCGCGAGGGTGGAGTGGGATATGCGGTACGCCGGAACCGTCATCATACCCCGTTCCTATCGATGTTGGGCCACCTCCCCCACGCCCGTCTGGACCAAGTACGTGGAGACTAACCATCGACTCGTCGTCGGCATAGCGGTATAAGCCAGATGAAGTGCGTTCTGGGGCGGAAAAGATGCCATCAACCTTGTCTGGGGGCTGCAGAAGGACCCGTCCACTCTTGGAATGACCAAGACCACTGCTGCCACCATCCGGGGTAGATGCTCCTGCATACTCGAAAGTTTCCGATGGCCCGATGCTGCCAGATGAGGCTCCAAACCTTGTCACAATGCCCCCACTCTCTGTTCTGCTCAACGCAGGTCCCTGGGTGCTCGCGTCGGGGAAACCTCCAACACCTGCTCCCCTATTCCTATTTCTCCTATTGAGCGGACGACGGATGCTCTTCTGGCGCTGCACTTCGGCTGCTGGCCTGAATGTCTCGGGAACCACGTTCAAGTCGTCGCCAGCTTTCTCGGCCAGCTCAATCGCTTCTTGCACGGTGGTTTTCTCGCCATCGGCCGCTGCTGCATCAGCCCGGGGCCCTCCCCAAGTGCGCTGGCCCGCCGTGAATATGCCGTACACCATGTAGTACCAATTGAAAAAAGGGTTGAGAACAAACATCAGAGGGTATAGCCATATCTTAAAGCGGCGCAGCTTCAACCCAAAGTACACCATGATGGCCCAGTTGAGCCCCAGCGAGACTGCAATGAAGCCCACTGGCAGGTCGGCCACCTTTTTCGATGTGGTCAACAGGGCTAGCACCATGATGAAAAACAAAAGGGCCGTCGTACGGATGGTGTTTTGCATGAACCGCACAAGAATAAGAATTGGGTAGCGTTTCCACAACCGCCAATCAGTCAACATGCACACCTCGTTGGTGATGAAGCCGAGGAACCATCGTCGCCGCTGTTTGATGAGCGATCCCATCGTCTGCACAGCCTCCGTCTTGCAAAAGGCCGAGGTGCACATCTGTATCTGATACCGCTTCTTGGCACCGATCATGAATAAATGGGTGAGCCATCTGTCTTCCCCGAGGTGGCATTTGGCGAAATCAAAAAGATCATCGCACTGCTCAGCCTTGTCTGCAAAGTAATACTTGGCCATGCGACGAAAGGCCGAAAAGCGTAGCATGGTCAAAGCACCAGGTAGACAGGTCACAGCACCACACCCAGACTCAACAGTCCGTTCAAATAATTGGCCATGTACATATTCCATGTCTTGAAGAAGCGTAATCAAACTGTGGCGTTTTGTCGTAGATGTAATGACTCCTGTCATAGCTAGCATATCTCGTCGATTGCCAGGGCTCAACTCCATGTCGTAAACAAAGTTTTGCAAGCACACACGATCGAGGATGCAGTCCGAATCGATAAAAAGAATAAAGAGATTGTCATTGCGCTTGAGATATTGCTGGTACACGCGATCAATCAACTTGAATGTCAGCTTTTGACAATGGCGCTTCCCTCCATGCGGAAATCTCGACACGGTCACCCGAGCGGTACGATAGGTCACGTCGATGCTTTTTGGATAGGAGTCTAGCGTCAACGGAACTCCTAGATTTTCGATCGTATTCAGGTAGAGTTCATCCTCCTGGTCGCCATCGAAAGACAAGAAAACGTGAATGCAGGAAGGGGGGTAGTCACAATCCACCACGGAGTTGATTGCAGTGATTAGCACCTCTGGCTCTTCTTTGTAGCAAGGCATAACAATCACGACTTTGGGTGCCGATATCTCATCCAGCACTTGCTTGATACGTTTGGTGCGGCCAAGCTGGTTGGTGACAATCTGGTAGATGCAGAAGAGCCATGGGATGGTCAAGAGGCCAGCAAAACTCCAAAAAGCAAACCACTGCAACACAGCGACCATGCTGGTTGGCCACATTTTGACGACTGAGCTAGGAAGCGGAAGCGTGACAATCATAATGGGGAGAAATATAAATCTAAATGAGGACCAAGAATGGTAAAGCAAGTTAGCGAGTGTTCAATGTCGTTGCGCAATATACTGACAAGTAAGATATAATTGAAACAGAACTCAACTTACCGGAGCAAAGTAAACAAAACTCCAACCACCACAGCTAGGACATTGACCGTCCAATGTTCTGCTTTGCGAAAAACCATCCATATGCAGTAGAGAAAGGCAGCAATCCATAAGAACCACTCAAGAAATGCGGCCATCATGACCAGTCCGACTATTGCGGTGTATACAATCTTGAAAACGGTGTTAGTTTGAGCGCCGAGTAGAAGAATAAGAGATTTCATTTGATAAAGGCAAGACTCACATCCTGGACTGGCCATGCCGATGAAACCTCGATAGCCATGTTCGAATTGTTGGGAAGACACTAACATCGAGGAGTTAGGGCACCTCCCACCCGTCTGCCTGGACGTATGGAATGTGAGAGGTGGCAAAGCTTTCTCTCAGGTCAAAACGTTGCATGTGTTTCGGTATGAAGTAACTGGGGGGGGGGGGGGGGTGAGAGGGTTTGGTGATATGGATGACAATGGCAATTCTAGCCGCAGGACGAGATATCTAGGATGCGTTGATGAAAACGGAATATAGAGGGAAGGGGGAGAAGCGCCTCAAGCTATGCCATTCGAGCAACGTATTCAGGGGCGGTACATATGTGGTTTGGCACCCTTATTCGATTGTTGTTTCGAAGAGAATCCACTCAGTACGTTTTTTCAAGCAGAGGAAGATGAGCCGAAACCTAAACGGCAGAATTTTCTTTCCTATCCGTCATCATCTGCGTCTTTGGCTCTGGCTGTGCTTATTGCGTAAGGCTTGGAAAGGCAGATCGAAATCACTGACAACAGTTAAAATAGATGCCCTCTCTTGCAAACAGCAACGGCTTGAAGGGTGCATACCAAGCTTTAGCAGATTCTTGAAGCCCACTTCAGTAGACGTAAATGCTGCTATAAAGTTGAACGGGGTAGGGTGCCAGATATTCACTTATGATTCATTTTTATTCTTGGTGTGCTGCTTTTGCATGACCAGCTTTCTGGTAGTGTCTGTTGAGGAAACCCAACATACGAGCACTTGATATCGGTAGTTTCTCTGGGTGACGATCTGAAAAATGGGAGACATTGAAAAGCTGTAGCAGAGGCGGGTGACAGGCGGAAGAGGATGACGACGTCTGTTCTTGGAAAGAGTTGCGGGATACGGTGGACTGGGCGGGTCGTATAAACGAAGGACCGAGAAAAATGGGAAGAGATGAGGAATAAACGCAAAGCAAAAAAAAAGAACCCGCGTCCCATAAAAAGCCAAGACAGAATATGAGATAAAATTGTATACACACACAGATGTATTATGGTAGTGGTTGGTTAAGTTGCGGCGTTGGTGCCACAGAGCTGGAGGCGAGAAGGAAGAGGAGGTGACCAAAGCGTCCCAAAATAGAACAATGTGAAAAAAAAGACCGGAAAAGACCAAGAAACAGAACAGACCACTCACCACTACTGAGTGACGGAGGCAGAAAATGGACAAGACTGTCTATTCAATCCTCCATGTACCTTGAACAAGACGACGCGTACCAATGAGTGCCCATACAAGCTGGACGATTAGAGAGTGTACAGTTGGATCTCCGGCCGCAAAGATTCAATACGGACTGCTGTGACCAACATCTATGCACATTAAGTGGGGAGGGGGAACTGCAGCGTTTGACGTAGCTCGTACTACATTAGAGTGCTGAACATTTGTGGCTCTGTGATTCTCGCTTCGTCAATCTGGCCTCTCGGACTCTTTCTCTGGCTGTTTTTGGGCTACTCTAACCCCTATATCTGAGGGTTTGGTTAGCCTAATGCAGCAGTATATGTGGGCAGGATATGCAGCTGTAAATTCCCGAGCCAAATAGTAAGCAGGAAAAGCAGCAGGGGGAGAGGGGTGTGCCGTGGTCCATTAAAATGCAGAAAGTGCAAAAATACAGGTCGAGAACGACCGCAAGCTCTTGCAAGGTACTCACCGAAACAACTTTTAAAATATGTAATAGAGGCGGAAGCTGGAAGTATTGTCAAAGGCAGACGCCCCGGGATGGCAGGCCATCAAACAGCCTGAATTGAGGGGTGTGGATAAAAAACATCACATAGCAAAAAGTCGAGTTATAAAGTAATGGGCCTTCTATATCGAAAGAGAGACCGCATACACGGCGTGCCATATTGTCGTGGCCTGTATTAGATACGAATATGGAGCAAAGGATCCAAAGAGCCTCAGGATGTTGCATCATCAACAAAAGTATTGGGAAGTTGCATGAAGAAGCAGATAAAAGAGCCGTTAAGGAGCCAAAGCAGGAGAAGTACGCAAAAATAAATAAAAAAACAGGAAAATAGCAAATAGCGGACCGCTGGTTGCTGCAAACCTTCTATTTAGAAACCCCTCAGTCATGTTCCACTACGGCCATGGCTGCCCTCACTTCCAGTCAAGGAAGGGCCGATGGCCCCGTTGCTATGTGGCACATGACGAAACAAATACCGGCTCTTTCCCCATGCAGTGTCCGTAGCTTGCGCTTCCCCTTCTTAATAAATTCCCTGCAATCTGGTCGCTTTGTCTCCAGCTCGCCACCAGCCTGGTGGTATCTTCTACGTCGCTACAAACGGAAAGCAAGACGCGTCAGCATTTAGGATAAAGGTGAAAGAGAGCGCGCTGTACCGAGCGAGAACGACTATAGCACAGTAAAATAAGACCGAAAAATGCACGGCGCCTAGGACGGACTGTGCAGAAATTACTACGGGAAGCAATCAAACAGTTCTTGGTACATGTATGGAGTGGCAAGCGACGCGAACATCGATCAATTTGCCCGCTCCGTCACTCGCAGAAACAGTATTTCACAAGTATGGTGCTTTTTTGGCCGCAGTACTAGTATCTCTGCTTTCCAGTTGCCTTTATTTAGTTGGTTGGATTCGAGTTCACGTGAGATTGCTTAGACGCTTCGAAGCAGCATGAATTCTCTGCCATTATGCAAAGCGTATGCATGATCGCGCAGATGCAGTTATAAAATAAAAGTGAGATGTATTCGAGGATAAGGGGCTACAGGTAGGAGCTAGGGACTTGAATTCTCTCGATGCAATGGTCCATGACAGGAAACGACAAAGCTCAAGTTCCCATCTCTGGCCAGTCACTTACATCCCACCGAGTCTGGCGCCTCCTAGGCTTTGATTAGGGATGTGATGTGTAGAGAGTCTGTGATTGTAAAATAAAGATAGGATTGCAAAAAACAGCATCTAGGCTGGCCTTGTATTTCCACATGGGCGGTATGCTGTGCACCCCTCTTTAGCGAAAACTGCAAGCAGCGCTTTTCGGTAGTCACAAAGTACTCTCGAGTTCACTGGGCATTTTGTACGGCGCGGTCGTCTGTTGCCCGATGAAAGAATCGCATGTCCTGTGCCAAGCTGCCATCCTAGTGGTTTGACAAGATTCGCGCGAAATTCGGGCGACTAGCGTGAGGGAGCAAAAGCCTGAAAGCTGGCGAATAACAGCAAATGCTTTCATCCCGGAAGCAGTAGCCGAGTGGGTGGTGCTCGAGGACACTCTCCCAATTTGACCAATCGGGCGAGGTGAAAATAAAAACTGAGTGACGAATCCACGCATGGATCCCATACTGAGTTCAAGTCTTACGTCCTGATCCAGATGTTAGTTGACAGTAGCACTAAAACGCTACTTAGATGGACAACATACCAATCAACATCACTAAGTTGAAGTTTGCGCACACGTTGTGTACGGTCCTTGCCTGGTTTCTCACTGCGATTGTGGAAATGGGAAGGCTTTTCATGACCTGGCAGCATGTTAGCACCCAAAGTATGGAATATGTATGAATACATGTATAATCAAAGAAAGCAAACAAAACTTACTTTCCATTTCCTCACTCTCCCGTAGATCGAGATTGAGAACCAGATTTTTGATCCGTTGTTGCTCTTCACGCTCAGCCTGCATTTGTGATTTGAATGCCACCGCAAAATCCGAGTCGGACGGAAGCTCCAGTTTACGGGTCTGATACGTTAGTAGGCCGTAAATGCAAGGTAGAAGAAGAAGAGCCGGTGACTTACCTGCTGGCGATTGCCCTTCTTCGTCAACAGAGAGAAAGCCATAGTTTGCATGCTGTTGGCACTGTTGATAGGTTCCTCGACTTGATTTTGCACACTGAGATCGCTAGGATTGGTGCCGTTTCCAACGTTCTCTGCTTGGCTCGTAGAAGAAGGCTCCCGTGCTCTCGGCCGCACTGGCAGGGCAACATCCAAAAGTGGCTTGCGGTCGAATTTCCGAGACTCGAGACTCTCGGCCATAAGTTTAGCATACTCACGCTCGAACTCTGCCTCGATTTCGGGATCGATCTCCTCTTCTTCCCGGGTGACCACGATATCTTCCTCTTCATCAGAGTCGCTGGGTGCGTCATATTCCTGTCTGTCGCCGTCGTCATCGACGTCTTCATCCGCCGACGATTCCTCGTCATCCACATCCACGTCTGCTTCGCCGAGATCATCTCCGTTTTCATTATCATCTTCCGAGGAAGAATCTCCAGAAGCCCCACCGGCATCTTCTTGATCCACAGCCTTGTCGACCATGGCTACTTTTTGGTCCTGCAGAACGGCTGCTTGGAACACCTTGCAGGCCTCTTCAAAATTTGTGGCTAACGTCCACTGAGGACGAACAAGAGCATATGTATCTTGAATGATGAATTCAATGTCCATAGGAGGCGTGGTTTTGGTGAAAATGTAGTACTAATACGAAGTCAGTGACATGTTCTAAACAAATTGTACACTTAAACTCGGAGCTTGGCTACGAAGAATAGACATCGCTAAAGACAGAGCACTTACTTGGAAGAAGGATAGGAAGGAGTCAAGCTTTTTCCCGGCCGCCCCTCGATTAAAGTAAGAGCCAGTAGTTTCGATGATAGATCCAACGAGGCGAATACGGAAGTACTCGTCAGGCAAATCGAGAGGGTTGATACGTCCAGGTACCGGGGGTCCGCCATGGCCAAGAGTCAGGATCTTGTACATGATGTCGAAAATAACAGGGTGCTCGAGAAGGCGGTAGGTGTACAGCTCTCCCAAATACTTGACTTCTGCGATCCGCCGCTGGTTGAGACGGAAGTCGTTCAGCTCTAAACCAAAGCAGATGGATTCCACCAGGCTATCGACAATATCAACAACAAAAGCGGCGTGGTGCCGAATCAAAGCGCTAAGAAGCCCCGCAAGAAGGTGAATGTTTCCATACTTGACTTTCCATGGACGGAGAAACACCTTGCGCAGATATGTAACGACTTCTTTTTCCTCCCAGTGCAGTTTCTGCACCTGGCGCAGAATCTTGTTGGCGTTACGCTTAGACAAGTCAACATAGATCAGCTTGCGGATGAACTGATCCATAGGTGTTCGCTCCTTCTGTGCAATCGCTGGGCGCTCTGGCGGGTCGACGTAGTACACAGCATTCTCGATCAACATCCGCTCTGCCTGGCCAATGTGTTGCATGGACTTTTTCCGCTGCAGGGTTTCAAGGAATGTCACCATGCGAGGCGACGTTTCCGGGTTGCGTAAGAGATAGCGGCCGCAGTTCTCAAGCAGATTGGAGATGATCTCGATATTCATACGCGAGAAGTCATCTAGGCTGACCTTGAGGCAGTGGAAAACCACGTGCTCTGGGACAATACCAAACTTTGTCAGCTCGGCAAGATAGCGAATATTGCTCAGCCGCACCTGACCAAGGAAATCTTTGTCCTTTCGCCGCTGAAGACTGCGGAACTCGGCATCAAGATAATCAACCAAGCCCTTGGGAACGTCAGGCATGTAGCGGCCAAGAGTTGCCACGAGACGCGCCCAGCATGGCAGTAGATCGCTACGGCCCTTTGGCACTTCAGTAAGTGCCTTAATGAGCCTGTTGCGCGAGGCCTTGGAATTTAAAAAGCAAAAGTCAACGGCAGTTTGGTCAATGGCGTCTTTATTCGTCAGATCAGGAAGACGCAAAAGGAGCGTGTCCACCTGCGCGCCGATGCTCTTGTTGACAATGGCAGTTGATTGGTCGTCTGCAGCAATTGTTGTTGTAGCCGAGGGGGGTGCCGTTACTTCGGAGGGCGCAGGAGCAGATGTCGAGGCCTCGGTCGCTGCCACGCTGTTCTCATTGGATTGCTTAACCGAGTCCACGATGTCAGGCGCATCATTCTTCTTCCCGGTCTGCTCATCTGAGTCGGTTTTTTTCTTCTTGGCATCCTCCAAAAGAATCGCTGGAACCTTGCCTTTAAGGTCAACAAGATTTTCGTAGAACCGACGTTCTTCTTCGTCCTCCCAGATACCAGCGCCGTCGCCCCGACCTCGCAGATAATCGCCGGCTTTGACAATGCCGATGGAGCCTGCAGTAGCTGCGTTGGCATCTTCGCTGCTCTTGAGATCAGGCATCTCTGCTCCAATAATGTCAGAGATCACCTGTGCATTGGCAACGAGGCGCTCCTGGGCCTTGACCTGTTTCTCGAAGTTGGACTGTCGGTCCTCAAAGACTTCGCCAGACTTGACATACGCCTCAGCATTGCGACGTGACTGGCTGGAAATGGCCTTCTGGTCGCGGACGAGGTGGCCCTTCACATCCTCAAAGTAGCGGCTGAGGATACTCTTGAACTTTTCTTGCAGCTCCGAGGGGGTGAATGGGGGGTCATCAGCGGCACCATCAAAAGATGGCACCCCGGCGTCGTCCCTAGCAGCATCAATCGGTCCCACTTTCTCGTTGGAATCTTCCTTCTCGGATGTCCCATTGGCTGCCTTTGCATTGCCATCGGTGTCTTCAACCAGCTTCCGGCCATCTGCACCTGCACCCTTGACGCCCAATATATCCCAGCTGTACGTTTTCACAAATGTAACGAGTAACGGCAGGCTCGCGTGTTCGCGGTCGTGACCCAAGAGGTCCTTGAGAACCGTAAGGGGGAAGGGCTCTGAAGAGCCACCCTTGTTTGAGGCTCCGCTGCGGAACTTCACTTCGGCTGTCTTTCCAGCGGCGCCTTTTGTGGTATCGTCGGGTCGGTTCACGTCTTCGAGGGTGCGAAGGACGCCAACAAGCCACAGCTCGGTGACGATTCGCAACAGGATGCGCTGGAGAGTGATACGTTCCTTCTCGTCTTTCTCCCGGGCCTCGCTGGCTTGTGTCTTGAGTTGGCTCTTGTCGGGCGGTGCCATGCCCTTGCCAAGAAGCCATCCCAGATATTCGGTGAACTCGGCCGGCCCAAATCGTTGGTGGAGGGCAGAGACGATTTCAACTCCGGCCTCGATATCAGACGGGGATTTAAGGCGGCATAGTCCTTCGTAACAAGCCGCAATAATCTCCGAGAGGTATTTATTAAGGCTGAGTGAGCTAATCTCTTGGAGCAAAGAGTTGAGGGACGCAGAGGAAATGGCCGTTCGCAGGCGTCGAATAAACGCGGTGTTCTTCTTCAGGGACGAGTCCAGAGATTTGCTGACTGTGAAGAGGCCTATCCAAATGAAACCACCAAGTCAGACTCATCCCGTGAAACATACATTTCCATGCTGCAACTGTCGAGCGCCAGCTCCCATGGCATTTTCTTACCTGTTTCTCCCGCCCATGCTCGCTCGTTCAGCGCCCGTAGTTGGCCTAAACATCCAAGTTAGAAATTTTGCACCCTGACCGTACAATCTCGTAGCAAAAAGTAGCGTGATGAGCGCTCTCCCGTTAGATGAGTCTTGGTTGCACATACGCTTTCTGGCGCGATCCATGGCGGCCACGACCACACTGGCGTCTGCTAGAACCGGCCAGCCGTGTCGGTATCTTTCGCTTGTTGTTTGGGCCTATTGTTGAGGGAGTGGTTCGGTGTTGCTAAGGGACCGACCGGCCACGAAAATAGATACAGCACTCCCTGCCTGCAAGAGTCGGCATGGGTACACGTCTTTGGCGACTGGGGAGGCAAATCAGGACTGGCGTCGCTCTGTCGTCGCGTAATATGTAGGTAGTCTTCAACAAATGCTGCCAAAAGCAAGTTGGTAGTAGGACGTATGAAGTTGGCGATTCGGCGCGTTTGTAAAGAAGTGCCCAGAATACTTGCGCCGGCTTCACCTGCCAGAACTGGGCACGAGTTAGCGTTGATTCGCCCTTTCCTTCAGAGCTATCTACTAGGCCCCGCACCCGGATAATTGGTTGGTCCGCTAAAGAGCCACTATAATATCAAGAACAGTGCTACCAGGCGCACAGCTTTAAAAGCCACCATGAATCTTCAAGTTCTGGGACCTCTTCGGCGAACTCATTGTGTTCCCAAAACATACGCAGTTAACATACAGATCAAGGCATCCACCCATCTCAGACCCAATACCAATATCGCTTTTATGTTGTACAGGAATCCTCTTAGCACCATGCCATTCTTTTAGAAACTCCCTCCTCGAGAGATCACCCAGCCTCGAAACTCGTCTACTCCCATGACCACAGTAACGAAGATCCTCCCGAAATCATCCATGTCCTCGGCGTGACCTTCTTCAATTAGGTTAGAAACTTGACCATTTTTTGCTACATAATATCTTTCAGTGCGACATGCGAGTGCGAAATCGACCGGGTTGTTTGCCTCCCAAAGGGATGCTGAAATAGTCCACGCAGCATCTTTGCTTAGCTTCCTGTCGCAGCTCAAGGATGGCGCTCCTACCAAAACCTTGCAGATCTGGAGAAAGAAAAGAGATATCATGAATGTACGCCGGGCCGACTCCATAATAATCCAATAGTCCCATGCTGCCCGTGTCCGTGCTAGTGGGTACAATGGGAGAATATCATTGTCACTGATCTCAGTGTCATCGCTGCTGCTGTTACTTCCGCCGTGCGCAGGATTCATATCGAAGGAGATTAAAGTGAATAGCCGATCGGCAGCTCTCTGTAATTCTTCCTTAGCCTCATCGATCGTCGCCTTAGACCAGGTCCGGGCTACTATGTCGGATCCGAAAACCCCAAAGATACTGTTGAACAAAAGCGCTTGCGTTCTCGCCAGAACTTCTAGAAGGCCACCAGGTGCCGGAGAGTCGATCAGATGGCGAAGGCGGTTGTTTATGGCGCGGGAAATAACTTCTGAGTTGACTGAGTTGGCAGCAATGAACAGCCCGCAGCTAGAGAGCGCGTCCTCGATCGATTGTGGCATCATATCCCGATACAACATGGGATGACTCCATGGAACACAGTTTGTAGCAACAAACTGTCGCGGTGCATCCTTGATAGCATTGATAGAGTAAGTGAAGCGGTTTGCAATAATACGGGCCATGTATGCTGGATCTCTCGTCGGACAGGAAGGCCGTTTATACGGGAAGAGCGCCATTGTAGGCTCAGTGGCACCGAATTTGTTGCCAGCCTCCAGCGGCAATTCTAAACGAGGAGTCGAAAATAGATCGACCAAGGCTGTGTCGTCTGCCAGAGTTGGGTCTGCGAATTCGCCTATATCCATGTCTCTCACGTAGCCATGGCTAGATGTGGTCTGATTTTCTACCAAAGCGGGCTGCCAAGGATCTGCTTCCCACGAAGAAGGCTGATAGCTTTTACTGGGTAAGGCATCTGGCAAATGGAAGAGCAGGGGGTCGAAATCGCCTGCATCGGATGTGTCCAGAGATTCGACCGTTATGTTCCCAGCCAACTCCGTTGTTGCCGCTGGGAGCCGTTCATGTTGCGGAGTGCTTAGTCTGGTTGCATATTCGCAGGCAAGGCCTCTATGAGAGCAGCGCGCACAGGTCGGGAGACCGTTGTTGCAACGCCGTTTGGCCTTAATACAGGCCAGGCAGGACTTCCGCCGTGGTGGAGGGTGATGGCGCTCGAGCGCAGACAGTGATAGCAGCATGATTTGTAAACGTTGAGGGACGCAAAAGCAAAAGACTCCGCTGAAGAGTGCGCAGTTCCGCCTTTTTATGTCCGCAGCAATGGCAGTTTACCTGCATCAAAGTCGCAGATCCCGCCATTCAACGGCGAAGTGCCTTGAAGCGCTAGTTCTTTTTGGCTCCGCTGCGGAACTCCGCCCACCACTCTGATGGCTTGTTAATCAAGTCCTGCGAATTCCGCGTACCCCATGCAATACACAACTCGAACATCCAGTGCTCTACACGCAGTTCAAATAACGTATATAAATAGCAGCACATCGTAGTTCGTTCTTTGCTGAAAATGAGTAAACACAAGTCACCGTACGCCCTGACGGCCAATACACCGATACGCAACACAACCACCGGAATAACAAGGCTACTTGAAAGCTTCTAATATCAAAGAACTCAACATCATTTCAACTTCATGGCTCCCACGGTTTTCGTTACTGGTATCACCGGTACCCAGGGTGGCCCTGTGGCCAGACAAGCCCTCCAAAAGGGCTGGGCAGTTCATGGTCTCATCAGAAAGTCAGGTACACCTGATTCCGTGGCACTTGAAAAGCAGGGTGTCAAGCTATTCGAGGGTGACTATGGCAATACAGCCGCTCTACAGCAGGTTATCGCGGGATGCACGTCGATTTTCATAGCCTTAGTGCCGAGCTTCACGGATTTCGGTGCCGAAGTTCGCTGGGCAAAGTCGATTCTAAGCATTGCCAAAGCGGCTGGTGCAGTTCATGTTGTTTGCTCTACAGCTACCGGGGCAGGGAGTCCGGAACAGTTTCCCCACTGGGACCCCAACACGGCTTTCGGCAAGATCACGCTGTCGAAGACTCATGTCGAAGAGGCGGTACGCGACCCCGAGGGTAGTCTTCCCATCTGGACCATTCTCCGCCCCGGAAACCTCATGGCCAATTACATTGAGCCAAAAGTAAAGAAGGTCCTGAGTGGTCTCGCAGAAACTGGTGTATTCACAACAATCATGCTTCCAACAACCCAGATCCCTATGATTGATGAGGCCGGCATTGGTGCCTTCGCCATAGCGGCTATCGAGAACCCGGACAAATTCCATGGCCTGGGACTCGAGCTAGCATCGGAACTTTTGACCCCGGCTGAGGTCATAGACACTCTGTCCAAGGCAGCTGGCAGGAAGCTAGAGGTTTCTTACATCCCAGATAACGTGATTGCCGCTGGGGTTGCCGGAAATTACATGTATTCCGGTGCCTTCGCATTCAGGTCGATGTCTAATTTCGTTGACATGGACCGTCTCAGGGCGTTTGGTATTCGTCTGACCACGTTTTCTGAATATCTCGAGCGAGAAAGCGAGGCTGTGAAGAATACCTATGCACAATAGGTTTTCTTCTAGTAAGGGCATGCTTGGAAGGACCCCAAGGTTGCCGCTACGTGGCTGGAACTTGAGTTGCAGACTGCAACCATTGTTTTGCCTATTGGATTCTTTTTTTAAATTTGTTTCTTCACTGGTTTTTTGTGCAGACCTATACATGTCATACGCAAACATGCTGTTATAGAAAGAATACTTACATCTAAGGGAAGTTCCCAGGTAGTATGATAACCTATTTCTATTATATTTGAGTATATCTCCAGATATGATAAAGCGCAGCGTGAATTATACATGCTTCACGCATACGTACGCGAAAGGCATGATGCACGACCCTGGTATCTAGATATCTAATGCCCTCTAAGTACACTTTTCAATTAGTTTCACTCATCCTTGATGTTCCCTTCTCTGCTGGCTAGCTCTTCTTGTACTTCACGGGTCAGAGCCATAGTCATATCAGCACTAATCGCCGTCAGAATGTGCCACCACCCATGTAGCTCTAGGACCCATGCCCAAGGTAGTCCTATTGTGGCCCGCAGCTGCCTCAGTTCTTCACAGTATTCCAAATCCACATTCCACAACGCATAGCCAACAATTAACAAGGCAAACGCCTTGAAGCCACGGACTCGCCACTCACTACATTTTTGAGGAGGAAACTTGGCTTCACGCCAGTAGAAGAGGTAGACGCCGCGAAAAGTAATGAAAGTCAGCACCATGGCAAAGGCGATTGTATGGTAGATGATTTTAGCCGACCATATGTAGAACATGGCAAACAAGGGGAAAAGGATGGCCAATCCGACACGGATCAGTCCGTTGTATGCTGAATTGCGCTGAATGTTGAGCGCGCCAAGAAGTAGAGACCAAGTTAACCCCAGCATAGACAGCTCGTCAGCAAACTCCATCGTCTGGCGCATGGATGCATGGAATGCAAACGATCCGGCTCCGAGTATGAAAAGCGAGGCAGCCATGAAATCAACCTTAGGTGCAAACAGCCCCTTGCTTCCCGGGCCATACATATATCGAAGAGCGAGGAATACTGGTCTAGTTAGTACATGCGTCTTACTGCCTATCTCTGATAAGTAGACACATACTGTATGCTAGGTTAGTTAGCGAGTTTATAAACTCAGCAATGTAGAACGAGACGGCGTAGTCTTCCTCGCAAAAGCTGCCATGTTATGTTAGTTTTTGCTGACCCCCAGTGAGGGAAGCGCAACACCCACTTAGCCCTGCTATTTGGGGGGCTCCATATCCCATTTAATGCATTATGATCCCCGTAAAACTGAATGTTGTGGTGCCCCATGCTGAACTATTTCCGATTTCCGAAGATGCTCTTGTTGTTTCGGTGAGGTGACAACTTAGAAACGACTACGGCAAGCCCGGACATTTGAAGGCAACAACCATGCAGATTAGTAATGATACCCGCTGCAACATTGTGGCCTGTTTCGCGCTGTTGCATTGAAGAGGCAGCACTAAATCCGCTAAACAATGGGCTAAACCAAGCTTAAAGCTTTGAAAAATAGGCTCTAAATGCCCTTTTTACTACTAGACTGTCAACCTCTACACCACTTCAATGCTAACACATGCCAACCAGGCATAGAATTCATTTTCAGTTTTGGTTTCCGCTGCAAAGAAGAAAATCAATCCATACCAGTCACCCACCTGACATCCAAGTGAAATCCCACCTCTCCATGTCAATACCACAAAATTATCGCCACAACTAGCATAATAGAAAGTGGCACCATAATCATATCAAAAATGCCGCCAGTCATTGTAAAATTCACACGTAAGTCTAGTGTCGTAGAGTCTATTGATTTGCGCTACTATTAGGGGTCATTATTTTCTATCTTATCTCGTCTTCTCGCTGTAAGACTGTTCTTGAGACATCACGGCTTGTGCTGCAGCCTCAGACAGGGTTACTCAACTTTCCATGTTGTGTCAGGAGTTCACGTCTGTTCCCCTCTCTAGAGATGCCGTATTGAGCCACCTAGTAGGTAGATCTAATTCTCCCGAAAACAATGTATTCCCATGTTTCGAAATCTTTGGGCCTAGTTCGCACATCGCTGGACATAGACCCGGCCATGAGAGTATCATCACGATAATTTGCTAGGGGGGGTGGAGGACGTTTGTTTGTCTTGGAGTGCCAAACCAGCTACTCCTAGCAAGGGTCAGGCCAGTAAAGGCGTTGCGCTTGAGGCTCATCAAGCTGGGATACGGTGTCTTTCGGCAATGACGGCAGATAATGACAACTGATTCGCAGTTGGCTCGGCGCTTGGTATAAGCCACGTAGTATTCTGCCACTCTATGATCTGAAGTGAGGTAAAACATTGACCTTGTCCTACTGGACTCAGTCGGGGGTAAGCTGAGTAATTCTCCAATATTCTAGACATGACCGTCATCATCAAAGAGACCGTAAATGCGCCCTTGGTATGAGGTCGCGAGAAATTCAAGTGGCCGTTGTGTGACACCAAAGAATAGAAGAGATGCCTTTAGCAGCCTCTTGCTGAAGGCTAGACAAATGTTGCCCGACTTGACATGCCGTTCAAGATCCAGTTGATGAATTCTCTCTAGACTTCGCCGGCGGTACGTCTTTGTCATGGTTTGTGTTCCGATTGCCGCCGCCGCCATATCGGCCTATAGTGCTAGATTAGCGAATGTCTTCCAAGCCAGTGTGCCACATCTCAATCGTGTCCTTGACCCAATGAATGCGCGAGTTTGTGAGTCTCACAGACTTGAATCTTGGATCCTTGATGGCCAGTCAAACATATTGGTTGACTCCACAAACGTCTAGGCACTCTAGCCAACGACGGTTATCGTTGCTAGCATACTTCACCATGAGCGACAACGGAATCGGTAACTTGCGGGGTGAAGAGAGCTTCATCAACTAAGATGTGCAGTCGGGCCCCTTATTCTTGAAGCTCCCGCTGAATTATGTCACTGGTATCGTCTACTTTTACTGTGAGTAAAGAGGAAACGAGCCGTCTTGTTAGACATTCTATCGACGAAGAAAGCCCCGACGGGTGCCGCTCAATGTACTTCAAGTGTCCAGAACAATTCATGATGTACCGCAAAGCCGGTCGCTTTGAAGATACAGGGACCAAGCGGCGCATTCTCGCTGTACACGATGGAAAAGGAAAGAAAAAAACGACTGTGCCGTGTACCAAGGACTTTGATGCTGCTATATACGACAAGATCAAGGGCGAGGTTGCTATAGCTAGAAACATGGTAATTTTTGGCCAGAATCACGAAAGGTCTGCCCCTTAAACAGGCAATCGCACATTGGTTAAGCCGCTTACCAAAACCGAATATGCGGCATCGGGATACTGCAGAGAAGGCCCGAGTCGTAGATCAGTCTTTAAGGAGAAAATATAAAGTAAACACTAATGGAAGTGTGGGCGCGTTTGAGAGAAGAGGAGCAAGTCATCTTTTGGAGTTTATTGCTCGTGTCGTGCTGAAGGCTCACACAGTATTCACTACTGAAGATCAATAGCCGGGCCGTTTCATACTTCCTTAGGATGAGTTCTGTTCCAACCTTGGGCAGAATTGGTACCATCGAACCCCCGATGTCAATTTCAATGACGGAAAGAGAACACAACTACTTCCCAGAACTTGGAGCCTGTAGAAATATGTTAGTTTAGTATCGTTGGCCAGCCATTGGGCACAACCGAATTCAATAATAAACACAGCAGGCCAAGTGGATGTAGACAGCAATACTTTTATTAAAACTGGGGTAGTAAATCTGTGACGGAGTGCGTCGTGATCTCATGTGCTACAACAACGTGAAACACAATCTTGCCATGATTGCTAAAGAAGCGTATACATAAACACAATCTGTTTCTACATTTGTAAATTAGGATGACCCCTCACACAGTGTGGCTTGATTGGCTAATGATGGCGACTTAAAATCCGACGGCGTTGTGAGTCACGCGGGGAAAGAGAAGGCACGGCTCCAAAAGATATTAACATGCCGCTGCTCCCAGGCAGTCTCCTGTCCAATTATGAATACCAGGCCATAGAGACAAGACTATAGATGGCAAAGGTGAACATGGACACAAGCAATTCAGAGATTATTGCGACGTGCCAGCAGACCCGCTTCCATATTGGCGATGACGCTAATCGGCGATCAGATGTAAACCCATCAGCTCTGCTCCTCTCCACTTACAAGGCTATCTTGTGCTGTCTGCTGAGCTAACGTTTTGGGTAGTTGACTATTGAGAAGTTGACTATCGCTCTAAAGTCTACAAAGCCAGATAAACAAGCTGCAAAACAGACTGGGAAGTCTGTTCGCAAATCAGATCCAAGCTCAACCCGGGATATCTTGGTTGATACGAGATTGAGACTCAAGGCTGGTGTCCACTATGGCCTCCTCGGCCGTAACGGGTGTGGGAAGTCTAGTAAGTACTTATTTTATATCGGATTTGGTTTCTGAGGCTCAGAATCTAACCTCTTTCTCAGCCCTACTTAGAGCCTTAGCCACACATGTCATACCAGGATTGCCCCGAGGCACGAGAATATCACTGTTACAGCAAACGCCTCCCACTGATGTTGATAGTCCACAACATGGGGAATCGGCAGAGAAGGCTATGGCCTCTACAGAAAGCAAGACAGTGCTACAGCAAGTCCTCGAAAGTGATGAAACACGGAACCATATGCAGGCTGAAATGAATAGTAATTAGCTTCCTTCCCAGCCGTCCGCATGATCCAAGGACTAACACTCGTAGTTCTGTCTCCATTCATCTCAGAATCAGCTGGAGAAACCGAAGATATAGAAAGAATTCGGGCCTATCGTCGACTCCTACACCGCCGCGCGCACGAGAAATTGGAGGACATGCAAAAGGATGCCATGCTGAGAAGTGGCGCAAGAGGCTACCAGTCTCGTAAGGATTTGCTCGCGTTTGAGGGGGAGTTGGAGGTTATTCGCAAAAGGTGATAACTACCCTCAATATTTTGCTTTTGAGTTGACAGAGAATGTGGTAAGCAAATAAATCAGAGAACTGACAGAGCTTATAGAATCGATGAGCTCGATATTGATATCGAGTCCCTCGTCGTTCAGGAGGAGCTTTCCAATGCTTCGATAATAGCTTCCGAGCTCCAGTCAGAGCTTGGCGAGGTAAGAGGCAATGTTGTATTATATTTTGGCAAGATAGGACAACTAACTGTTAAGAGACGGCATGATGACACTATACCGCGAGCAAGAAAAATTCTCTCAAGTATTGGATTCACCGAAGAGATGATGGACAAGCCTTTCAATGAGCTCTCTGGGGGCTGGCGAATGCGCTGTATGCTTGCTAGTGTTCTCGTACAAGATGTTGATATCATGATCTTAGATGAACCAACCAACTTCTTTGATCTTCTCGGGATTATTTGGCTACAGCACTACCTGATAAAACTACGAGAGGAGGCCGGGGGCGAGGGAGCAACAGTTGTGGTCGTATCGCATGACCGCAGTTTCATCGACAATGTTTGTCAGGAGATCATATTGATCCAAGATCAGAAACTGGTCCCTTTCGAAGGCAGTCTTAGTGAATACGAGACCGACTTACGAGAGAGACGCTTACATCTCACGCGGGTGAAGGAGAATCAAGATAAACAGATTGCTCACATGGAGAAGACAATTGCCAACAACATCAGAGCGGGCAAGAAAAACGGGGACGATAACAAACTACGGCAGGCTGTTTCGCGGCAGAAGAAACTGGAAGACCGCATGGGGATGCAAACCAGCGCAAAAGGAACGAGGTTCAAGCTGTCCCGGGACATGCCTGGTTAGTCTTTTCCTACACTTAAATACTTGCATTGGGCACATGTGGATTGAAATGCTGATTTCTCTTAACAGGCTTCCATCTGAAGAAGCGTGCCGGTATTGAAATACCCCCTGAAGAAGGGCCGGTTGTCATTTCTCTTCCGCCTGCCCCAGACTTGCGATTTCCAGGGGCACTAGTATCGTTGGAGTCCGTTACTTTTTCATACCAGGCCCCAGGCGCTTCGGTCATTCGAGACGTATCTTTAAGCATCCACATGGGTGCTCGAATCGGCGTTGTCGGCTTGAACGGCTCGGGCAAGTCGACCCTCATCAAGCTGGTGACGGGAAATTTGTCGCCAACAAAGGGCACTGTCAGCCACCACCCACGCCTCAAAATTGGCTATTACTCGCAGCATGCTGTCGAGGATCTTCGAATAGCTGCAGTGGCCTCTCCAGACATAACTGCGTTGCGCATGCTGGCGGAAAAAGCGGGTGATGGAGAAGACGAAGGAACTTTGCGTAGTTGTCTAGCCTCTTTCAAGCTGGTTGGACCTGTGGCTTCCCATGTTCCAGTGGCCAAGTTGTCGGGTGGCCAACTGGTAAGTGCCTATTTTTTATTCCATTTTTGTCTTCTTGCTTTAGTTTAATCCCTGTCTGACCAAATCTCGTAAACAATAGGTTCGCCTAGCTTTAGCAATGGTCTTCTGGGACCAACCGCATCTTCTTGTATTGGATGAAGTCACGACCCATCTAGACTTTTACACGGTGCAGGCTTTGGCTAGGGCTCTTCGGAAATTCAACGGAGCGCTGCTTCTCGTGTCTCACGACAGATTCTTTGTGAAATGCTTGATAGAAGGGAAGATGGAGCTTCTTTCGCCTTCCGATGAGTCTGACGACGAAGAAAAAGCTGCTGAAGACGATACACAGTTGGAACGACAAGGCCAGCTGTACATGATGAAGAAGAGCAAATTATCTTTGCTATCGCGTGGAGTGGACCAATTTGAGAGCAGCTTGGGGACCATAGTGGCTAAGCTTCTCTCTTAAATTTTTATCCAAAAAGTGCAAATCTAGTTAGTAGTCATAATGAAACCGACACAGAAAAGAGAGGGATGAACTACAGATTACTCCGTGCGAACGGTTGAGCAATATTAGTGGATGTTTACAGCGGGTAATGCCGCTGAAATTATCGCATCCTCCCCGTTATTATTTTCACGTGACACGCCCCATTGCGATTATGTACCAGAACACGCGGTCCTGGCCTTTCATTGGCTGGAGCCTTGAGCTATCATCAGGACAGTTAGGCAGAGCCATAAACGGAAACTCAGCTTGTCGCATTCATTATCAGACACGCCAATCCCATCCCCTATTCGACACCACAGTTGCTTCAAGCGCAACCACACAACAGAGGTGCTAGAAGTCTTCGAGGACGATTTTCATCTGTCCTAGCTGATATAGCCGCGCGGCGACTTGAGACAAGTTAGAAGAAAACACGCTTAACCACGAGCTTCACAACGGTGCAAAACAATGGCGAACGCCGGCTATGATGCGGTAGTGGATGTGGATGACGAGGTATGGAGTTCTGATGATACGAAAACGCGAGTATTCCAGCAGCTAACTAAGTGTTTCCTGTTCCGTTAGGGTGATCTGGGCCATACCGACCTCCAGGAGGATCTCGAATTCCACAACTCCGTCTTCTCGGACCCGACAATACAAGGCGGAAGAAAAGGCCCAAGCTCCGGAGGCAGCGGCCTTCCCCTGCCAGCGACTTCGAGCAGTGCTGGCGGGAGCGGCGCAGGGGGGAAGCGATTCCTATGGACCCTCTCCTTTTACGCGCAGTTTTTCGATGTCGACACGTCATCCGTCCTCACACGATGCTGGGCAGCACTGTATCCTCGGGCTAACTTTCTGGATGTGTTGGAGGGCAATGCCGACCTCTACGGGCCTTTCTGGATTGCCACGACCGTGATCTTTATTCTCTTCCTCAGTGGTACCATTAGCCAGTATCTCGCTACGACGGCTAACGAGCCATTTGCGTACGACTTTACGCTGTTGAGTGGTGAGTAACGCCTACCCCCTAGTTTCACTCTCCTATAGCCTGGAGCGGGACTTCAGATGTCCATCTGCTGAGCCACATTGCTGATTTATCATCATATAGGTGCTGCTGGCCTCATCTATGGCTACACTCTTGTCATCCCCGTCGTCCTCTTCCTCGCGCTTCGTTACTTTGGCTCCGAATCCGCCAACCTGCTCGAATGCTGGGCGCTCTACGGCTACAGCAATCTCATCTGGATACCTGTGGCGCTTATTGGGTGGTCACACATTGACATTCTCAACTGGGTGTTTGTCGCCCTCGGCTTTGGTCTGTCCGTTGCCTTTTTGCTTCGCAACCTCTACCCCGTTCTATCGGCCACCGACCGCCAGACCAGCAAGGCGCTGCTTATCATTGTCGTTGCACTGCACCTGGCCTTGGCTGTTACGATCAAGTTCCTCTTTTTCGCGCACCACAGCCCCGTGGCCAAGACGCCGTCTTCCGGTTCCGGTGGAGATGCTCCGCCTGATACGCCATCGATGTGATCAGTACATAGGATGTACGAGGTGGTGACAAAGAGAGATGATAGCCCTACTAGGGGACATGACGAGGCAACTGTGTGCAGTTTTTACGATATGCCTCTTTCCGGAAGCAAGCCTAGGCATCAGCCAAACCTCGGTGTTGCTTGTGTATTATTAGCATTTCATATAGAGGAGTGACAGCGATTGGCACTCGTTTGTTCCGGCCAGGGCTAGTTGGAGCTTCGCCTACTTACGCGGCTGGCGGTTTTCTTTGGATATTACATGTACAATTTGCAGTAACAGATTATGCTTTTGACAGTAATGACGCAGGCTGTTCAAAGTGTCGTGTCGATGTACCGCTTCCTGTCTCGTCCGTGCTATTCAGAGCCGCCCAAAGCCGCTTAACGGTCCCATGAAATGCTGCAATACAACATTCACTCAGCTGCAGTAGTTCAATTTTAGGGTTTTTTTTTAAGTAATTGTCTGCTTTTTTTCATATTTGTCTTTGGCCGATTTCCTTTCCCTGTTGAAAAATCGTATGACAGAAATAACCACATACAACACAGAAGAAAATAAAGCAACGCCCAATTCCGAAATGTTTTGTTCCAGCCCACCGAGCACACTCCGTCGACACTGTTCCCTTTCTTTCCCGAATGCGTATAGCTTATTTGAGCTTCTTCTTGGGGCGGAGCTGGTTGGTGTGACCGCACTTGCGCTTGCGGCAGTTGGTGGCACGAGGTGGCAGACGAGCCTGTGTTAAAGGGTACTATTAGCATCGACTGTATTCCCACGATCATTATTCCTCTTCTCCTCCTTGCTAGTCTGTGTTTCCGTTAATCGTATCGGTCGGGACAAATACTCACGTAGCACTTGCGGCAGATCATCTTGTCGCAGTTGAACTTGCTGGCCAGAGCCTTCAGCGAGGGCTCAATGATGCCACCACGCAGGCGGAGCACCAGGTGGAGGGTGGACTCCTTCTGGATGTTGTAGTCGGACAGGGTGCGGCCATCCTCCAGCTGCTTGCCAGCGAAGATCAGGCGCTGTTGGTCAGGCGGGATGCCCTCCTTGTCCTGGATCTTGGACTTGACGTTGTCGATCGTGTCCGAGGACTCGACCTCCAAGGTGATGGTCTTGCCAGTGAGGGTCTTCACGAAGCTGTAATCACAATTGTTAGTTTCCATCGTTCATTCCTATTCATCTTCCGTTGTCGTGTCCCCCGTCCCCCGCTTCCGAGATCGACCCAAACATTGCGCCATTCGTTGTTCCTGAATTTCAGAAATACATTCCGAAACTGATCGTCCAACAGCATCCACGCCTTCGTTTACTTCGGATTGCGGTCTGGGTCACTCGGAGGAGGTTCGGAGGGAGATGGACGAGGGGTGTATCTAGAGGCTTACATCTGCACTGCAAATGAGAAAAAGTAAATGTTAGCAAACGCTCGACTTTCTCACACATAGGCATCCTAAAATTCCATGGCAGACTCACTCTTGGCGGTTCGTGAAGTGTGATATGTTGGTGATGGTTGAACAGGAAGATTGTTAGGAACAAAAAAAAAAAGCCTGGGGCAATAGAGGGCCAGCCGCTACAAAATTGTGGTGCGGTACACCAAAATCCGAAAAAATTAGAGTGGAAAAAAATTGCCCCGCCCTCCGAACCAGCAATCTTCTTGGAAAACCCTATCACGTGAGATAATATACTAAGGCTTTGTACCGTATTCCATACGGAATACATAGTGACTTATTCTCTTCTTTTCCATTTGCCACTAGATGCAAACCCACGTCGCAACTCACGGCCGGGGTTCTATCGGGCCAGTATCCAGCTCTAGGGCGTCCGTGGTCTTAACCCAAGCCATCCACCGCTGCTCTAGCATGGCAACTGCACTGAGGAGAATCTCCACGTTGAGACCCCCTAATTCAGCTATTGCAAGACAAAAATGGGCATCGTTAGCAACCTGTGGTCTCATCAGACCTAAGCGAATGGTCATTTCAGTCACAGACCTGCTTTCTTGTAGAATGCTCGAGCGGTATCAGGCATGTCGCTTTCCTTGCGATAGTGTTCGTAAGCCTGCCCCGGAATAATCCAGTTGGAAAGTGGTTTAGGCAATGCACTGCCATTGCGTCTTCCTTCTAATCCCGGCTCTAGCCTCATGATACATGTTTCTTGTACTTTCCGGAGCCGGGCATCGATTGTCTCATCGGACTCGTCTTGGATAGACGGTCGTGCATCTATGGGGTGTAGCGGAAACAAGCGTAGAATGTGTTGCTCGTCTAGTCGAGACCAAAGGGTTAGAATCAGTGAAATGCACAAGCATCTAAAGCCTTGCTCGTCTGCAAAAGGAGCGTAACGAATGATTTTACCATCTCTGTCTGCCAATCTAGCAGTCTGGTGCCAGTCGAGGTAATCATCAATCTGAGCCTCTGTCATTGTCCACGTATCTCTTCCACGCAACTTTTCATTGTCGTGGTGCTGAAGTGGCTCGCGTGAGCCAGTCGTGTCTGAGGGTGCATTTGCTGCAGAAAATACATCTCTCCAGCTTTTCCAGTTCATGCGAAGGAGTGAAGAGATAGTCTTTTGGTTAGCCCCCCTATTGCTTTTGTTGCTTGCCTCATGCTCTCCTTCAAATGGAAGAAGCAGCCTCGTCACAAAGACAACATGAGCGAGAATAGAAACCTCGGGATGATTTAACCAGAAGACTCTTGTCCGATCGAGAGGATAGTAAAAATCCTCGCGAGAAAGCCGAACCATTTCCTGGACTCCAACATATATTTCAACTGTCACGTCATAGTGTTAGCTATACTACATTAGGTCACAGGGGGGGTAATAGATGTACCTGGGAGTCCTAACTCGCGAGTAAACTTCCATAGTAAGGGTGGAACATTGAGGCTTGGAAACTTGAGTTCGACATTGGCATGGAACCCTCGAACTAAAAGCAACACTGTCTGGTGCAGCTCGCCGCCTGCAAACACCACGCTGCGCGTCATTAGAGATGGCTGGTATGAATAAGGTAAGCGGTCCCTCATAGGTTTGGGCAAGTATTGGATCTTTCAATATGGCCTGTCAGTCTTGTCTTATGCCGAAAGAAGTGAAGAAAGCTCCAAAATGATCAGTGTTAGTTCATACGAAGGGGGACTCACGGCATTCAGAAAGGGCATCTGGTCAGTCTTGGCCCAGCGCGTAAAATCGCCAATTCGATATGGCAGACGTAGCATGGAGCACCCCAGATAACATAATGCTAGTGTCTCCATGAGGCTTGGAATGTTCCATTGTTGGTCGGGTCCAGAAGTCCAGCTCAGGACACTTCGTGATGGCGACCTGCTGCTTCGCTTATCCCAGCGCCGGCCTCTCCCGCGCATCTGAGATGCTCCATCATCGCTAGCCGGCTGCGAACTAAAAACCAGTCGGCCTCCATCATCCTCCCACTGGCTGTCTCTCCCTCCAGATTCCTCGTAATGGCCACGGCGCGGAGAAGTTGCCGCAAAGCTGTCAGCGCCACTCTCACTTCCGGGCCGGCTCAGAACAGTGCCACGGCTGTAACTGCGACTTCGACTGCGACTGCGGCTCATGCTGCGGCTCATGCTCCTACTGTGGCTCATACTGCGGCTTTGGCTCCCCCCTCGCTCTGATGGAAGGACTGTCATGCCGTGAAAGCCGCGTACTCGGAGATCCCACAAATCACGGACAACCGACTCTAAAGCGGCAGATGTAGGCGGTGCCGTTGGTCCGTGTATCCTTCGAGCGTTATATTCTGGAAGCCCGTCATCCAGTTGTTGTGTTTGCTTCTTTTCCTGCTGTTGCTCTTGCAGCCAGGCAATCTGTAGACGCAGTACCAGCTGGAGACATTCAAGATACAGCTCCCTGCCAGCCACACCGGTGAGCACCCGAGCTTCGCGCTTGACGACTTGTTTCTGCTTGCGGGCCACATGGCCGCCACCTCCAAAGTTTTCCGCATCTTCATGATCATAGGGAACAAAGGACTACCATGGTTTCGTTAGCGATCTGCGATGTCGCTGAGTATCGTCAAGGATTCTAATATTCATGTTCAGAGCGCAAATAATAAAGCTTGAGACTGTACCTCTATCAAATGACCACGTTCGCAGTAGCGGAATCCGCTATCCGAGTACCAGCGTCGGGCATTGCATTCATCACACGACTCGCCGGGGCGGAAACGATGTAGCTCGCTGTGGTTCATTGTGAAATGCCCGGGACAGAGCTGACTTCGGTGTGATGTTAGAATGAGTAGAAGCCAGGCTTTGCAAGCACATAGCCTTTCACAGTAGATTACGGCTATTCGTGAATTATCATTCGGCGCATCCGGTGGTACATCAAATAACAACAGAAGGGCGATATAACGGACGGTGTAGCTGAGGCTTGGGGTGTAAGTGTGAGAATGGTAGCTTGAAAATGCTGGTCTCTAAAGAGGCGGGTCTTGCACGAGGGTGTGTTTTGCACTAGCGCCAGCACTGAAAGCGCGCTGGGCACAGACATAGTTTACAGTGACAGATATTTGCACTACATACGACCTCGACCATATTCAAGCGAGAATGCACATTGTTCCACATTACACATGTCAAAAGGCTAGTTCTTGGTCATATTTTTATATTCCGCTTCGATTTTTTTTCTACTTAATGGGACATCGCCCATAAGAAAAAAAGGGACAGGGTACAATAAAAGAATCATGTGTCTGTCATGCAGGCCAAGACAAGAATCTAGCAGTAGATAAAAGGCGATGGTTTCTCCCGAGACATGCTATCGCCCTTTTCCTTTTCATTTCGCGCCCTCCGTTTCTGTCTCCCTCCGTTCGCCGCCCCCGTCTCCCAGTTCCCACTACCCACGAAACAAAAAATGCGCATTCAAAGAAGTATGTAGCATGCCTGACCAAACAGAACAACGCGTGACTCTATGAGCACACCTTGGCATCAGATAGGTTTTGGATTCCAGCGACATCCCAACGATGGAACAGTAATGGCATAACATGAAGAAGCATACACAGTTGAAACCAAGAAATAAAAAAGATCGAGAGATAACTTTTTAACCCTGGCGGGGAGCCTCCTTGGCCTCAATGGCAGCCTCCTCACCCATGGCCGTGAGGATGACAACGTCTGAGAAAGAATGTTAGAAGCAAGCCCACAAGAAGACATGGAAATAATGCTAGAGGGTTATCAACTTACTGGTGTCCTTCTCATCGACCTTGAAGAGCTTGTTGATCTTCTCACCAATCTCACCGTCGGGCATCTTGACGTCGTCCTTGGTCTCGCCGTCATCGGCCATCAGCGAGAGGAAGTCGTCGTCCGAGATGTCCAGCTGAAGAAGCAGTTAGCAAAACAAGCCATTGCCTTGCAGAGATCATAAAGAAAGCGATCAACTTACAAGCTGGTACTCGCGACGAGTAACGACGGGAACGTCCATGTTGTGGGTGGACGGGCAAAGATCTTCCAGCTTCTTGCCGGTGAAGATGTCGATGGCGACCAGATGAACCTTGGCGTGGCCGTGCTTACCGGTCTTGGAGGTGGACATGTCGACGATCTTGCAAGGGCGGCTCTTGATGACGACGAAACCGTTCTTTCTCAGGGCAGAGCACTGCATGGGGTAGGTAGTCGACGCACCGGCATCGGCCGAGTCGAAGGTGTGCTCATGCTGTTGTAGGAAGCCTTGTTAGCATCACGAGCATGTCAAAAGCGAAGTA
This sequence comes from Graphilbum fragrans, assembly GCA_001513895.1. NCBI lineage: Eukaryota > Fungi > Ascomycota > Sordariomycetes > Ophiostomatales > Ophiostomataceae > Graphilbum > Graphilbum fragrans. The sequence goes on along the minus strand of LLKO01000005.1, from coordinate 998,621 downwards.
TAACATGACCGTCGGGTATCGCTGAGATTGCCAGTGCAGCGCGTAGAGGCTGGTATCGAAAATGCCCGAGACCAAGCCTCCAAATAAGACGAGATTCGATGAACCAAAGAGCGGAAAACAGAGCCAAATAACAATATCATGTGATAGGTGCCAGAATAATGAAAACGCATGCAGAAGGCAGTGCAAAAAGTCAGGCATCCTGAAAATCTGGGAGATCAAGCCGCAGTCAACTTGCGCGAATGCGGGGTGCCAATTTTTCACTGCATCTCTGCTTTGCCTCTTCGCCGGCAATTTGCGCCCACCAAAACAAGATCGAATGAGGGGTTCTGTTTGTGATTCTTACCTGGGCATCGTCCGCCATGGTGACTGATTGCAAAGATCTAGTTTGGCAAGAAAGAAAGTCCGGTAAGACGGGGAAAGGATCGGTGGAAGACAAAAACAAAAAAGACTGTCTGGGATGAAAAATGGGAGGAGAAAAAAAGAGAGGAAGGGGGAAGGGAAAGGCGAAGAAAAAGTTGTGGACTAATTTAGTAGTCAACCAATCCACAACAACAGAGAGGAAAAAAATGGTAAGAATGGGAGACAGAGGGGGAAAAAATTATGGGTTTACAGTGGCGGGGACTGAGCGAATAGTGGCCTAGGGATTGAGGAAGGAGGGGCAGGCGGGTTTAGGACCTGTGGCCCCGCAAGAGCGAGGTTTGGCTGAGATTATGTAATGTATGCGATTAGATAATGTATTGTGGGTACTCTCCCTAAGCCCGAGCAACCTTGAATCAAGTACTGCCGTTTTTCACCACATCGCTAAAGACGCCCTACACAAAGCGTCCGCATATGTATCTTACGATGCTAGACTTTTGAATAGCCAGTCCAATGCGCCTCTAATGGAGACCGTCGCATTGCAGATGCTCTTTTATGTCATTGAAGTAGGATGCATGATGCTCCACTATTGTGTTGCCGCCGATGAAATGCGACGCTGTTCTCCAGGATCTTGACGCGTCATGAATATCTTATGTAAATCTTATTTATTTCATTTAAATGAAATAAATATATCGAAAATACGGCGTGCCTGCAGCGAGATTATCCTTTGGATAGAAGCTCAAGTCAAATTAGCAGCTTCTATCTGATACTTTCAGTCTTTCGAATAGGCAGCATATGCAGTATTATTCACTGATGATGGCTACATTTTCTGTCTAGGATCGCTCAATGGCACCGCCTTTGCCCATCCAATCTATCCAACTGCCTGGGTACTCACCCACGTTCTTCCATCCGGCATCACGTGCCAAGCCAGCAGCAGCCCGGCTTCGCACACCAGCCTTACAGTAAATGACAAGCTCGGCGTCTTTGTCGGGACGAGCAAATCCAAAGCGGTCCTCAAAATCCTCTTCCGAAAGGAAGAAGCCATCCGGTGAAGAAGTGACCGGAATGTTAATGGCACCAGGAATATAGCCTGTTTGCTGCAGCTCTCCCGGCTCCCGGGCATCTATGGCAGCGTCAGGATCATGAAAACAAAGATATCGCGAAAAGACCAATACGATATACTAGGAACATGAGCTTATAAAACAAACCTATGATGACAATTGGAGACTCTTGGCTCTTTGTGAGGGCTTGAAGCTATACGACGAGCATTAGGTTAGTACTAGTATCAGATGGCACAAAGCCATTCGTTCTTAGGGAAATGGACCTTGCACCCACCTCTTCAAACGACCAGAGCTTGCCGTCTGTTGCCAGCTTTTCGGGCGAAGACGACGAAGCGGAAGAGTATTTTCGAGCCACCGGAACTGCCAGCGAGGTAACGCGTAGCACCTGCGTAACTTTAATATCGCGGAACGATCGATTGCCACGAAGCGCAGAAGCCACGCCCATCTGGCGGTAGCAAACGCGGCTCGAAAGGACATATTTGGTTCCTGATGTCTCCGAAATAGTCGGTGCTGAAAAAGCCGAGATGGTCCGGTGTACCAGGGTCGGGCGCAGCGGCATGGCCGCAGCCCGGGCAGCAGTTCGGGTATGGATGGACATTTTGTCGTGCAGCTCTACCTGCGCTGTTGGTTGTCAATACGATAGCAGGGCTGGGAACAGTCGCGTTGCGGAAGAAGTCAAATCGGAATGAAGGCGGAATGAAGCTCTTCAACTATTTCTAGGCGGTTTTTAGCGGCTCCGACCCCGCTAGCTGAGCGTAGGCTAGACTCAATGTGGACCCTACCTGTTCGTATATTACCAGGCTGTGCTATCAGCCCCAAGCTTGTCCATTCGGCATTGGACATCTGTTTGGTTAGATCTGACTAGATTTCGTAGATAGAAAGGTCGGCGCTGAACAGTTCTCTCTTCTAAAAAGGATACGAACTTCTAGGGCCCTCAGCCACCACTAGTTACTAGTAACACTGCCATAGCGTGGTCTCGTATTGAATGGAAGCAGCAGGTGGCTTACAATCGTCTAGCTGGTGCAAGCATGGCTCTATTTAGTATTTATCGTCTTATTTTTAGTTGGTATAGGTACTTGAAGTTTGTGTAAGGCATGAAACGTCTCGGGGGAAGCTTCATGAGCTACGTATAATATTTGTTGTTGACAGTTATGTGAACATTAGAGACAACAGTGATTTGAACGTATCTAGTTTATAGAAGACAGAGAAGCTGGTTTCAGGATAGTTCTTATTAGCATGTGTAATAAACGCCAAGTCAGCGCTCCCGAACATGGCCTCTTTCCAGAAGAGCTTGCCAAGATGTTCAAAGAAGCACGTTTGACTTCAATAAACGTAAATACATAACCTTGAACAAGAGAACGAAAAACTAGTATATTAATGTTATGGGGAGGTTCTGTTTCATGGTTGTCAGATCCATGCTCAAACAGTGTCGGGAGGGTTCCTGGCCGTGTCGATCAACCAAAAAGCCTTGATGCTTCCCCACCTTATTTGTAGTGTTGCCTATACGTCGACCGTATAAATTCTTTTCATACTTCCTATTTGTTGCCTAGAAGTGATTCATTACCTTTTCCGGTGCTTTACGAAAAAAATGATCGGCGACGGACCGCATCCTTGGAAGCCGAAACAGCTGGGAGGCATGTGTAGCCGCCTGTCTCCTTTATATTCAGCTTGATCAGCCACTCCTTGCCAGCGACTGCCGCTCTTTACTTCTAGCTTTCATTTGCACACTTTCCTTCAGCAATGATCGTCTTTGTTTCATTTTCCCACACTGTTTAACAGGCCAGAAAAATAGATCTACTTTTGCTCAATTCCCACGCTCTATTAACAGCATGTATCTGTGCCATGGAGTTGTATCCATTCTTACTACTGTGGTCGTCTCGGCTATTCTTTTTGTAGCACCCACCGTTGGCGGTCAAATTTATCGCATGCTATCACTGCTACCGAGCCGCCTATGGTATGATGTCGCCATCTCCCTTCCCTCCATTCCGCCTGGCTCCTGCCCCTCCTTGCCCCTTCTATATTTACCATATTTGTTCAATCTCCCCCAATGTCCCAGAGCCGGGGTAGGATCACTCCATGACGATGTTCTCTCTTCCAACAAGTCTGGATCTAGTAGTACCAGGCACCGGCGCATTATAAATGGGAACGAAATCATGGGGGAAGCTTCAAAGAATAAAGTGTCTTTGAGCTCCCTCTCTCCGACCTCACTATGGGAAGTCAGGAAATCGCCTGGGAAAGGCCTCGGCCTTTTTGCAACTCACCATATACCTAAACATACGCCTATTTTATCCGAGTCCCCTTTGTTTGCAGTGGTTCCACCTTCCCCAATCCAAAAAGCGCCACCAGGTTCTGGATGCACAAGCGTATCATCGTCTCCCACGCCATCCGAGCTTAACGAAGTAGCCGCAAAAGCGGCTCTCGCACGCTTCACCGATATGCTCTCTCGCGTGCATGCAGGTTTCAATAGCCTCTCCTCAGCCGACAAGTCGGTATATGAGGCTTGCTATGAACATCGCTTCCCCAGGGAGCCTGACGTTGGGCGACTCTTTTATATATTCCGAAGCAACGCCTATGTCATGGATCCTGTTCAAGACGCTTCACAGACCACCACAAGATCGAGCATTGGCAATGAAAGCAGTACGAGCAGTGGACTATGGGGCATGTTTCCACAGATGGCAAGAATTAACCACTCTTGCCGGCCAAACGTTGCCAACTTATGGGTACCTTCTGAGGATGATAATCCAGTGAATGGCCACCATGTCGTTTGGGCAACGCGTGATATTGTGCCAGGTGAAGAAATTGCTATCAGCTATATAAGTTTGCTGCAAGACACAACGAACCGCCAACAGAGCTTGCAACAATACGGATTTGAGTGTGATTGTCCAGTTTGCCAGGCAAAGAGCCCCGAATTTGAGGGCCACGACGGCGAGGATGGTAACCCTTTTGACCATGCAGAAATGGACAGTCAAAGGGTCCGTGCTGGAAATATTTTGCGATATTTGCAGGCTTTTCTAGAAGCAGTAGAGGGCAAAGAGGTTGAGAATTCCGTGCTTCCTTACTTTGACGGGGAAGTTTATAAGAAGATATTTCTGGAGAAACAGTTTCGAAAAGCCGATGAGCTTGTTCGATTCTTTCAAGACCAGGACAAAGTGCAGCACCAAAGTGAGAACGGTGGACTTGCTGGTTATCTCCCACGAGTATACGTTTTGGTTAATAGGTTGGGGCGAGTTGCTATTCTGAACCACTTACAGCAGGAGGAGGAGTTGGCAAGCGCGTGGTCACAGGATGAGCTGGCCTTGAAACGACGCATATTGACGCCTATGCGCCAAGTAGATGAAGTTAGTCTGCAGGTTAGGGATGAATCGGTCGAGTTAGATGCATAAACTACCATTATATGATTCATGGGTCAAGTCTTTAGACCTCATATACTATATTCAACATTTGATATATTCCAACGCATTGGTAGGACTTGAACAAAGCTCTATGGCAATGTCTACGAAGACTGTGCACGTACAGTCAGGGAGGCGCTGCAGAACTTTCAAACACGTTCCACGAGTCGATATCAAAATCATCAGGCAACCACGCTACCGAGTCACTATGCCATGAAACGTCAAATCCCGTTGCTTCCTGGCGATTCCTTTGTAACCCGAAGAAAGGTTCCATGGTGTTTAGCTGTGGCTGTAGACTGCCGGGTTGTCGCCCACCCTTCGCAACCTCACTCAGGAATAAATAAGCCTGTCTTGCCACCGAATTCCGCTGGCTCAGTCTTTCAAGCACTGGCAGAGATGCTTGTAAGTTCGCCATTCCCCGAACCGAAATAGTAGGGTCAGCATCTCGTGACTCTCTCGCATGGTGGCACATTGCTAGGTAGAGCTCATGTATCGCGTAGACCCAGACGGAGTTGATTAAGTCCTTCTTAGCTAGGTCCAGGCAAATCGCCGTGATCGCCTCGGCACCTGTGTAAATCATTTCTGTATTAATGGGTTCAAGTGAATGAAAGCGAATAACTGCACTCCAGAAGGCAATGTGCAGTGTACCGGACCAAAGACTGTAGTGATGATTTGGCCCGGCCTTGTCATATCCCATTGGCGTAGACATCGTTGGGGGTAGCTCGTGAAACCACCCCTGAAGAGCCTGGCGTGCGCCCCTGATCGCTTCTTGGCGTTTTCTCGAAGCCTCCTCTGCGGCTTCTGTAGTCTTCGCAGCTGAGGTGGTCCGACCCCTACGTCGAGGCGGAGAGTTTGCGCCTGGTCTCAAAGCGTCTAGCCATTCGCCAATAACAAAGCAGAGCTGTACAGCGGATATGAAAAACGCAACATGCTCGGTACAGGGCAGGGCACCAGGCTCAGACGGCTCGAAGTCGCTCTCGCAAATATCGGACACGTCACTGTCCGCCAGATTGATCGCCCGAGGTCGTCCCCATTCAAACGCACAAAGTGTATCGTGCAAGTAGAGCGTCCACCATATGCGTTTCCACTGGCGGCGGTGGTGCATGTCTGCCGTCGCAGCACCGAGATCGCGATGCATTCCTAGACCTTGGGCTATACGAACGGCACTTCCTAAGGATAGCCACATATTCTGGATAGTATCGTCGCAGCTGTCGCGCGTGAATGTGCTAAACAACAGGTGAGAAATGACGAGCGTCAGTCTGTCCTGTTCAAATCGATGGTCAACGAGTGCCTTGGCTCGCTGGAACAGCCGCTTTGACACCTGTTCGGGTTTGAGTTTGAGATCTGGGTGCTGCCAGACAGTTGATCCCGACAATAGGACAGCCTGAATGAGCAGCAAAGGCGGCTCCGGACCATATATTTCGGAGCTGGCTCCATCTGTTGAGACAAACGAGGACAAGTCCTTCAAGAAAAACTGCCGAAAACTGTTTACGTCCACAACGGGCATTGCCGGATACACGCGGTCGAAAAAAGCAGTGACAAAGCCGTTTGCGATTCTGACATCCGGGAGCACAAAAGCTCCGCTATAGTCCAGAAGAACACGCTCTTCGTCAGTAACCACTCGCGGTAAACTGCCATTGCTGCGCTTGACAAATGGGGCATCGCGAAAATGGCGAACATCAGGCTGAAACCCACGACCAAAGGTGGTGCCAAGAATGCGCACGACATTGGCATAGTCATCGACAAACGTGGCCTGGTAGTCGCCAACAGAGCCTTCCCCAAAATCCTGTGAGAGAAATTCGAGTAGAATAGACTCAGCTTGGGAGAAGTCATGACTCCCGGACACACGAATGTGCTGTGGCTGGTTGTCTCCATCTCCAAGGCTGTCGCAGCTGCTATTCCGGACAGACATGGTTGATACAATCCGCGCCGAGTCCCTTTTTTGCTTATCCACGAGAAACTCAATCGACTGCTGGCTCAGTTCTGTCTCATATATTTCTTCAGAGCTACAATCACAGTATCAGTCAGTGAAAAGATAGCAGAAACATTAACTGTAAGCAGATATCGACAGAAGCAGGCACGCACCTTGCCACGGAAGACGAGATGGCCGCTTCGGCCGTAGCAATACGGCGCCTCTTAGGAAACATTTCGCGGCATGGCAGCATTGCCTTCTCACATGAAGAGCACGGACTTCCATGGTGGCTAAGATCACATCGTATCTTGCGTGCACGGCAGCTAACGCAAGCACGCGGCTTTGGGTTGGCTCTGAGCATAACTACCTAGCATATATCAAGACTACGCCCAAAGAGCAGATGGAAGCCTGTTTGACGTATGTTGGGCGAGATGACATATACAAAATGTTTTTTTATGGATTTAACAGAAGGTGTGCCATAAAAAAGAGAAATCAGGGATTGCATGCGATAGCAACTCATCGATAATCCAACTCTAACGCATTATTACTGGTGCCTCTTATCTCTTGACAGAGAATTGGGCTAACTTGGAGCTGCTACAGGGAAATGTCTCCACTGAGCCGGCTATTAGATATGGGGCGAAACTACGGCGGAAAGAGGAGAGATAACATAGTAAAAGAAAAGCAGCCGCAGGACGGGGTATTAATGCACGCGGCGTTTTGCCAGCTAGGCACATTTGCATCTGCCTAACTGCTGCCCAACCTAAAAGCCCTGGAGATAAAAGAAGAGTAAGGTAGAGCAAAGGAAAATGTATTATAGAAGCTGCCGAGGCAACTGCAACGATGAACGACGACGACAAGGACCGGTCGCTTCTCCAGCTCAGCCTGCGCCATCGCATATCTATCGCCTCGCAGATTGTCGACATGGGCAACAAAAGCAACTAGCAAGAGTATCTCAAGTCTCGCTCCTTCATTAGCAGCCTTCAGTGCCTCCAGCCGAAAGGTACGCAGTTCCTGACAAACGGCTGCCTTCAAGTGATGACGCAGACCTCGTCATCCATCACCCATATGTTCACTTCAGCTGCCGCTCCTCGTCTTTCGTTCAGGTCCGCGTCATACAGTTCATCTCCATCTAAGCTCCTTTCGGCGTGGTTTTGCCTTTTTCATCCACCTTTACTATTTCACCGCCCATGACGAGGCTGTGGGACCACGTGAGAGCGTACGTGCTGTTTCCGCTGGGTGTGCTGCTGTACGCCCTCTGGAACACGCTCGGCCACCCGATCGCGACCCTCCACGTGCTTCTCGCGGTGCTTGACAGCCGGTACTATGGCCGCCACCGAGCTTTTAAGACGGACCGGTACTACCGCAGCCTGACGCGGGCCCGCATTCAATCGGACCTGCGGTCGGCCCTAGTCGACGAATTTTACAACCCCAAGGACGCGGTCGTCCACGCCCTGTGCCAGGCGGTGGGCCGCTGGCACCGATGGCACCGATGGCACAGGGGGCCATTGTATGCCCTGTTTGACGAGTTTGCCGTGGAGGCCGTGGAGGCCACGACGGGACGCAAAACCAAAGTGTGGACCCAGGACCGGTTCGCGGCCTTTGTTGCGCGCCGCTTGGGCGGCAACGATTCTGGAGTGGCGCCAATCCTCTGGCGCAGCTTCTGTTATAGCGCCCTCTATCCCTTTACATTGCGTCTCGCCGAGTGTCCCGCGGAGGACCGGCAGCTGGACCCGGCTGCTTGGGTCCAGGCGGCCGCGCTGCTGGCCACGGACGCCGCCGACAATGTGTGCTACAGCCGGCCGACGTACTCCATCTGCGGGCCTCGCATCTGGTACCAGTTTGCCAGCTTAGCGGTGAGTTCGAGGTCGGGGCCCAGGCACTACCCACGCAGCAACAACGCACCCAGCAACGCCAGAAACGACAGCAGTCCCCCCAGCGTGCTGGAACAGGTCGCCTTTGTCGCCGCCAACCAGCTGCCCATCGACATGGCCATGCGCGGACCGCTGCTGCCGGCGATTCTGCCGCACGTGCGCAAGCTAGTGGGCGACGCCGAGTGCGAGCCCGTTTCCAAGAAGGACTTTGCCATTCCGTATCAAGACATGGTGTGTCTGCTCGGGGCGGTGCTGCAGGTGCACAAACCCGACATCCGTGCCACCAGGTCGACCACGCGGCTCGAGGAGAATCGCGGCCTCGGCTTGGCGGCCGACATCGACCGGGCGACGCACTTGGCCGTGGCCAAAGCCATTCTCGCCGTCGCGGGTGTCCACGATGACGAAGGCGCGGCCTTGTCGTATGCCCAGTATGAGGCCTTGTGGGGGATGTTTGTACGTTCTGCCTGCCCGCGCGAACCAGAATATACGGAATCTACGGCTTGTACTAACGTTCACGTTGCAGCGATCCCGCGACGACAGTCATTGTGTAATCTGGTCCTTGGAGCACGAGCTGGGCCTGCTCTGGCGCAGTCTTTTCTCGGTGTTCCAGGTAGACGACATGAAAGGCGTCAACCGCAACAGCAGAGGCAGAGACGAAACCCCGAAACACCCACCACCCCCTCTCCTCTTGCAGGCGCTTGACTTCATCTACCCCCTCCCGCCGCACGGCCATACACGCGAGGCACGCCGGAGGAACACGCTGGAATACGCGTCCGAGGCCGGCGGCCTGTCCCGCGACGGCATCCTCGCCGCGCTCACAGAACCGCACTACCCCAAGTTCATCGTGGTCTATGGACATACCACGGACGACAGCCGCCAGCCGGCCATCTTGGCCGTCATCACCTCGTCGCCGCTCTGGTGCACCTCCTGCAACGGCAGGACCGACGACTTTTTTGTGGACGACAAGCATGTGTTTCTTGAGATGGCGCCCCGTGCGCGCGTCCTCCAGTATCACCCTACAAAGAACAAGTACAAGGAGACGACCTTTGCCGACCTAGTCGATGTCGACGTTTCTGGCAACACCATCGCCTTTGGGCGACGCCCCGGCCTCGTCTTGGACTTGGTGGCCGGCGTGGCCACGCTGTCCTCGACATCCGACCCCGACGAGCCAGGCCACTACGTCGAGATCCCGCCGGGCCCGCATGGAAAGACCGCAAAGGTTGTTGCCTCCCCTGAGGCATGGACGACCACGATGCGCATAGCCAAGCTCGAGGTGTACGAGACGCCAGCCGGGATCGACGACGACCTCCACGTCATGTGCGGTGCCCGAAGAAGTCGTTGACGGCAGGCGGTGGAGGGACATGGGCCATGATCATGGATATGTATTCTATAGCGAGCTATTTGATTTTGCACTTTTGCTACTCAGATAGTGCCACTGAGCCATTTCAGTCGTTTACTGAGCAGCCACACGGGCCGACGGAGCCAACAGTCCCACTCCCTCTGGCAGCACTCAGGCCAGATGACCGATCTGTTGAGCGTCCGCCAAGCTCCCTCATGTTCAACCGAAGCCCGGAAATGTGGCCATCCGATCCAATGCCAGGGGCATCGAATGTATACCTGACCGTTGCGCAGGAACGACTATACAATGGATCACTACACAACCTCGAGCAATCACAAGTGTCGACATTGCACAGCGATCATACACGAGAAGCAGTAAACAACCTGCAATAAGTAACACCTAATGCATTCCATTACAGTAACTACTTAGGCCACGCACCAGAAGAGGGCATACGTTTCATTCTCATAGAGTTTGATTATTTATCCCGACTCACTGTTTAGTCGCAGAAGCTACATGGTGGGCCTCTCGTTCTATTTGCATTTGGAAAGCAGCTTCAATACCAATTTCCGTTTTCTAACATGAACGTGTTAGTAATGAAGTGCAATACCAAAGGTTTTCAGATATATGTGACGTACCGGGCCCTTGTATGATTTCCGACCACTTATAAACCAGTAAATGGTTGAGAAAACGAGGATAGCACCAATAATGACTGAGCTGTAATCTGTAATGGGACGAAAGAATTAGCGTCACAAAAACCGCCGTAGCAATACCAACCACCCACGAAAGAGACTACTAACTCATATTGCCAGGCGTGACGGGCATTGTAAAGGGAAAGTTGAAGAAGACGACCATGAATATGATCCAGGCCAGAGATACGCCGTTGATAATGGGCCCAAGAACATTACCGAGAGGAAAGGCAGACGGCTTGAGATGGTGGCGACGGAAGAGCATAAGGCCAATAGGAAAGGCATATGAGATGTTGGCAAGAAGGACGTTGCAGCCGACAAGTGCATTGAAGGCTGTCGAGCTGCCGACGTAAACAGCACCCAGAACCGCAATTATGGCCCAACAGAGAAGCGCCGCCTTCACCGGCACTTTGCGCTTGGTATCGATCTGTTGGAAGTGGTTGCTGTAAGGAAGAGCACCATCGCGCGAAAACGCCCAGACCAGCCGGTTGGCCGTCTGTTGAGAGCCAATAACGGCACCACCGGCCAGGTAAAGCATGATGCTCAGCAGAAAAATGGCTGCGCCCTTGCTTTTCGTTGCCTGGTAGAAGATTTCGAGGATAGGCACGCCTGTGGAGGTGCTAAGCACGGCGTCCAGATCGATGATGCAAAAGCAGATGGCGATCGTGGTGACCATCATAGTGAAGAAGCCGAGCAGAACGGTGCTCATCAAGACAAAGGGCAGGTTCTTGCGCGCATCCTTCATCTCCTCTGCCATGTGCACAGCACCGTCTAAGCCGCCAAAGGAGAACGCCGGCGCCGTCAGGCCAACAATAAAGGCGATGCCGCTTGATGTCCAGCCTGTGCTGTTTGTAAACGTTTTGAAGACAAACTCGACCGAGTTCTTGGGGTACGCGGTACCAATCATCGTCATGTTGACGAGGAAAAAGGCCACAAGGCAGATGTAGAAGTTCATGCTGTGGACGAAGGGCAAGACCTTTTGGCCATAAATATTGATCAGAGTAAAGACCAAATTCAGGCATTCATACACCACAAAGCCTTGCCAGCGTTCGTATTTGATGTCTGGGTTGCCGAGGATGACCATTGCCATGAGAAACTGCCCGAGCACAAGAGTGACCGATGCAGCGACGACGCACCAGCCTATGACGTTGAAGTAGCCACAATACCAGCTAAGTATCGGGCCCCATTTTCTTGGAGCGAGCTCTGCCGTCCACTTATACGTATTAGTTTATTGTACAGAACTAAAACAGGGTGTTGGGTAGTCGTACATGATACTGTCCTCCAGAGGTCGGGTATGAGCTGGCAATTTCGGAGAGGGATGCGGCGACGAAAATAGTGAGAATAGAGACTCCAATAGAGCCGTAAATAAGCATCACCTATACGGTCGACTGTTAATGTTTGATTCTATGAAAAGGGCGTTTCCCCCCGTGAGATTGACTCACAGTCCCTCCGCTGTTGATGCCTGTGGCCAATGAGCCGATGATACCCGACCAAGAGTCGACGATCATAAATGAAAACGAGAGCAGTGCAATCCGGCTATAATTGCGTTCGAGAACGGGCTTGTGGCCAGTCAGCTGCATCAAGTCGAGGTCGTCTTCGGCCATCGGCTCCTTTGGCTTGGCCTCGCACGAGCCGATCTCCGAAGTGCCAGTAGGCTGTATTCCGTTGATGAACACGGCACCGCTGACGGGCAGCGGCCCTTTTGTTGACTCAGTTGCAGATGCCATGATAGTAGGGGAGGTCGTTCTCGCACTATAGTTCTGCTCGGCGTGTCGGTTATCCGAGTTCTTGGAGCTTGATGAACGGACTGCCTCCAAAGTTGGGTATCATTTGTGCTATATATGAATATGCGTGAGTCTATACATTTTCGACGTATCAGAGTCGATGTGATTAAAACATCCTGGCATCAGGAAGCTGGTTGCCGAGACCTACAAGCATCCAATCGCCTCCGTTGATAACCCGTCTTCCGTTGCTTTGACTAGCTCTTATCAGCCCCACATACCTCTCCGGCCTTTCAACGGCATCGGAACGGAGCTAGAGCGGTGCCGCAGCGGAATCACCGTAACTACACATAAGTTACAAGTGACCCCGGGACTCTGAAATTGCGGGATAGTATATCAGGTACTGAAATTTGATGAATGCAATAGGCAGATAAGGCTGTGTATGGTAGCCTAGTAGTGTATAACTCCAGCCAAGGCTCTCGCCTTTGTTTCTCGCTCTAAACGCTATATCCCTATCTTCATATCCTTGAGAATCAGATCTCTTTTTATTGGTTTCAGTTCATTTTTGAGAGTCTAAAATAGGATATAGCAGGCATCATCAAACATGTCTCCGTCAGCCACAAGTGAAGAAGTGCCGGCGACGCCAGTAGCTACCAAGAATCACAACATCGCACCGCCGACAATCGAGAATAAAGAAGTGCACATCTCTTTTGACAAGCTTCGTCGAGCCCATGAGATCACCTACCCACCGCGGCCAAAGCTCGCGGTGCCGGAATTTCAAGCAGCTGGCGCAACCTCAGCCGAGCTCATCGACGGATTGAAGAAAGTCGGCGGCGTGATCGTCCGCGGCATTCTGTCGCTGGATGCCATTGCGCAGATGGAAAAAGACCTGCGACCAGCACTCGAAGCGGACCTTCCGTGGGAAGCTGGCAACGATTTCTTCCCCCCGTCCACGCGCCGTGCTTTTGGCCTCATTGGCAGATCACGCTCAGCGGCCACTGATCTCGTCGGCAACGAACTCTACCAGGAAGTTTGCGACGCCTTTCTGTCTACCAAGAGCTACGCATGGTACGGAGACCGCAATGAGGTGCTCGTGTCGCCGCCTCAAGTCAACAACACCATTGTCTTTTCGGTTCGGCCTGGCAACAGTTTCGATCAGCCGCTGCACCGAGACGATGACATCCACTATGCCAACCGTCTGCGCGTCGACAAGTATCCCGAGCAGACCAACTCGCGTGAGGCGGGCATTGGCTTCTTCGTTGCTGGTACCAAGACATCCAAGGCCAATGGAGCCACGCGTTTCATCCCTGGTAGCCACCTCGAGGATACCACGCAGCCACCTGACGAGAAGGACGTTGTTTATGCTGAGCTCAATCCCGGTGACGGCCTGATCATGTTGTCGAGCTGCTACCATGGCGGCAGCCGCAACACGACAGAGAACGAAGAACGACTCGTCTTCAGTTGTTTCATGACACGTGGCTACCTGCGTCAAGAGGAGAATCAGTATCTCGCCGTGCCCCAAGAAGTGGCAAAGCAGCTTCCCCTTCGCATCCAAAAGTTAATGGGATACGCGCTTAGTGACGTGAGTGCATGCTTTTTACGCCGTTCATCTCGAAAAAACCCAGTGCAGTGCTTGACTAACAAATAATGTTCTCTCTCTAGCCAATGTTAGGATGGGTTGAGTTTAAAGATCCCCGTGTAGCCCTCGACCCGACTGCCGATCGGGTTGCGCACAAAAAGTATTGAGCTGCAGTATTTGAATATGTCAAGTTTGGTTTGCAAACATCGCATTATCTCGTATAGCATCATAATTTTAGCCTAACGTTTCTGTCTAAAGTACAAATCCCCTGTTACCAAGGCTATGTAAATTGTTCCTCTTCAAAGCTGCATACTTCTGGCATTTCGCTTCGAATGGTGATCTTATGGATAATGTTAATATGAGAAAGAAGAAGTTAGAGGTAACGGGTTTTTTCCAATGGCACCCTAATAGAGCCGACACAATAGGTTCTTTGCCATGTGCAGCAAAACGGGCCGTCGGCCACGTACCAGTTTTCTGCTCAGAGGCTTTAAGGAGAGCATTTGAGCCTGTTAAAAGCTCATAACATAGCCTCAATCTAATATTAGCCATTCTCTCGTGTTCTAGAAGTGAATAAAATCAAAAATTCTATCCACCTTTGGACCATTGCATATTTATGCCAGGTTTTCTTTCTAAGGTCGAAAACCCGCACCATCACATACCTTGCCTAATTTGCAGTGCATCAAGGCCAATATAGTCTTATAATAACGTTTGACATGTCTTGTCGATACTAAAATATTCCAAGAAAGCCACTTTATTATGTATATTCTAGCCCGCAACATGCCACAGAAGCTCATCCTATTTTGAGAAAGTTAAAGTATGTAAATTGTTGTGCGTTATCTTTGGGATGCTATGAATGATTCAATCGGCGACTGCCTCGCTTGTCGATATTGCATAGACGGCCATTACAGACGCCGACACCGCTCAGGCTAGAAATTTTGCTAAAGATGTCTGATTACAGCATCTTAAAGATAAGAAATGTTGAGCGTGCATTTTAGCCGACAACCAGTTAGAAAGCTGCTGTTCAAATGACATCACTGGAGAGGATATATCAAAAGGACAAGCTGTCAAGAGAGATAAGGCCACCAGGAATGGTTAGGTTCGTGGCCAGAAGACAGATTGGAACGAGACAACCCGGGAATGCCTATCGGTGGACAGTTGCCCGTTTAGAACCGCCCCCAAGCAGTCTAGGCAATAACCCAGCTCACCGATATGTATAGCTATACCCATTCATTTATATGAAATAGCGTTCCCGGGTGTCTGGGTGTGGTAAGTCGTATATGTTTATTACTGTCAGATTTAACCGACAAGGCTCAACAGCAAGCCAAGGGGTCTAGCAATCGTCCGCCAAAGGAAACCACTATGCCATACGTTAACTCAGAAGGAGAAATGTCTTGACAACATGACGCCATTCTCAGCAAAGTGATACTGCCTGCGTAGTCCATTACTCTAGGCCCATCTAAGTGTTGTTGGTGTTCTGGCGCAGAAGTAACAAAGAAGGATTCTACATTTTCTGGCCGGATTGTCTTGTATTTTTGCCACTGTCGGCTCTACTCGTAGATGAATATCGTATTCTGGAAAAAGAAGGAGTCAATCAGGTTCACCGAACGTTCATGAGATAGGTACATACTCCGTACACAACATGGGTACGCCATAATCTGGTTCTAGGCACCAAACCAGACCCTTGTCACCGCCAGGATGGCAAATCTACGTGGTATATTGGATATGCAAGTGCCGTCGTAATATACCCTAAACGGCCCAACAGGCTTGCACCTGCATATGCTACATACGGAAAGCCCATAGCGTTTTTTGGCCTTTCTCGTAATGGTATCGATGCGCCGTCGGGGCCACAAACATCCGTTTCGATGCCTACCATGAAACTCTCGGATAGAAGGGACTCAGCGTCCGGGCAGGCGTCCTTCTGCTGCCCAACATATGATGGAAAGAGTACTACATAGCCTGGCTTTCCGAGCTTTTACTACATCAGACGCCCCTATGTGGGTGGCCCAAATTTTAAAAATGGGCCAACTACTACTCCCTGTCGCATGGCCAGAACGGTACACTAGAATCCGGCCGCGGCAGGAGCCGGGAGGTTTAGTGCATTTATGGAAAGCAAATCGACCAGGCCCCAGCACCGAGGTAACACGGGGAAGGGAAAATACAGGAGGTGGTCGAATGTCGTGTCTGAATACGGGAGGACACGGAGCAGAAACGGTAGCGCTCGCAGCCACCGATGCAGTCATACGGAGTATATGCAGAGTACTTTTGCGAGCAGGGCCCTCAGTGACATTGCGTGAATGATGTCTCTGAGTCTCGCGCTGGCTGTAACTACAACTACATATTCGTACACGTATGATGATGTGTAAAACCAGCTGTTTATAGCGATTGTGATGAACGGGGAAGCCATCCGGTGGGCCGCTGTTGGCCGGGAAGAGGGGAGGGGTGTGCAGCCACAAATGGCTGGAGCGGTCTTTTCGCGGGCGTTCTTGTCGGAGTCTCCAGGCATTACGGAATGACTGGCTTGCGGCTGCGCATATACGCTGTATGTACTCCGTACGCCGTCTCTGTACAAAAGACCCATGTATTTGAATCCAAAAGCCAGTTTGTGTTTATGGCTAATGTTGTGGTCTTGTAAAGCTGAAATGTATTCCGTACACGAGTAAGATTCCATATTGGATGATGGACCCGCGGCTACATATTCCTGCAAATTGATGAAAACGAGTACATATCACCCATGCCCTAGCGAGATGGATCCTACGAATATTTCACCGCCAGACCAGCCGTCATAGGCGCGCCCATCTTCCCCTGGTCATCTCGATGCAATCCGAGAGCCACAATTCCATGTACTCTGTACAAGGGCGCTGTGATGCGCTTCCGTATCTACTACAAATACACCCCTTAAGGGGCCGGGAAGTCGCGTAAGAGAACTCCGTCCGGAGTACATATGCATCTGCCTGCAAGAAGAAATAAATGTCTTTCAGAGTACGGGGCACTCGTGCAGGCGTAGTAAAAAGGGCCGAGGGGCGTGAGCAGACCACAGCTAGTCTCTGTTCCGTTTCCTGCTTTCTCGCATTTATGTTCTTAGGCCGGTGACCGATCTGGAGGCGTGGGGGAGAATCAGCTAAACGGTGCTCTGTCTCGGAACTGCTATCAAGTGTCCTCGTGTAAAACAATAAAAAAGGAGAGGACGGCATGACACCAGCAAAACGCGACACTGTGCCGCTTTATGGCGACAGAAGGCCATGGCTACACGTTATTCTCTCGCTACGGCCATTACTGAGTGGCTACGAAGGAGTCACTACTACGGGGCACTTCTTACATACGAGTACATATGTGCTCGCACGCGGGAGTGGGCAAGAAGGAGGATCAACGGCAAATGAATACCCCACGCATTTTGCTCCATCCCCCCCTTCTTTTATCTCTTCCCCCCCCCCCGCGTTCTCTGGTGTTTTCCTCTCCACTTGCGCTTGGACGTTTCTGTTTCCGTAAGTACTTGTGCCTACCACTTCAGAAACGGCATGTTCAGCCACCAAAAAAAGCTAATATCTGGGAGGAGCGAGCAAATCACCCAGCCTACGACGACAACTGTGGTACGCTCCTCGCATACGCCGTGCTTGCACGATTATCCCGCTCTCGCTCCTCTTCCGAGGAAACAGTCCAAAACCAGCCCCCCACCTAAGAAATGGTCTGAAGCAGATGGTGACGGCTAGTTTTGTCTCTTGTTGGGACGGAATTGGGCGAAAACAGGGGGGAGGGGTGGGAAGGCGCAAGGCGGCCTTCCCCAAGCCCATCACAATCGCAACCCCATATGTTCCAGGTTATGACTCAATAAATACGACTCCGACAGGTTCCATGCACTCGTACGAGTATATACTACGGAGGACATACAAAGAAGGGCACGACTGCCAAGTCACTCGTACATACGAGGATGTCGTAGCTTGGCAGAGTCAGCACAGCTGCGCTCACATCACGGTGGGCAAAGCGACAGGGGTGGGAGAGAAGAGGGAGGGGTGGGCGGATGGTGTGAGGGATGTGCGGCTGGTCAGAATATGGGGGAGAAGAGAGGAGGGGGTAAAGTGGCGGAGTACCTGCGACAACGCACATCTACTCCATAGCTACGCGTACTCCGGCCGCCTTCAGGCCAGCAAAAAAGAGGCAACGACTCATATGTACACATATGTAGTTGAACACGTAGGGAATATTGACGACGCTAGCAAAAAGAAGAAAAAGCAACAACAGGAAAAAAGACGATCTCTACGACTCGCCAAAATGAGCAGAGACATAAAAGGCTGGTGATCGGTTGGCCACAGGACATTTCCCACCTGCTCCCCCATTCTATTGATCTCCTGTCCTGGTGTCTCTCTTTTTTTCCCCTGTTAGGCGAGATTTCCGCCGCTGACGCCTTTGCGCCCGCCCACCCTTGTTCTTTGCGCCCTTTATGTTTTTTTTCCTTTTCTTTTTCTCGTTTCTAATAGTCTCGCTATACCCTCCTTCCCCCATCTCCGACTGCTGTCTGGTCGCCCCCTTCCTCCTTGCGTGCCCACCCCCCCTTCTCGTAGGAAGTTGCGGTGAGAAACAATATAGCCAAGGCCAGGGAGGGGGTGTGTGCCAATATCGTAATACCAAAAAGAAGGGAACAAAGAAAAAGGAAGACCGCAGAAATATGTGAGAACATATGCCTGGGGAACACGCATGCTCCAGGGCAGCCTACGATCTTGTATGTGCACAGCACAGCCCTCCACACACACTCCACACTCTCCGCCGTACGTAACGCAGTTGCGCAACTACTGCTGTCGTTATGGTGCGAATGGCAGGTCTCCCCTAGTGTTTTCCCTTCCGTTTGCGTGCCGTGGCCGTCAGCTTATGGGATTTTGGTGTGCATGGCTTGCATATTAGCGAGCTACTTGGGACGGGACAAGAGAGCAATAGAGAGAGAGAGAAAGAAAAAAGGAGAAGCAGCGGCCCCGTCCCGGAGGAACTCTCGCTATTGTGCAATGGCTGCTGTGTATTGTGTGGTCATGTCCTCCCCTTCGCAGCTTGGGCTGTTGCTCTGTTTCCTCTCATATCTCTTTCATCCTGTCCTCGTGTGATCTTGTCCATGTGCCGAACCGTTTTGTCTCGTCTGAGCGCGTCCACTCTGTTCCATCCGTATGTGTCTGTGTGTGTGTGTTTGGTTTGTCAATACCGCACCACCATAGCTGTCGTTCAGAGACATGGTTAGTAAAGTATGGCTTGGTATGGCTTAATAAACTGTGCTGCCCTACAATCTCCCGTTTTGACGAACCACAGCGCCGATCGGTTTCTTCCTTCCTTGCTGCCCAACAACCATTCTGGTCGGTCTGCCTGAGCTACTTTTGCCTCCTATCATTCGTCCACCGCCTTGTGTTTGTCCCCCTGACCTGGCCTTGGCCTGCTGCCGTCTATTTTGAGTGTGCTATCTGAGACATGAATGGACACGGCACCTGATAGTCGCATCTGCCGTGGCTTTCGATGGACTAGCTAAAATCGACCTTACAGCGCCTACAGCGACTACAGTGATGATGGAGACTGCAAGCCGGTGGACACTTTCCTGGCAGCAGGACTCTGGCCCAACCAACGGGCAGGAATAGGCGGGAGAAGATGCACTAGTTACAGCCAGGCACCAAACGCGGCCGCCAAAGCAAACCAAAAATTAAAAACCAAAAAGTACACCCTTTGGTTTTCACAGGCGGTAAGGCAATGAAGGCTGTGCAACGACGGAGGGCAAGGCAGCGCCGCCAGTCCACCGCCATACTCGTATTTCGTACTAGCACGTATTCAAAGAAGCGGTGTAGGAATGTAGCAACGTAGCAATGTTTAGTATGGTATGGTAAAATAGCCTTTGATTTCATCGTCCAGCGAGGACATTCTAGGTCTCTCAAAAGAAAAAAGGAAGAACAGGAGAGACACGGCAAAGACATCAGAAAGATTCTATGTTTGGGTAATCGAAGTAGTGAAGTGTGGAACTGCCAAAGTAGCGTAAAGAAATCAGACAAAGTAAAAAGAAAAAAGGCAGTTTCATGATAGCCGCAGTGTCCAGTGGGAGCACCCGCAAATAGTCAAAAGCAAACAAGAAATCCAAGCACCCGTCTCTCTCCCGCCCAAGGCCAGGCCTTGTCGTCCCCCCTTCTGTACCAAAAACAAGAAGCCAAGTGTGAACGCCGCTTTCATCCGCCCAAGTCTATATATATTAAACCCCTCCCCTCCTGCTGCCCAAACCGCACTCTATTAAAATAAGAAAAAGGGGAAGGAGAAGATCCAAATTCGTAACGAGTAGAGCCAAGATAAACAAGAAAAATGACAAAAAAGTGTAAAAGAGGAGATGGAGAAAGAAGATTGTATGAAAAAGGAACATGCCCGTCACTAGAGAAACTGGGCAAGCCGACCGTAACGACATTCAAAGTGGACGCTGCACGCAAATGTATCAAAGCAACAGAGGACGCAGAACAAAAGCCGTAGAGGAGACACCGATCACATGCGGTCCATCAGGTCGCCGCCCGAGATGCTGTTGGAGCTGGAGCTGCGGCCGCTGAGGTTGAAGCCGTCGCTGGGCATGAGCAGATCAGGCATGGCAGCGACCTTGGTCATGACCTGGGGCACAGGCAGTTTCCGCTGGGTGCCGTCGGTCCGGCTGAGGATGTCGCTGAGCGAGATGCCGCTGCTGCTGCGGCCACCTAGGCTGCCGCCCGGAAGCGGAGGGGGGTTGCTGTACTTGGAGGAGTCGGGCTGAGGCTCCAGTGGTGCCAGAGCCGGGGTGGTATGCGACTGCAGCGACAACTGGCGGAAGGGCGGCAGCTCGTAGGCGCTGGAAAATGGCCGGAGCCGCGGCGAGTGAGCCGGAGTGGCCAGCGGCGTGTGGTCGGGGGTCGGCGACAGCGAGTCGTGCGAGAAGGTGGGCGACGAGGGGGCGGTGGAGTTGGGGGAGTTGGGCCGCGAGCGCTTGACGTGGCGCATGTTCTGGTAGTGGTCGTCGCTGCTGCCGTTGCCAGCGGAGATTCCGGAGCCGGGAGCCGGACCGGCGGCTCCGTTGCTGTTGCTGCTGCTGTTGTTGCCGCCCTCCTGCGAGTTGCTGCGCGACATGTGGTAGGCCGACAGCGACGGCAGATGGCCGCGCGACGAGTGCAAGTTGCTGGCGTAGAAGGAAGAAGGCGGGCTCGTGTGGTGGAGGTGGTGGCTGCTCTGGCTCTGGCTATGGCTGTGGCTGTGGCTATGGCTATGGCTGCTGTGGTGGTAGCGGCCGGAAGACGGCGAGAAGTGCGAGGGCGGGCCCATCAGCGTCTCACGCTCGACCTGGTGCGCGGCCTTGGCAAGCATGGCAATGTCCATGCCGGCATTGGCGTGCTGCTGCTGCGGGCTGGTGTTGCCGCTGGCGCCAAAAGCGCTGCCGAGACGACTGATGTTGCTGCTGCTGCTGCTGTTGCTGTTGTTGACGGTGCTGAAGGGCTTGAGGCCGTTGGCTAGGCTGTAGCCCGAGTAGCCGTGCGGCGGCGAGTGGTTGGGTGATCCGAGAGCCGACGGCGGCGCAGAACGGATGGTCTTGGGGCCCGGAGGCGGCATCAGAGCCTCGTGGCCGCCGTTGTAGGAGGCGTGCGACGGAATATGCGTGGCCTTGTTGTGGCGGCGCGAGTTGGGGTTGTTGTGGATGCGCGAGTGCCGCGTCAGCTCGTCCGACCGCGAGAAGCGTTTGCTGCATCCGGGGAACTGGCAGGCGTGCGGCTTCTCGCCGGTGTGCGTGCGGATGTGCCGCGTCTGGTGCTCGAGCCGGTGGAAGGCCTTGTCGCACAGCGGGCATTTGTACGGCCGTGGCATCTCGGCCGTGGCTTCCGAGGCCGCGCTGCCGCTCGGCAGGGGCCCGTTAGGGCGCAGAGCAGTGGCAATGCCCGACATCTCGACGTCAGAAGACTCTTCTTGCGCCTTGCTAGACGACTGCTGCTGCTGCTGTTGCTGGTGGAAGATCACCGACTCAGCGCTGCTGCTGCTGCCCGAGGGCGACGTTGCTGGGTTCAGGAGGTGGGAGAAATCCACAGCCGACTGTGCTCGTTGCATGTGACCGCCTGGGTTGTTCTGGGAGCGGAAGACTCCCAGAAAAAATGGCGCTGAAGAGGCGAGAAGTGAGGCGTGGACGGAGAGCCGGAAAACTTGTGAGCAGTTCTCGGCTACGTCGGCTGTTCTGCGTAAAAATGCGTTTATCGGCCACTGATCTGTGCAGGTGCAGGCGGCGGTGGCTGCTGTTGCTGTTGGTTGTGCGTACAATGAATGCAGTGTGATGCAAGTATCGTCAAGTCGGATGCAGGCGGAAAATTCAAACCCCCGTTGGGAAGACCTGGGAACACGGAGATAGCTCCTGCGGAGACTCTGCCTATTCAAAAGATCCGTAGAGATGCGTGCAAAGCTGTTGTGCTGTTCTGAGAAGCAGCAAGGTCAGAGAGGCAAGGCGAGGATGGTGGTGTGTATGTGTGTGGTGTGGGGGACAGGAGACAAAAAGTTCAAGAAGACGTTGTTTTCTGGCTTTCTGGCTGGAGGGGGGAGGACGGGAAAGGTTATAAATGGGCTGGGTGCTGGCTAACTGCTGGGCAAGGCAGGCCCGGGGTCGGTTATAGGGCGTCTTTCTACTTTTTTTTTTTTATATATATATTTTTTTTCCGTTTTTTTTTGCTGCTGGAGGGGGGGGCACATGTGGGGATGGGAGTTGGTGCAAGCTGGGAGGGAAGGAACGGGGGGAAGGAAGGAGAGATGTGTGGGAAGTAGGGGAAGGACGGAGAGGGGGGGGGCGTGTAATAGCGGAGAGTGGGTGTGTGGCATGTCATGGTCTCAGCGGCCTGAGTCCACTACACTACAAGTATTCGTAGAGGGTGTGTGATAGTAGTTGTAGCGAGCCGGGCGTGGCGTGGGGCGTGGGGCTACTCTTTGGCTGTGTTGGGCACTGGGGACGTACCCCGGAAGGCCCCCATCTTTTCTGGCCTCTTGTGTCTGACTCGTTGTATCTCGTTCCTTCTGTTTCTGTCGCCTTCGCCCCGTAATTGCGCAGACGGAGCATCCTCGCAGGCAACGTAGGCACCCACATTGTGCTCCGTCAGGAGTATTGGCTGCCTCGGAACGCAAACCAAAAAGATACGTGCGTCTGTCGTATCGTACGTAGGCACGAGTTGGTCGTATGGGGGATGCAGCCACGACAACACGCCAACACGCCAAACCGCCAACACGACACGTATCCGCTGCTGCCGTCGTCCGTAATAGCTGCACCTGTGCGAACCGTGGAATCTGGGAGACGGTGGCTGTGTGGTCCTGACAGCATGACATACGGCGTACGAGCAGCGATTCCAAAGAGTACGGAGTACAAACCACATATATGATACTCGTATCCAGGGAACAGCCTGCGTGAGATACACATAAGACGTAAGTGCGTACGAGTACGGAGTACAACTACGAATACCCGTACATATCGTATATCCCCAGCTTATTTCACACTCGTCCACCCTACAGAGCAGGGACCAAGAAAAGGCAGCCAGGCGACACGTCGAGACGGGTCAGCAAGCGACGGGGAAAGGGGCGGCGGCTCTGGGGAGGACGGGGCTGCGGCTGGAGAAGCGGATTGGCCGCGGACGACACTGGGGTTGGCTGTTGATCATGGGAAGGATGCGTCAGGGCTAGTCGTGTTTGCTCCCACAGGCAGCTATGGGGAACGGATACTGCCTCCTACTCTCTACTCGGTCTGCCTTTCCCGTCCTTCCGGCCTCATCCTCATCCTAGCTTTCGCATCCTCGGTCCTGCCCACTCGGTTCTGGAAGTAGGGCCTAGTTCGCAGAGCCAAGTGCCTGGCGAACAGCCATTCCTACGGCTGTCTGGCAAACGGCATCCGAAGGGCCAGTGACCCCAACAACGGCCATTCCTCACATCCTGCTCCTACACGCAACTACCAGATCCCCGAACCGCAGGATGCAGATACGAGTGAGCACCAGACGACAAAAAAACAACCGCCTTTCCTTCTTCCTTCTACGGGCGTATTGCATCCCCCCGGTGTACTCCGGTACGAGAGGATTCGAGCACCCCGTAGTTACTCAGGGCGCTTTCGCTATACTCGGCGTCTTAGTCGTACACACAATAGCCCGCGGGAACCAATAGTCCGAAGAAACTGCCTTAGCGGCCGATAGCTGGCAACGAGCCTGTAGCTGTCCCTGTAGCCACTGAGGGGGGTAAGGGATGGCGGCACTTCGGGGCAAGATGGCGCAGCCGCTATGCGAGCGCGGCCGCTGTGATTCCTCATCCACTTCGTGTTTTGTACTCGCATTATAATGCATATTTACGAGCGCCGGAAACGGGCGAAGAGCGCGGCCCATGGCCTGCTTGTCTGACGATTTTTGCTCATGGCCCTTACGCGCGTGCGTGATCTGGGCAGTCTGGGCGGCAGCCTGGGCATTCCGAGTAGCTGCCGTTCCGTGGCTTTGATTACACGAGTGCATAAGCCGCTCTGTACTCCGCACATGTTCCATCGCCATTTGCGAATGCCATATCTAGTAGCCGAAGACAAGACTGGTAGGTGCCAGCGGTGGCAAGCGCACAGGCGTAGCCAGACAGGCAGGTGTACGGAGTAAGCCACTGAATGAGCAGTTAGCCGTAAAGGCGACTGGCGATAGTGGCTACGGGGTAACTACGGCAAGAGCGACACAGCAAAAGGAAACAAGTGTGGGGGGGGGAGGGTCAAGTCATCCTGATCTGGCGCACCGAGAGGAAGAAAGGGGGAAGGCGCCCACAACGTCAGTCCGAGCCCGAGCAATAGCAGCACGCAAGAAGCTATCCGTACTCGCAAGCCCTCACAAAACACACACAGGCCTGGCCGAAAGCTGGCTGAATGTGGGGTGGAGTTCTCCAAATGGGAATATGTATGTACACTATGTGCTTGAACAAGTACACCGCCAGAGAGATAAGGCGCCCTCGGCCACTTTGGCGGCCACATGCGAAGTACTCCTACTTTGGGTGCCTATCATGCAAAGGTGGCAAGAAGGTTCCTGTACGAGTACAGACTCCCGTACACCATTTAGGGGGTACAAGTCTACAAGTAAAAGGTATGCAAGAGTGAATGTACTCCATACACCTTGTCCACATAGATGGGGTACACACCCAAGTCCCTGAGCGCAGTATTTCTCGTAGTATCTCACGGCGCAATGATAGGCTCCCTGGTGCTAGAGCGCAAAGTGAAAAACAAAAATAAAATTAAAATAAAAATGAAAGAAAAAATAGGAAAAAGATACTCCGGGCCTGGCCAATGTTGTCTCTGAACGGAGCCGTCCTAGGACTAATCCCCGCTAATCCGCGGCTTCTAGCCACTTGTGGGCGAACGGGCTGTCCTTGCCGATCGGGGGTTCTTTTATCCCGCAGCCAAACCCACAATAAGGTGCTAGCCAAAACGGAGCCATGTATCGATAACCAAAACGGAGGCCGTCCTGCGGCGCTACCTTTACAGTTCCGCAAAACGGTGGGTCACTCCGATCGGAGCAGGTCGGAACCGCAACCTGTCTCACTGCTGTAGCCGACGGGTTTTCGTGCTCTTCTTCCATGTATTGCGCCTGCCTGAGATAGGAGCACGTATGCCTGTCCTCGTAGTGTACGCTACGTCGTACACATGCTCTGTTTGGGTGCAAGTTGTACTCGCAGTACCTCGCTTCAACTAGTTGTCGAATCTGGGGTAAGCTTTCCCAGTCTTCGCCCAGAAAGGCAGTCACTAGCAGAGACGGCGAAAGGATTGACACGCCGGTTGAATATGTGTGTGCATCTTCCGAATCTCTTCCGTTGGCCACTTTCCGGCCATTTCCTTGCTTTCGTCGCCCGCTCTTCCTTCTCATACATATGCTGTCGTTTGTGCCTTGGCAGCTTTCATTCTTCACATCCGGGGTAGTGCATACCTGCCCCTCTTTGTTGCGAACTGCGCATGTACGGAAATATGTCCTGTCCTACTCCGTACATATCAAATACCTACAAAACGGACTGCAAAATCAAATCTCATCCACACGACACAGCCCACCTGCTCGTACTCCGTACTCCGTACTCCCGGCTGCATTCTCATATTCTCGTCCCTCTCGCTTAGGCCTACGCCCCTGGCCCCTACCTCTCTCTCTTTTTCTCGTCTTTTTTTTGTCGGAAAAAGTGTCGGCGTGGGGGCACAGATACGACGATTCAAGGTGGCCCTAAGCCCGTACCGTTTGAATATACCACTTTATGTTCCGTGTAGGACTACATGCCATGTACAAGCTGTGCCACGCAATAATGCTCCCTCGGCCGTGCATGCACTCGTAGTCCTCCTTGTACCGCCAATTTATGCAGTGGCTCCGCGCGCTTCCCCATCCGGCGGAATGTATCTATCTCTTGTCTAGCTCCTATCTGTCGCCCATTAGTCCCCCTTCCCTCCCCCCCCCCCAGATTTTTTATCTTTCTTCTCTTGCGCCATGGCAGCACGGAACCTATCTTGCACCAAACGGACCGCGGCCGGCGTTACAGCGCATATTCGTCGCTTTTACGGTAACTACGAATTGTACCTCCTCGGAGACAAACTTGCCCACCAAGTACTTACGTGGACGTGCATACACCCCATAAGCCATGCTGCCTGTGTACAAAGTACGAGCACGCGCATACCTACGTGTACGCACATGCGAGTGCAAGCAGGCCTGGGACACGCAATCATAGGCAGAAGATCACGGTTTTCAGTGAGTCGGGCCTCTTGTTGAGACCTCGGGCTGGGTCTCGGGCACAACCTTACGCTAAAAGCCGACGCCTATCGGAATCTCCCTCGTAATGGCTGCTTTATGTTTACACTCTCTCGTAGTAGAAGACGACGCCATCCTCTCGTTGGCTGCATCTAGGCAGAATGTAGCCCACACACACACAAACGGTATATCAACACGGAAACGTGTTCTGTTTTTACCTCTCCACGCAACACCGCATGCCTTGGCCTCCTTTCCACCGCCCAGAATACGGTAGACCTGTAACAGGTCCAGGATGGGTACGAGACTGACGCCAGCTCGCACAGCTTTTCGTATCGGCAGAGGAAGGTCACGCAAGAGGGGCTGCGAGGTCTTCGAGTCTGGGGTGGATAACGGGGCCGACGATTACTACGCGTACCACGTACATATGTACATCCGTATGTTTCGTTGTGCCTTTTCCCCGGGCCACTCTATTGTTGCCCAGGGCACAATGACAAGCCAACAGCTGTTATGCGCGCACGCAAGTAACACAGTAATCATAGTCCGTACTCCAACATCCAGATAGTTCATGGGCCGGGGTTGTCGTCCCCAGATGCTACACCCACCCCCTCCACTCCTCAGCCAAGGACAGAACCAGGCGAGCATAGCTTCGCACTCGTCAAATAGTGACTCCGGAAAAGCAGCACTTCTAAATATAAAACCGCCCATGATTGTGTGACCTTTGTAAGAGAAATGCTCTGCAAGCCCAAGGGGCATGCATCCAGCTGATCTTGGCCCCTGGTGCCTTTGAGGCCCAGCCAAACAAGGGAGGGGCCATGATGTTCTTTGGTAGGAGTCGCTATACAGTCATTTACGTACTCCGTACTCCCTACAAACGGCAGGATTCGTCATGTATGGCGTTATCCTCGGTCTCATATTCTCTGAGTCCTATGTTGACGACATGGACAAACCGGTGTGTACTTGTACATAGTACATTATGGCCGACAAGACTACCCCAGTTGACATGCACGTGAAATCCCAACAAGAGCCTAAAATTGCGGAGGCAGCCTTACACATCCCGCGGCAACGGCAAAAATACAAATTGACACAAGGACGCCTTTGCTAGTACAGGACACCTTTTTTGCATTTTTCGCCCTCTGTTTTCTGCTACAATGCCCGCCACTGGCTTGGGGGAGCACGCCATCTTTGCTGCGTCATCCCGTGGGTTGTTGGTTGTCGGAGCGAGGACGAGCTGGAAAATGGATAGAATTTTCGCATTAGCCTCTAGTGGCACCACCAGCGCAGCGGCGCGGCGACGGTGGCGGCAGCTCCGACCAGGCAGAAGACAACGTGCATGCACACATAACAAAGCCCACGTACGGTTATGTACAGGGACGAGATAGCGGCTTCGGTGTGCAGAAAAACGTGGGAAACCGTGGGCGTGCCGAGAGACGAGGCAAAATAACACGGGTGAGATTGGAAAAGCCTGCAGGATGCTCGGTATATAGCGATGCGAGACGCCCATCAGTTATCAGCAATATACTGCACACATATGAAGCAGCAGGGCCAAGAGGCACTTTCGGTATCCTGTTCCTACCCGGATCTGTTTGGCCGCCAGGTGCCTGCGGGTTCGCATGGTTAATTACGGAGTACCGTGCCTTTTTACGAGGTAGCAATACTCGTCTACATACTCGTACACACATTGCGATAACCACTGAGTACGGACGGCACGGCCAGGCAACCTTTCCAGGAATTCGGCGCCAGACAGCCTCTGTTCCTTTCACCCCCGATCCCTGTCGCCGGCGTTTGTTGCTAGGGAGAGAAGCAGCCGCGTGGCGGCAGAGCGATACCGAGGGCACAATATTTCGTGCATTCATACTACATGCAGAAGGATGCTGCACAAGTACAGCCGAGTGGCTGTTTACCGTACTATTTATCAAGCTCGGTATCACAGGTACGACACTATAGAATATCAATGGACGGCGTCTAGATGCTTATACACGGGTGTTGGTCTCTCGGCTGTCGATGATCGTAGTCGCCGAGGAGAGGGCTGAGTACGAGTAGCTCGTTTTTCGGGTCTACTCATAGATAACGGAGAAGGAGCTTTAGGTACGACTACAAGCGTTAGTATCTTCCTCTGGGGGGCTAGTCCTAGCAGGGATACTGTGTTTATGGATTAGATATTCAGCCCAGCACTAACAACATACATACATACTACTCCGTACTGCTAAAAAGTCCCGGAACACCGCTGGCCACCTTCCTTACCCCATACAAAAACACGCTGCGGATCGCCGCGTATGTATGTAGTAATGCACAACGCAATGTTGGGGGTGGTAAATTCCGCTGACATGTGAAACTGCATGCGCAAAAAAGGGGGAAAGAATAAACAAGGTGCGCATTTGTGCATCGCACTCAACCGCCAGCTTGGCGCATAACTCACCACGGCCAAGTAGGGAATCTAGCAAAGACGTCATGTGTATCTGTACTCATACTGTGTATACAAAGAAGAAAACAAAATCGACTCCAGAGATGCATGCGATTTGAAATGCAATGCCGACCGTATTTCCGGATCTCCAAAGCCCTCTTTTTTCCGCCTCTTGTGTCTCTGATGGCTTTCGCAACGGCTGAGATTCGCCGTGCAGCTGGCTTGCCCCTCTCTCGCTGGCCTCGGTGTCATTTCGGTAGGAGTTGGAAAGAGGCCCGAGGGGGCAAAAGGCAACGTGAAAAAGGAAGCAGAAACGGGGCCCATATTGGAAACAATGGGTCAATGGGGACACTGGACACACAACGGAAACACAATGGGGAATCGAAAGGAGAAAAAGAAAAGCTCAGTAACTGCGAGCAGGTACGTGTAGTGTACTCGTACATGTGCGTACGATACGAGTGTAGTAGAGGGGCAAAAATAGGGGGGAGGAAGGCGCCTAGAACGGCCAGCATTCCAGCGCTTTGTGGCAATTCTCTTACCGCCTAGAACGCCCCCCGGTTCCCCCATATCGCCTTATTGCCCAGTATCGTGACGGTGCCAAAAGAAAGCACCGCGAAAAAAGGAAAAAGAGGGCCGAAGCCGAAAAAAGAAACGAAAATTGGCCACATACCTTCCCCGCTACATACCTACGACCACATTCCGTTTC
Source organism: Graphilbum fragrans (assembly GCA_001513895.1). NCBI lineage: Eukaryota > Fungi > Ascomycota > Sordariomycetes > Ophiostomatales > Ophiostomataceae > Graphilbum > Graphilbum fragrans. Next base: position 968,886 of record LLKO01000005.1, on the reverse strand, counting down.
TCCGCCGTCTTCCCGAGACAGAGGCCGACGAGGCCTATTGGCAATTTTTTAGACGATATGTACAGTGCACGGGTTGTCAATGGAGATGCGTCTGTGCATTCATTGAGCGAATAGTACCGAGCTTTGCTTGCCAAGAATATGGTGCTCTTCGGATGCCATTGTGGCCGATGATCAGTCCGAGCAGTCCAGAGCTGGGAGCTGTTGACTTGCCGGCGTCCTTCTTTCTCTGCCAGTCACTCCAGTACCGTCTCAAAGCGTTGGGGAAGAGGGGAGCAACTCCTAGTGCCAGGAGAAAATTTCCACTTTAGCAACGATGTATGCGTCATAGTGTAAGTCCACTGATATCATTCTCCATTCCGGAGCAGTCGCTCAACGGTACCATAGAATCCTCGTAACTACCCCGTACTCACGGTGTCCTCCGTCAGGGCTTCGTACGAGTCATCCCATGTTGCTACCTGCACGGTGTCCAAATACCGGCCAGCCAGGCCACGTCGTAAGATGTCCGCAGTAGCTGTTTTCGGCCCCCTTTCTCTCGCTCGGAACGATTCACCAGGTGTCTCCTGGCGGGGCTGTGAGCACTACGACTGGTACGGAGTAGGAGTCCCATGCTGGGACGGAGCATGGTTCACATCCCGAATATCCCCGAGGTCGCGGCCAGACACTCCGTGGTTGACCCCAATGATGCAATACGAGACCCCAAACTATGGAGCGTGAATCAGTGTCTGCGGAGTATCGTTGCTGCGCACAAATCTCCATATTCGAAACGGAGCCCAGCGAGCTTTTGGTTGAGGGGGCCTACGAGTACGGAGTCCATAGTAAAGCCTTTTCACGTATTTGTGGGCAAGCCTAGACAACTGCATGGCGTACACATACATAATGGTACGTATCTGTGTACGAGGTACAAGTACATGCGTATGTGTATTGGAAGGGCCACCGATACATCATGATATTGATCAGTGGCTATCTGGTCTAGCCCTCTCGCTTGCTTACGAAGGTGGTGAGACCATCGGCTTCTCTCCGGAGAGACGGCCACCAGCCCTTACATACGACTCACCTCCCCCTTCACTCTTCCTGTCCATCCAATTCTCAGTTTAGGTGAGGCTGTTTGGATTGGCATTGATCAGAGGCAGCCAAAAGGAAAGTGTCCATATTTTGTAGAAGAAGGAACGACAAAACCGATGACAACAAATGCCCTGTCGTACATATGTACATACATACTCGTACATACAATACACAGAAAAACATAAACGGACACAGCTCACACCCCTCCGTTCTATCTCCAGCCGAACGCTTGTCTGCTATCTTCGACGGTGTACATATGAATGGTCCGTATGGGCGAATGGCCTCCGGCACTAAGCCAGAAAAATGGAAAAAGAATTAGGCCGAGAGAAGGCATGCCAGTGCCAGGAGAGGACAAGTATACGAATATGGGGTAGTTCGCGCCAAAATATGGCCATCGCCGTAGCGCGACCACCCCTTGGTCCCCACGAGGCATTGACTGAAAAGAATAATGCCGCTGAGGCGCCTACAGGGGTTGCTGAGTCGCCTTCCATTTCGCCGAAGCCCTACGGAGTACATACAACAGGCTACTTCGTGATGCCTGCACAAGCTTACGCTGATACTTGGTTGCAGAGCACATACGTACCCCGTACAGACGGCGTACACTATGAGTAGTTAGATGCACATGCTTGGGATTTGAAAGGTGCCATTCCTCCAATAATCGATGCCCAGCTGAACGGCCCTTGGATCTAACCTGTATGTGTCGTAGATGAAGCCCCTAACAACTATCCCCCATGCTCCCCCATCCCCCATTTCAAGCATCGTGTCAGTCTAGGCCCTAGCCCGGCGTGCTAGACACCTCCCAGCCTATACGACAGGGCTCCATCGAGGCGCCTCTGATTGCTGTTCTTGGACATTCAAGTCACGCCCTCGGGCCCCCCGGTTCAGGATGCAAAGAGCGGAAGGGGGGAAGATACCAAGCACAGACAGCCAGGGAGAGATACTACGTCCAACGTATGTGCGAGTGCGACGTGTGATATCATAAAACCACTGTTGGATTGTGTTGTGTGTGGTTTTTTGCGACTACTCGTACAGCCATTGCCGCGACCATAGCCGTGTTCAAGCCCCTCGCTTCTCCCCCCACCCCCACGACACACTATTCTGATGACATGGAGGCGTTGATGAAACAGGCACGACTAGAGAGGGAAAGGGGGGGCAGAGAGACAGAGAATGTGGAAAATATATGCACATACGTCGTAATTGTACTGCCATTTCCCTCCCCAATATCTTCTCATCGCTGTCCTCCCATGCCGGGACTACTCCGTATCTATTGCGGTTCAGGCCCAGTGAAGGGAGGCTACTGGTGTCTTGGGGGGGACCGATAGTCTACGAGCAGAGGTCAGAACCACACAACTTGTAGGGAGCATATGTACACACAACCATATCTTACTGAACACCGCCGGGAAGAAATTTGGGGGTTCATCCGGCTCGCAGGCAAAGGGTTACAGCGAGATCTGTGACCTGCACACCCTCTTCTGTCAATCTCCTATGCACCCAGGTGCGGAACTGCGATTTACAGGTCGAAGCTAGAAACTGTGTGTGGGTGCGTGCGCGTCCAACGCACAGCTGCACGGGCAGATTGGTGACGAGGTTCTGTACTTGTACGCTACCTACACAGACGTACGAGTACGAGTAAATGCTCGTCCATACATCCATCGTCCGTACTCCGTCTACGTCCAGGCCAGCGCCACTGTCATCTGAGCTCATGCTCCTGCGACGGAAATATCTCTGCAAACCACAGCTGTAACTGTTGGTACCTGGACGTTCGATGCTGGGGGGGTGTGGAGGGCAGATCAGGCACCCCTCGTTTGTGATCCCACTCAGCACCTTTCCCCCTGCCCCATTGTGACGGCAACCGGGGAATACAGGTAATAACAGAATACCAGCGACATGTCTGCTTCATATTCAGTGTATGGAGTATGTATGTATGTACTTGTACTCGTACCGGAAAGACAGCGAGAGAAGAAGCGAAGGGGAAGAAGGTAGACTTTTCGGGGTCCGGATCTAGCAAGGAGCAAGCTGCAACCATAAAAAAGTGATTGACATTGCATAGTAGTACCGCAGGGGTCGTTCTTTTGGGGGGCAGTAATAAGGAGAGGGTGCCGGGTGAGAATAGCTCACCAAAGCTGAACCACTGTTCAGCAACTGTGTATGCGTCTTCCCTCACACACTCACACCATACATAGTCGCAGAAGCTCGTGAGATGTGAGGAGGTACTTGTATCACCCATAGAATGCTCTCGTTTCTCTCCAAACCTGCTCATGCCCAGCGGCACTCGCGGTTATCCTATATTATTCGTTCATTGGCCAGTGTTGCGACTCTTTTGTCTTCCTGAGTATTCCTTCTGGATGTGCCTCTAATTTCCCTTGCATTACCTCGTACCATCCGGTTCTTCGGATCCCGAACAGTCATGTGAGATGCCCATGTCAAGATTTTCTCAGCTACGTACTCGTACGGAGTAACGAGTATGCCTGTCCTCCTTCATCTTCGGCATGGGGGCGTGAGCTCCTCGGCTCTTGCTTCCCTCTTGCACCCGTTTTCAACCCTAGCTGTCGTCTCTTTCGTGCTTCGCTCCGGCCTCGGCATAAAGTCCTGAAAATTATGTTACAGCCTCGCATTTACGGCCGCTCTCCATCCCAACTACCCTATGTACTCCGCCAGCAAATTCGGTCATGATCCATAATGGAATGGAGCGAAGTAGTGTATATGTAAGCTGGGCAAGACTATCTTTTCAGTTAACCGAGGATAAGTTTTTTGTCTTCACATCCCTACCCTTTTTCCATTTCCCACCATTTCTTTGGGGCATCCTCCACGGGCCGTTAACTACATATTTTTTTGCAAGACTGCACGCCCCCCCCCCCCCGTATCCTGGTATGGAGGAGCTACTCGTATGTACACTACATACGAGACACTACAACTACTCGTCCAATGGCTGTCTTATCACACTACTCCATATCAAGACGGGCACCATACTCCAAGTACTCCATAATGCTCCATTTGTACATACTCCGTAGAGGTTATGGAGCACTGTGTACAGGATCTGATGCCACTAGAGAATCACAGGATCTCAATTCTTGAAATGACTCCATTTGCCCTCGGCCTATGAGCCGTCTCATATCACGGTTCCAACTGATTTTTCTTCCTTCCTTGGCCATTGCCAGGATTGCAGCAATGCAGCCGAGCAGAGAGCCGGGGGGCGCGGAGGGTTTCGGTCGGCAAAAGCGAGATGCCGATGAAATGAGATGTCCGCATGCTCACACCGCGCTCACCTCACCGCCCACACACGTTTGGAGATATGTCCCCCGGTTTCGCAAATGTAGCACAAGCCAGTTATCCATATATGGCAAGGTCTTCCGTCTGTTGGTCTCTTGTAGCGGAAGAACTCATTATCAAGAAATACCATGTATTAGTAACGCTTCCGTAGCTAGGCTACTAAAGCTTCACCTTGATGTATGTGCCTGCACAGCATCTAGCAATGTGAATACCGCGCTCAGCGCGGAGAACACTCACCTTTAGCGGCGCCGTCAACGCGGGTTGACAAGGGACAAGGTAGCTGATACTGGACTTGTCGAAGATCATTTTTTTTCTGGAGTGGTTTCCCCAAACACGGGGAAGCCCCCAACCCCGGGTATTTGTTGGGCTAAAAGAATTGGGCAGGGCCCTCCGGGTTATCTTGCACCGAGTGTGCGCACACTTTGCAAATACTCATACCAAATCATGGCGGTAAACATCCTTAGTGCCTGTGAACGTATGTAACTACTCCGTACTCCGAATATTGATGGGATGATCGTGCATAAAGAATTGTGCACCTAGCTCGTGGATATGGATGTATGTTGCATGATGCGCTATTGCCACCTCCCCAAAGAGCAAGTTTTTCGTTGACTGTTGTATTCACGAAACGTGTGCCGATCGGAACGAGAAAGCCTGGGGTTGCCCAGCAGGCTCTCAGCAGGCTAGAGGGACATAGCTCTTGATTGTCCAGCGTGTGTCATGTACCTTGTGTACCATACAGGGCTGAGAATCACAGATCCGGAACATGAGAGTACGAGAAGGAAAGGTGAAGCTGAAGATCACCACTAAAAGTCTGGTAACGATCATGCCTGCATATGCAACATGCTCTTCCTCAACCGGTTCATCACTCTCCCACCTATCGTGTTTCCTCTTTGGGATTTCTGGTGGCATGTTTTAGGCACCTCCTCTGCTCGGATCTGCCTTTGCATCCCCCCCGATGCCCCCTTTCCACTAAGCGGATCTCCCATTTGGGCCAGTATACGCTGCTCTTTCCCAGCTAAGTGGAGCCTCGCATAATGTTCGAACAGATCACCTTGACTATGAAGGCAAATCACAGAGCAGGTCGTAGTGCGAGGCTATAATAGCTACGGGGAAAAGGCACATGTCGAAGTTTTCAGACAGCCGAGGACAGGGCGTTAAGCTACCTAAATACTGCTCATACGTGACTACACTTCAGTACCGTGAGACAGACGCAATAGACACATCCAGGAACAATCGGCTCGCGGGAAGGCATGACAGATACAGTGTCGTACCCAGCCCAGGTACGAAAGGCATGGCGAGTCTTGGCAGAGAATTAAGGACGGCGATAGAAACGATGGGGCCAAAAAAGAACGAGAGCTGATCCTGGCGCTGCTTCATCGTCGTAGCAATCCAACACATCACATTCTCGGCAACCATTGGGTTTGCATCTTTGACGGATGTTTGGAAACCGAGCCAATATTATGGCTACCATCTCTGGCTTCAAACCTTTTCCCATCCTTCGGCACAAACATGGATGTGTCGGGCCCGGGGAAGCATCAGCATTGGCCCGTGCCTTGTCGATACTGTTGATGATTTCAGGAACCCTTGTCCTGGAACTTGCTGTTACGAGAAAAGAGATTTTTTTGCTGTGCATCTTCAAGTATTTTCACTCTTCTCCCCTAATGCTCTCCTGGGCATGGGCATTCGGTCTTGTTATTATCTCCACTTCACAACCTTTTGCTCATGCTTTTTTTGTTACTTCCCCTGACCGGTGTACCCCAGATCTATAGAAGTAGCAATGCATGCTTTGAAGCCCGTGAAAAAGATAGATGAGACAGGGGAAACGGGCCGACATGGCCGAGCAGGAGGCAATGTGTGAAGAGCCCCATACAAACAGTCGGCAAGATGCAAGAACCCCCCCCCCGTTTCTGTGCATCGTACGAGGGCCAGTTCAATGCATATCTTTTTCAGTAGAGTTCTCAACCTAAGCATTGATAGTTGCAGGCCTAGATCATTCCCTTCTTCAGAAGCCACCGTCACATTACCAAAAGTAAAAACCGCGATGAAGAAGTGACCAAAACGAGACAACCGGCCCGAGCAAGTAGCCGAAGCATCTCGTGAGTGCTCCCCAAATGCTGAACTATCAATACCCGGTCGGCAATAGCTCGCTCGGGTACGCTAAACCCATCTTTTTGACCCCAGACCCCAAATATTCTCTCTCTGATAACTTTCCCCGCTCCATATTATCGGACTGTCAACCCGAAACTTCACCGAAATTCTTTGAACCCGGAACCTTGTCTCGAATCTGTGCCAGGATAGCAAACAGTTCCAAGCAAGGCGAATAAGCGGATTATCGGTTCATGATGCCCGGGTTACCAACGGACCGGTACCTTATGCCCATAACCAAAAAAAACTCCAACAAAGAGAACGCCGGGGAATGTCTTGGCTTGCATGTGCCGCGAAGAACCAGAGCGGCTATATCTGGGTGCGTCCGTCCGCAAGTGGACAAGGTGAGGAACAACATAATTACGGAGTACAGGTAGAGGATTCCAAGGCAGTTCTCCCTTTCCCCCGAGCCTTTCTCCATTGAAGCTGTCCCCCAGACCCGAGGTGGCAAAAGCAGAACCTCAAAAGAGATAAGACTGAATATGTCTGGGGAGACATCTCCACAACCTGCCCCAAGCCTGGTGTTTCTCTATTACTCCCTTGTCCAATTCCGTAGTGATATGCTTTATTTATTTGACTAGGATCGACGGCGAGCTTTCTTGGTCCTCGTGATGCATTGGTCTCCGCCCAGACAGGTCAAGTTCGCCGATGTGCACCATCCAGTAGAAAAAATAGGGCCTCCCACAGAAATGAAAAATGGGGTAAGAATACGGGGCTAGGGCCAAATAGCCTTTCGCTCGCTGTTGCTACTGTCTTATCCGCCCCATATTGTTATGGTCATAGGCCGCCTTCCCCAGAACGCCATGCCATATCCCAAATGCTGTAATCTCAAGACTTCGTCGGCGCGCTTTACCCCGCCGCTATATACATACGAGCACATCATCGTACGGGGCACATCGTACACCTAGAGTGAGCACCATCCCCACCCGTCGTCCAAATCTCTAACCCCATACCAAGTCTTGGCCTTCTAGTCTTTCTGATTCGTGGTTAGCAAAGCATAGACATCGGCTGCCGCATAGACGTAGATGGCCTGGGCGGATATGCGAGTCGCTGGAACAGCTCGAGGCAAAAGCCTTGTTTCATGAAGAGAAGGAGAAATGATTTGCCTAGGTGTTGCACTCTGTAACCAGTACCTAGTGTTGTTGACTTACATTGGATAAGAAGCGGCAAGGTTGAGCACAGTATAAGCAATGCCTGATCTAGTCGTGACAGAGCACCATAGCGGTGCTTATATTTTCTTTTCAAATGCATCGTATAGTCTCAGGCTCTGCTTGATCTTCATTTTGAAGATAGATGACTCTAGTGGGAGTGGCGGGCGGCTACTTAGAAGCCTGTCTAGTGCTGTAACAAACCCTATGATATGCGACGGAGAAAAGACAGATAAAATATATGCTACTCACGGACCTGCTATAATGTATCCTCATCCACCGAAACCTCGGAAACTGCTCTAGTATGCCATCCGGTCTGCCTTGCACCGACAGGCTGCCTTAGACAAGAGCAACGTTGTCTTTGGCGACGATAGCCTCTCTCCTCGCATGAAGTGAAGCTTGATGGCAGCAAAACGAGCCATTTTGTATTGTATCGTAAAAACAACTTCGCCATTGTCAGAAACCCACTGCCAGATGGTCCCCGTTGCTTGGTATAAGGATGGGCCTCTGGAAGGCATTGTTGTGATGGTTTGGAGTTTACGCAGTTTATGTCCTTCTTATTGATACAGGGCCGGTTGAAGCAGAAATATTCATTAAACAAGACGGAGATATTACAGCGAATTGGGTTTCTAAGATGCTTTTTATGCTTCCGCATCAAGAGGGCGCACCTTTACTTCATCTAAAAGGGCAGTCTCGGAGGGTCCTGTAGCAACTTTAACCATAATTAGTTGCTCACAATGGCACCGACTTACTAATGTCGGTCTTTTACCTCGCAATAACTGAGGCTGAGACCATGGAAAGAGTAGAATGTGTTACCGACAGTTAGCAAACTCATCGGTCTTTTATCAAGCCAAAGTCTACCAGGCTCTCAGTGTGTAACCCAATATAAGTTTTCAAGGCAAGAAGCCCGTTTCTATAAACAGGCTACCTATATTCAAGGATATTACTTAAACTTCCGACTATTTGGTGATTTAGGTGATTTGAAATAAGGGTGTGCGTGCGATTTTGTGAGAGACGAGAAACTCGGCAATTACTTGATATGTAGGGTAAGGCTCACCAATTGAAACGGCGAGGTTTAAAGGCAGGGCAGGGCCCGCAATTGAAATCGGAGGTTAAATTGTAATTTAAAAGGACGAGACGAACGATCCTGCGTTTAATGAATATTAGACGGGAAGGTAAGGCTGCTGCTCCGTAAATTGTTGGAGCTGTTTGCACAACTGCTGTGGAATTTCCAGTGTGCTGACCACATGCCCCACCAAAAGGCCATGGCGAACTGCGGGGGTAGCAAATGAGCAGCCTGACGCGTCTAGCCGCGATTTTGCTGCCAAAAGCCATTACCGTCATTTTCGCGTAAAGTACCTCTACGAGGCTGCACACACATCGCAGCGAATACAGGGGAGGCGCGAATAAACGGACGAGAGGATTTGCAAGCGCTTGTCTACGAATGGACTATCATGCGATCCATGGCCATGATGTCGCCAACTTCGACTCTCCCTTAACCCGTAAGACTCGCAGATGCTCGCAAAAGCGAACACGACGACTGACATTCTTCACAGATCGAGTCCTGACAGTGTCGGCTGCTGATGTAGACGCCGCGCTTTTAGATAAGCCGCCTGTGGAGGAGGTATCTGCGGCAGCTGTGCTGCGCTTTGTGCCGACTGGCATCGACACGTTGGATGCCATTATTTCTGGCTCTGCTCCTGCTTCTAGCCTCTCAGATAGCGAGTCCAAACAGTCAGAACCCAACGAAGAGAAGTCGGCAGAGCCACCCACACATCCTCCTACTGCTCCGGCCACCGGCAATAATAAACCATTGAAGCCGACAGCGCCAACACCATCGACTAGTTGCCGGGGTGGTATTCGCCGGGGCCAATTGACAGAGATATGGGGGCCACCAGGCTCTGGAAAAACTGCGTTCGGGTGAGGTGTTTTCATTCTCCTATCAGTATGTTCTGTGAGGCATCTGGTAGGGTAGCCGGGCGCACCATCAGATCAAGTAACTAACATGTTGTTACTCTACAGGATGCAAGTAGCGGCCAATGCTCTCCGTGATGGTGGCAGCGTGGTTTGGGTAGGTGAGTTACTATCGCGCCTCGTCTTCTTGTTGCTGCTTTTTCTTACACGGATCCTTTTTATAGATTGCTTCCATGCGTTATGCGGCGAGAGGTTGACTGCTATGGTCGATGCCCAACGGGCCGATGGCAGTAGCGATGAGAAAGGTGCAAAGAGCGTTGAGGATGGCTTTTTGCATTACGTGTGCCCAAGTCTGCCTCACTTTATTGCGCTTCTCTGCCCTCCGCCACCATCAACTGCGCCATGCATTCCACCAGATGCATCCGTTCTAGTTGTGGACTCGCTATCTGCCCTTGTGAATTGCGCTCTTCCAAGGACACAAGACCAAAGGGGCTCTTCTATTCTGCCCAATGGAAGGAAAGGTAAAATTTGGTCTCTGACACATGTAACACTTTGCTCTGTCCTCTGTGAAACGGAGCTTCTTGGCTGACTCGGCGCAAAACAGGTCCAGCACCATATGAAAGACGGACACAGGTTCTACAATATATCACCGCAGCCCTCGAGCGGCTTGCAGAAACACGTAACCTTGCCGTTGTTGTTATAACGCAGTGTGCTAGCCGAGTAGAGGCAGATAGCGGTGCTGCCTTGATCCCAGCACTCAGTGCTGTGGTTTGGGACCGTGGCATTGCCACACGACTAGTCCTCTTCCGAGATTGGGCATGGAAAGACGACAACCTGGTTGGCGGTCGCTTCATTGGTGTGCAGAAGCTGGACGGGGCCAGTAGTCAAATGGGTATTGGGCGTATGGTTGGATTTGATGTAAAGCGGGTATGAGGGGCTTTATTTCCACGCCTATTGATTTGACCTTGGAACGCAACTTTCTAACTTTACAACAGACTGGCCTCGTCGAGGAGAGCTATAGCGAAATACCGTCTCGGTCCGCCCTGTCCGCGTACAAGCGAAAACGGGGAAGTGCGGGGCTAGATCGCGGTAACAGCGACGAGGAGGGTAATTATGGCTGGGGTGACGACGACATCATGCCAAATATGCCTCCACAGTGGCAGGGAAGCGAAGATATCCTGCTCGGACATCTGTATGAAGAAGAAGAGCCAGAAGAAGAGGATGAAGGTGAAGAAGAAGGCGGTGACAATGGGGAAGACGGCGATGGCGCAGTCAGCAACCACTACAGGGACAAGCCTAGCTATGATCCAAGAGAAGACACTGGAAGCCGAGAAGTCATAGTCGGAGATGGTTTACCGATATCACAATGGCAGGACGAGGATAATGCAGAGGGCGGATCAACAGGAGTTGCGGGAAAAGGGCAAGGACCACCGTATCAGAGCGTTGCAGATAGCGAGGAAGATTCGGATGTGTAGGTTTGGGTATAGCAACAAGCATAGAATAACGAATAGGAAGCTGTCAACAAGATTCGGAAGCAACTAGACAGGCGCAATGCTGGCTTCGAAAATCTCGTCATTAGGCAAGGTTAGTAATCTAATGTGTTGTAAACGGATTTCTAATAAGAACCAGATATTTGACAAACATTCGTAGGCACCAAGGCTTCAGGATAATCAAGCAATTCAGTCACTTAACTGCAACACATCTCCGAAAAACGTATCCAGGAAAAATAGTAGTTATCGTCACTTCAGCTCTCGGGATCCTTGGGGGGCCTCTAACTTCGTAGTAATCTCAGGATGATTGGTTCTGCTTTAATAGCATGTCACTGCCGTGTGAAATGTATCAGAGTTTAGACAGTTTTACATTTAGCCCTATTTTCAAGCTGCTAGGACTATCTAGGCATCATAGTGAGGATGCAGCTGTACATTAAGGTAGGTCCTAAACTAGTTGCTTTTACAACTAGGATACAAGTTACTAAAAAGGAATTGCAAAAAAATACGTACAGCAGCGGGTATTCGCNNCTATGGCCGTACGTGAAAGATGAAGTATTAAGTTGATCCTTTATGTGCGCTTCCTTGGCACAGTTCATTTTGGTGCAAATGAAAATTGGATGATATCAAATGAAAAGGTTGAAGGGTGCACCACAAAAAGGCGTTGAGAAAGGAATCTTAAAACTGTAAGGAATTCTGCGTAGCGCAAACTTATAATTTATCAAAAGCTTCTGAGGGTGTGTGATTCGAAGTTTGAGTCCAGGACAGACAAGCTACACCCTGTGAATGTTTCCCGCTTGGAATTGCTGCACAGATACCATATCGGGTTTTACAAATACGATGTAAACGGGCACCCTGAGAGTGAGATTACTATCTCTCACCCCTTTCTACTACAGTTTCGGAATGTCGTAATCAAGACGAGATCATATCTTTCTCCGGCTTCTTGGCCAATGCAATTGCGTCCTACTATCGCGAGTTACGATGAACCCAAAGTCAGCCTAGCAATATCACTAACAGAAAGTGGTTGTTATGTTTGACTGGGCTATTGCCGACCGATGCTTGGGATGTAAGAGATTAAGGAAGGGCTGAGCACCCAATCGAACAAAGGACATCAGCAAATTACCCTGGTTTCGAAGTATGCACGAAGCGTGTACCCATAACAAAAAATTTGCTTTTGTGATACCCCCTTCACAGGCTATGTTTTTGCTGAGCTGAGGGATCGTCGATCTCAGTCTGCCTTTCTGAAAATGGAAACTAGGTGCAGAGATACACAAGAGAGAGTGATAGACGGCGAAAGCAATAGCAGCCAACGGCTTCGTGCCAATGCGTTGAGTCAGGTCAGGGGTTTGCGAGACCGTGTGGGAGAAATATTGAACGTGCCACAAGCCATATTGGGCAGCATAATCACGGGTAATTCCAAGATACCAAGAACGAAGCCATGTGAGAAGCTGTGTGGCCAAGTACGACTACACCAAGTGTGTTTAAAGACATACACTGCCCCGTAGACGAAATATGTGAGACCTAGAAAAGTATACTCGAATAGCCAATATCAACGCATTATTAGCACTTGGCCAATATCAAGCACCAGGAAGTTTCTAAGACAATAGGGCCACAGTAGACCACCCCCTAGCAAGAGCAGCCACACCTCTCATCGGATTTGGTGAGATTATGACAGGCTCGGTACATCTCATGTTTGTATATATGCATGCACAGCCCCCGCTAGGCTGCGAATGCTTCACACGGTATGAAGCATCTGTATCGGAATGAAATGTACGCTCAGATGTGCACCAAATAGCACGGGCGGCGCCAAAATCCTATTCTCTTGTTGATCAAATTGATGCATGAAGTCATATATGTATACGAGGAACCGCGAGCACTGGGTTGAGAGGGGAAAGGATACGATGAGTGCGAGGCTCCTAATACGTGAGAATACGATGCACGCGACCTCTGCACTACTCTAGCCGGGTCTCGCGCGATGGATGCAGCCTACACTACCATGGGTATATGCAGAGTGCGGAGGTATGGATTCGTGGTCTAATATACATATGCAGCACCACTTTCTGTCAACAAACGAAATACGATAATGCCGGCAAACTGTGCGGATGATCTTCAACATTGGCTACCCTCACCATGGGCCACTGCGACATACCCCGTATACTCGTAAGCCACATACATCATTTTCACTTAAGCAAATGTGCCAGGCTGACAATCAAGATAAGCCCCTGCAAAAGCCACAGGTCCACTTTGTGAGACTTGGCGTTATTCTCTTCTTCCCGATGGCTATGGAGCACGGAGTACACCATGTATGCATGTATGGACGAGCAGCGTACGTACAGTCAGCCTTCGGATGGCCAGCCTCACGGCCGGTCCAGTATCTCACGCAATGAGTACGAGAAAAACGGGTTGTCCCCCTCTAGGCTGCCTGCTGCAACCTATCGGGAAAGGTGCAACGGCAGAAGAGGTTCTGCTGGCTTCTTTTTCTCTTCTTTCTCCGCCACCGTTGTTCTCTGTTTTTCTTTCTGTCTTTGTTCTTTGTTCGTATTTTCACGCGATGGAGCAATCGAGAAAACTCTTTTTCGGTGACAAACAGCTCTGTAAAAACATCGTGAGACGTCGTATGCTGCACAAGTCGTCGTACGCTGTAATTTCGCGCAGCATAAAAGCCCGCTAGGGCAACGACCGCGTTCCAATAGCTTCGGAGGCTGCCTGTTTAGTGCTGCGTGCCACCATGTGCGGTGCATAATAGTGCGCTACTGGTGGCTCAACGGCGAGGGACCCAGCGGCGGGGTGGCTCCTCCATCCCAAAAGCATCCCAAAAGCTTAGGTTAGGCAAATTCCTCAGAATAAAAAAGGGACAAGGAAGCGGCGTGTCCCTGGCGACCTAGCTAGAGTGTAAATTACCATCGGTCGCGAAGCACAGCCAATCACAGTGGCAGGAAGGCCTAGTAGCGGGACCCGAAAAAACGGACCTGCAAGGTACGGAACTGTCGTGATTGGCGAGCCACTTTCGAAGGCCAAGTACTTGGCGCACCACAGCAATTTGCAGGACCTGGCAGGTACAACTACTCGTACATATACATACGTGAGGAATGCGTGTTTGCGGTTGCTAAGTTTGCGCGCATCGTGAACATTCTCTGAAACGAATCATCAGAGAGAACTGGCCCCCCTCCTACCCACCCCCGTCGTTCACTCGAAACATGCCGGGCCCCAACTCCTCTCACACTCTACTCCGTATATTGAGTGCATGGTGGTATTTGGCTTGGGGCTCTCAAATATGGCTGCGACTCCAGCGCTGTCTCCTTTTACGTCTCCTGGCGAAGATGTGGAAGAAGTCTTCTCCTGTCCTTGGTACATACTCCGTACGACACACGACTTCGCCGTAGGTTGAACTCCGATAGCCATGCCAAGATGCGGCCTAGCCACGGTGGCTTGGCCACGTCCGAAGAATGGTGCTGGCGATGCTGCTCTTTGTTTGGCCGCTGGCAGATGGCCCTGTCAGCTTCTGCGAATAAGAGCCGTCCAACGCATCAGCATGCTAGCCAGCAGATGCAGCCAGGTGCACTACGACGTAGTCCAGAGCTGTGCCACCCCTGGTCGGTGAAGAATCATTGGTGCGGGCGTGGCGGTGTCGCACTTGGACGTCAGCCGTCTGCTCTGCCGTGCGTCTTCTTCTGTGCGCCCATTTTTTTCAGATATACGTGAGATGCTTCACACGGCAAAAAAAATAGACGGAGCGCGCTGTAATAACACCGCTGCTGTGATGCGCATAGCGCTGTAAGACCAGCGGCACAGGCACTAAGGAACTGAGGCCCACCCTGGTCATTCCTGAAATTAAGGAGACCACAACTACCTGTCAACGCACAGGGCCCGCTTTTTTCTATTTACGTTGCACTCGACCTTCCTGTCGCGTGTGGGTCGCCTCAATTTGCGCAGCGCCCATTTCCCCCTGCCCTTCTCTGGCCGTGGCTTCTGGATGAGTCCCCCTTTAGGGAGAGGCGGCGGCCCTTTTCGCTCGGTTTTCTCTCTTCCTCCCCCTGCTATATTCCTTCGGGTTCTCTTTCGCATCGTGTCTGCCTCGTCTTTCGTATTTCTCGCTCTTTCACATTGTTGCGCTTTGTTCCCAGAGTATAATATACTCTAGCCACTCCTTTCACTTCTCTCGACGCCCCTTTGAATTCCTCTCTTTTTTACTCTCTCGATCTCTCTCGACTCGTTCGAAACGAAGAACCACCACGCTCGCTTTTTCTCCTCGCTTCCTGTGTTCACTCGTTCACACAGCTCTCATAATCGCATCGCCAGCTTAGCTCGGTCTCGACAACAAACGCGATATCTCTCTTTATATATCAACGAAAACAGCGCAAACAGATACACGATGCTGTTCCAGTCTGCTGCTGTGGCCCTTCTGGCCCTTGCCTCGCAAGTCATGGCTGAGCCTGTCCCGTACAAGCCGACCAACGCCCGCCGCAGCATGTCGCCGCGTGAAATTTTCGGCCTCGGCCGCCGCCAGAGTGACGGCTACACCCCGAGCCAGACCTACTGCGGTCTGGGCTCGACCTGCGCTGAGGCCTGCGGTGCTGGCTACCAGACCTGCCCGTCCACGGACGATGCCATCCACTGCTTCAACCCTGCGGCCTCCCAGATCTGCTGCCCCGACGGCTCTGGCAGTATGTCCCCCCTTGCATTTTGATTTTAAATCTCGGGTTTTTGTATCTTGAATGTTCACGACTAACTCGACAGACTCCTGCGACACTGGCTACTACTGCACGGCTGACTCGTCCGGCACCACGCTCTGCTGCCCCGAGGGCCAGACTCTGGCGCAGTGCGCCGCCGCCTACGGTGTGACCGGCAGCCTGACCTCCGAGATCGCCACCTCGACCTCGACCTCGTCCTCGTCCTCGTCCTCGTCCTCGAGCACCAGCAGCAGCGTCGTCACCACGACCAGCTCGTCCAAGACTTCTTCCACCAAGAAGACCAAGACCACCGCGTACTCTGTCCCCGGCAACTCCACGATCACCTCGATCGGCACCAGCTACACCACCACTTCCTGCCCCCCCTCGGCCACCGTGACCGCCTCTGGCAACTACACCACCACCAAGGGCGCCGCCGCCTTCACCCCGACCCCGAGCACCACCGGCGTCTCTGTCAACGCCGCTGGCTTCCTGCAGCCGGCCGGTGCTCTGGCCGGCCTGGTCGCCGTCGCTTTCGCCCTTCTGCTGTAAATCAGTCATCTCGTCACCTGAACCCTTGACTGCCCACGAGTTACGAGACAATGATTTAGCCCTCCCAATTACGCCTACAGCAGAACAAGCGGCAGCCCTCCCTCCTATCCCCTACTCCGACAATCTCTCTTCCATACCTCTCCCACCCCTACTTCCCTTTTTCTCTCTTTTTTTTTTGTGCCTAGTTGGATGTTGTACAATGGATTCGTCAGGGGTTTTGCATGCAGGCCAGCCATATGGGCGAAACGTATAATGGCAGAGATAAATATGCAATGCCCTTTTTTTTCGCATCTTTATTTTTCTTTCACATGTTGGCTGTGGAGTTAGCATTCTCTTTGATTCGGATCTTTTTGTCTACATTGCCCTTTTTTGTTACCATTTATCCTTTTTATTTATTCTTTGTGCATGATACCTAGGGGGAAGACAAGCCTGTGTGGTTTGGCTCGGAGGTTTCTGTTGTAGGTTGGCCGGCGTGTTTTCCACAACTGGGACCCGGGCAGCAAGGCCTGCTCTTCTTCCCTGTTTTGGGCTCACCCACCTTTACATATTTACCCAATTCTTGTCTTCCGGGCATGCCTGGAAGAACCTTTTTGTTTGCTTATGTTCCATCTTACTCTTGTGTATGCATTCTATTCCCAAATTGCGCTGGAAAAAAAAGAAAACGAAGAAAAAATAGCATCCGACTTTGCACACCTTCTGGCCCTCAACTGTGACAAGCAGAGCTACCAAACTGTGTGAATAAAACAATGCGATGTTGTGTTTGTGTGGACAATGACCGCGGCTGCAACAAAGGGCCGCCGGGCATTGTTAAAAAGGGGAGCGAGGACGGGCACTAACAGCTGTCTCTCTTCTTCGCCTTGCTCCAACAGCTTTTACTTCGATGGCCCAGAGGCACTGGATCAAAGACTAGGGGCACTGTTGTGGATGTCCCGCATCAATGGATAACGGGTAATCAACAAAAGACGGGGCACTCATTTTAAGTCATCTAACCTAGAACAGGCACTCAGACCGGTCTGCGAAGAGTATAGATATATTGACGACACATGGCATAACAGTGCATTACGCCAAGTCTGGTGGCTACAGCGCAGTCGCACGTGAAATGTCAATGAAACGGGCAAGGTTCACGGAGTATACTATCGCTTTAATTGATTTGATCGATCCAATGACAGGCCACCGAAAGGGAGATTCATAAAGATGAACACTTGGCTACCGAGAGAAACGCACACAGAGTAAACAAAGGGATACGTATGGTGCGCAGAAGAAGAAAGCAAGGAGCGCGTGCGTCGACTCCTTGCGCGCGAGGAGCTGCAGCGCAAGACCGCTAGCTGAGTGACCCAATTTCTGCGATCTGCAAGCGATCTTCAGATCCCGTCCTATGTGTCTGATCATAAATCGTGTCTGCCAATTTTGATATGAAATGATCCGCAACCCCCTTCTTTGGCCGGGCCCGTCTGTGCTTGCAACGGTGTCTGCCCTTTTTTATTTTAGTTTATCCGGTGCCGTGGCTTCCATCGCAGGAGCGACAAAATGAAGGTGAAGGCAACTGGCCCCAAACCAAATGTGGCTGAACTGTGGCTTACTGGACCCGCTGTGTGAGGGGCGTTACTACAGCACAGCTAGCAGCATGCCAGCAGTTCAGCCCAGCTGAGGGCCGCCCGCTAGCTAGCGCTGGGCCGTCTCTCTCTCCGGACAAGCTCAGCAGCTTGCGTCATACCCTCTCTAACCTCGTATTACGACATTTCTTACCATTTCTGGCCACAGAGCCTCAGCCAGCCATTCCATTTCACGCACTTGCTTTCTGCCTCGTGTCCCTCTGGATGATCGCACACCTTCCACCGTTCTCCTAACCCAGTGAACCTATCGCTGCTCTCTTTTTTGTTATGCTCCTTCGGCCGACGACATTGTAGCCTTTGTCTTTCGCGAGGCCTCCAAAAAGAGAGAAATGGCTCTCAAGGACGAGCTCTTGGACTTTTCCAAGTTCGACATTGACGCCATCCTCCGCGGCGTGCAGCTCACATTTGTGGGGGGTGAGTTCTGGTCTTCGGCCTCCCCTTAGAGCATACACTCTCGTCTGCCTCGCTTTTGTGGCTCTGAAACCTGGCTAATTGGCATGGGCAAACAGCTCAGCGGGCACTGCAGAACCCAGACCTCTGGACAACCCAGCACTATCGGCAGGCAGTCATCGCTGTCGCATCCGGCATCGCTATCCGAGTGCTCATTGAGATTCCGGTAAGGCACGCTGGCCTGGTGGCGGCTGACTGGGTGGCTAATGTGTGCTAACCGGCGGTAGATCATCCTGCTCAAAATCAGCGTCTGGACTTTGTCCTTCTTCATATCGCTCGACCGTGTGACATGGGACGAGTCGCTCTACGATGGCATCCGCTTCGTGCAGGACCATGTGCTGCAGATCCCGTTCTTCTTAATGTCGATGATGCGCCTTATCACGCCGGCGATGGATGATTTGTACGTGGGGTGTTGGTTGTGGTGGTTGTGGTGGTTTCAGCTTGTGTGCTAACATCTCTCGACAGATTCATGGTCTCGCTCAAATGGGTCGACTACACCTATTCCAAGAAGCACGAGGGCGAAGGCCGCATTGATCCGGGACTCCGCTACTACGACAACCTGCGCACCTATGCCGCCGCCGTGAAGAAAGCGCCGTCTTCCTCGTCCTCTTCGTCGTCGTCGTCCCACTCCGACCACATCCTCCCCTTCGTCACCCGATTCGCACGCAAGGCGGGCCTATCGCTGCTCGTCTTTGCCCTGTCCTACGTGCCTCTTGTGGGCCGCTTCGTGCTGCCGGCGGCGACTTTTTACACCTTCCACCACGCCGTTGGCCTCGGTCCGGCGGCGCTCATCTTCGGTTCCGGGCTTTTCTTGCCGCGCCGCTACCTCGTGGCGTTCCTGCAAATCTACTACGGCCAGCGCAGCGTCATGCGCCAGCTTCTGGCACCGTACTTCCAGCGCGTGCATTTCACTGCCAAGCAGAAGCGCGGCTGGTTCCAGAGCCGCGAGGGCCTGCTCTTTGGCTTCGGCGCCGGCTTCTACCTTTTGCTGCGCGTGCCGCTCGTCGGCGTGCTCGTCTACGGCATTGCCGAGGCCTCCACGGCCTACCTGGTCAGCAAGATCACCGATCCGCCTCCGGCCGCGAACGCCGTCGCCGCTGCCACGAAGCCGTCACGGCCGTTTACCCGGTCGTCGTCGTCGTCGTCGTCGTCGTCAACACCCGCTTCTGTCGACGCTGTGGCGACGGCATATGGTGA
This sequence comes from Graphilbum fragrans, assembly GCA_001513895.1. NCBI lineage: Eukaryota > Fungi > Ascomycota > Sordariomycetes > Ophiostomatales > Ophiostomataceae > Graphilbum > Graphilbum fragrans. The sequence continues at coordinate 949,381 of LLKO01000005.1, read as the reverse complement.
CAGCCAGGTGCAATGGCACAACAAACGAGCGTTCCTGACGCTGGCTCTGGACAACCTGGATGCGCTACAGGAGCGGGCGGCGCAGGGAAAGCCAGGGCCAAGATCGACGGCGTGGGTGGACGAAGAGGCCCGACAGGTTGGCGAAGCAGCTGCAGGCAGCGAGCAAGTCCGACGACGGCCACAGACAGCTGCTTCTGGAGATCCCACCGGCGAGGCGCCACCGCCGTACTCCATCTGACCGAACACCGAGGTGTCCGACGGGAAAAGGCGAGAGAAAACGAATAGAGAGAAGGAAACAGAAAAACAGAACGAGAGAGCGGCGGATGGGGCGCTAGCGTTTGTGTCTCGACATTTCTTGATTGGGAAGAAAGGATATGGAAAAAGTGTGCTCCGTAGGATCTATAGCATTTAAGTTTATTTGCCTCGTGTCGGCCACAGCCTATGCTGCATGTTTGACAAGTTTGACAAGCACGCATTACTCTACATTCTTATCTATACTCGTAGATGCAGCGATTACACTACTCGTACACCTCACGGAGGCGAGAGAGAGGGGGGCACTCCTCTTCAAGTACTACGAACGAGAGCACACCATGCATGCTAACCATTCCGGTGACCTAAAAAGAGTTTGCTCGTTTGGTCGGCTCTCCTTCTCGATCGAGTATACGTCGTACGTGAGTTGCTGTGGGGTGGCTAATCTATCTCGAAGGATCGGCTCATTACGACTTTTGTGAGGCTAAAGAGTAGAAAGAGGAGAAAGGCCGTATGCTTGGGAGGCACGGCTCCCCGCACGGACCACTGCTCCTCATTGGATAGCCCAGCAGGCATCTGACAGGCTATGTGGTGCTGGGCGTCTAGACCCAGTCAGATAGTAAGGACTGGGCATACATACTAGCAGGCTTATCGGAGTCGATAGGCGCATCCTCATAGACATCTGGACATGGGTGCGGGGGTCGCCGTCTGCTTTTAACAGCGGGCGAGCTGTTGGCCGCGGCAACGACCTGATAAGCTCGATGCGCCAGTTGGCTTTTAGTGGGCAGCAAGCGGCAGACATCCGGGCATTGGCAGCGGCGGTGCAAAGGAGGGGTGATGGGAGGAGGAGGAAGAGGTGAAGTTGCGCATTAGTACGGAGTAGATTCGAAGGAGAAAGCTCGGGCTTTTGGCAGGGCATTGGCGCCGTTCCCGATAGCTGTCGGGCGACGAAGATAGAGAGCTGTCTTGGTGGGGGGGAGTAAGATCAGCAAGGGAGAAGTGGGTGGTGGTATATAAGACAGTATTCGCAATATCGCGCAGGGCATCGCACCGAGGACACTTTGCAGGCACTCTACGTATACAAGCAAACAGATATACAGACGAAAATAGAAACACACGTTCCAGCCAATACCATGGGCAAGACCGAGATCCGCACCATCTGCAAGGTCAGCTTTGACAAGCCGGCGGCGGAGCAGCCGTCTCTGCATGTAAGTCGAAGCGCCACGGATCGGAAGCAAGCGTAGAGAGACGGCGAGACAGAGAGACTAACAGCGCAGAACCGATGGCATCCGGACAGTAAGGCTTTCCTCGGGGACGAGATCGAGCGAGGCTGCCGGACGAACACACTAACTGTCAGTTCCGTTTGCCGGGTCCATTGACGACGGCGAGACCGTCAAGATCGAGTGTCTCGACTGGTGCGTGGCGTCCTTTTCGTCATTGCGCGCTCAATCTTGTTCCGTCTAACGTTCTAGGACCGGCGGCCAGATTGGCAACAACGACTCGGCCGACGACATGCTGAATGTCGACCTGACGCGCATCCACTACCTCAGCGGCCCCTTTGAGGTCAAGGGTGCCCAGCCGGGCGACATTCTCCTCGTCGAGATCATGGACGTCCAGCCGTTCCAGGACCAGCCGTGGGGTTTCACGGGTATCTTTGACCGCAAAAACGGCGGCGGCTTCCTGGACGAGCTCTACCCGACGGCGTACGTTCAACACCCCTGTGTGCCGCGTGTTTCCTTTTCTGCCTGCTTTGTCGTACCCTCTCACACCTCACACCTCTAGGGCCAAGGCTATCTGGGACTTTGAGGGCATCTACTGCACCTCGCGCCACATCCCGCACGTCAAATTCGCCGGCCTCATCCATCCCGGCATCCTCGGCTGTGCGCCGTCCGCCGAGGTGCTCGACACCTGGAACTCGCGCGAGGGCGCGCTCATTGCAGCCAATAAGCTGGAGGACCGCGATGTCGCCATGCCGCCGCAGCCAAAGAACGCTCACGCCGGCATGGCCGATGCCGAGACGGCCACGAAGGTCGGCCTCGAGGGCGCGCGCACGATTCCCGGCCGTCCGGAGCACGGCGGCAACTGCGAGTAGGTGCTGGGGAGGAGGGCTGCGATGGAGCGAGAAGAGCGAAGAGCTGCTGACACCTGCTAGCATCAAGAACCTGAGCCGCGGCAGCAAGGTGTATCTGCCGGTGCACGTCGACGGAGCCAAGTTCAGCGTGGGCGACCTGCATTTTTCGCGTATGTTGCTGCCACCGATCCGTCAAGTCTGTCGTGACAAGGGCTAACCGAGCAGAGGGCGACGGCGAGATTTCGTTCTGCGGCGCCATCGAAATGGCCGGCATCATCACCATCAACTTCAAGGTGCTCAAGAACGGCGTGGCCAACCTGGGCCTCAAGTCGCCCATCTACATCCCGGGCCCTGTCGAGCCGCACTTTGGCCCGGGCCGCTACATCTACTTTGAGGGCTTCAGCGTCGACGAGCACGGCAAGCAGCACTACATGGACGTCACCGTGGCCTATCGCCAGACAACGCTTCGTATGTGCCCCTATATGGCCGTGTCCCCCTATTAACCCGCCCTCCCCCGTTTTCTCCCTTCGTCCCCCAGAACAGTCACTCACAGTCCAGGCTGCATCGAGTACCTCCGCCGCTTCGGCTACAACGACTACCAAATCTATCTGCTGTTGTCGTGTGCGCCGATCCAGGGCCACGTCGCCGGCATTGTCGACATTCCCAACGCCTGCACGACGCTCGGCCTGCCGCGCGACATCTTCGACTTTGACATTGGCCCCGAGGCCGGTCTGGCCGCCAAGCCCCTCGACATGGGCAACTGTGCGTTCCCAACGGGCGTCACCGCGGGCGAGGTCACGTCGGGCGGTGCCAACAGCGAGTTCAGCTTCGGTGGTGGCTTGACATACAAGTCGTGAACGTCCCTCGGCACTACTCTAGTATAAGAGAAAGACAGTATCTATTCTAGCCATAAAGGTACATTACGACCAAAAAATACAGCGATAGCAATGTGGTCGTAGGATCAGACACTCTGCCTCTACCAAATACAGACCCCCGTCTATCCACGCTACTCGTAGCTTGCGTTATATACAACGTCGCCCGCCCTCCCACTTCTCTTCTACGTATGTACAGCGTCACCCCCTCTCTGGGCCACTTAATCGTCCAAGGGCAGTTCTGAGAATGCCGTGTGGCCAGTTTCTTTGGTGTGCTTGATCATATCGCGCTCGCCAGCACCCAGCCAGTTCTCACAGCCGGGCATTTCACAGCGGATCGCCATAGTATGCGTGTCGGTGTAGTAGTGGGCGCCCTTGAGCTTGGCTGCCAGTTCCTTAGCCTTGTCGAGCACGCGGTTGTCGTCGGAACGCCACTGCGTCACGTCCATATCCACGGGCAGCCCCAGGTCGAATGCTTGTGCAATGCGGTCGTAGTGAATGCCCGAGTACAGCAGAACGCAGCGGGTTCCCTTGTCCAGGCCATATGTATCGACACGGCCATACTGCTGGTCAGAACCTGATAAACACGGCCAACACGGCCAACACGGCCAACACGGCCGAGAAAAACGCACCTTGACGTCAATCGAGCAGATCTGGATGTCGTAGATCTCGCTGAGACACTCGAGCTCGATTGAGCCGCCCCAGCGGTCGGGGTCCTGGATGCGCTCGGCATAGACGGCCGGCTCAATGTTCTCGAGCACCACCTTGCTGTACTTGTCTGGGTGCGCCAGAATGTGCCCGGCCACTTTGCTGCGCACGTGGGCCGCCGGGTCGGGAATGCCCAGCACGCCGCCGAAAGCCGTGAACATGCAGCTATTGTCGTCGGGCATGACGCGGAGCACTGGAGTCGTTAGTATTCGCTGTGAGATGGCTCGGGGGGAAGAGGTGCCGCTGGCAACGCACCTAGATAGCCGCCCCCGTCATCCCACGGCACCACTGTCTCGTCGACGTCCACGGTCTTTGGAACAAATGGCGACGGTACTCTTACTGGTGCTGGAGTAAACGCTGCGGCTGATGTATGCGACGACGACCCGTTCTCTTCGGGGACGACCACGAGCGTGGCGCCGTTCAGCTTGAGCGGTGCCAGCAGCGTGGAGGCAGGTGCCGAGAGATCCAGCGGCGAGGGTGGAAAGCCCGTCTTGAGGCCAAACTGGGACACACCCGTCTTCTCCTGGACCAGCTGCACCAGTTGCGCCAGCGTCCAGCTGTCGTCGGCCTCGAGGGTCGACTGGCCGCCGGGGCCGCGAACCCGGATGCGGATATTAGGCATGGGTTGTTAATGAAGAATCACAGAGAACAAGAGGCGCAGAGGAAGTCGGACGACAAGATGGACGAGAGAGGTGTGCAAGGTGTTATGTGTTGTAGGAGGCATGTAGGGATGCGGCTCACGCCGGCCTCACAGCTCTTTTGCTTGTCCAGAGACTCGATATATTCGGATCAAAAGACCAAGCTTATCGCCTCGCTGACCAAGCCCTGCAATTGGGTATTTTGGGTGCGGGAGGGTAGCTCGTGCGGGCGGCGCAGGATTGCACCACAAAAAGGGAAATAGGAACAGATGAGCAGATCTATGTCGTTGGGCTCGTGGCTATCCCCCCTTCTCTCTCTTTCTCAGTCGTGCTGTCTCTCCGGCAGATTGCAGGCGGTGGCGGACCAAGCCGCCACCTAAGGCCAGTGGACGGGTCGCTGGGATCCCTTCCATAAACCTAAAACGGCAGCCACTAATCCTCGTTATGGGGAAGAGTCGGGGCTTTCTGACTGATTCGGCCAGCTTCGATGCACTAAACCTGTGTGCTTGTAGTAAGTCCGTAGCTATCGCTGATTCCGTACAAAGTCACGTCCGAATGGAGAACGAAGAAAGGAGCAGTCCAGCGCTGTTTGTTGCATTTGACTCCTCCTAGCCATTGGCCGGCTCAATCACTGCCTGTCCAGGTGGCCCAGTGCGATGGTAGCCTCATCGTTGTTGGAGTAACTCGCGGCGCCGGAGGAAGCAAGATACTCTAGTAAGGCCTGTCTCCAGCTACGCCGCACGCTATGCCCGCTGAGCTGCAGGTGTCACCTGCACGAAACCGCTGGGGCTCCGCCAATCTGGGGCAACAGAGACACAAATCGCATCGCTGCATCCCAGCGCAGTCGCGCTACCGCTTTAGCGGCTCGGGGGCAGTAGCGAGTCCGTTGTTTGCCTGTTTGCCTTCCCTAGTTGGCTTAGTCATCGCCTTCAGCGCTCGCTGTCCCTTGTTGGCCGATGTCGACACCGCGTTCACGGCCATGAGAGGCGCTTTGGAGCGGCCGAAAGACACGCACGCACACACATAAACTGCACACACAAACACCCTCACACTCCTCCGTACATACTCACACAAATTCACCCTGTCTACACCGACAACCGCAACCAGCCAAGAACCGCACACCAGACACCACCCCCGGCAATCTCCATCGGTCGACACAGGCTTAGACAATCTCGTGTATTTTTTTTTTTTGCACGTTCCCCCCCTGTGCGCGGATACAAGCAGCTGTCGCATTATTTCACCTTGTTCTTTTTATTATTACTTTTATTCTTACCCTTACATATTCCTTGTTGGGCGGGCGGAGTAGCACCAAAAGGCCGTAGCGGCTGATTTTCGAGCCCTCCTTCGTCCGGTATACCACGTAACGGCTCCGGGTGTGCCGTCTGGGAGAGAGTGTGTGCGAGTGTGAGCGTGTGAGCGATACGGGGACGCCCAGAGTGAGAGTGCGCGCGCCTGTCTGCAGTGTGCGACGCGGCGGAAGTCCTAAAGTGGATAACCCAAGGAAATACGGGGGAAAAAACAACACACCCAAGCAACAGCGGCCACACAACAACCAGCCCTTCGTCGCTAAACCACGACCCCATCGTTCCTTGGCTTAATCGTACTATTCTGGGGGTGCCCTGGACCACATGCGCTCCCTGCGGCGGCAGGCTTCATTCCCCACGGTAGCACGGAAGACAGCAGCAGACATGGCGGTCCCGGCAGCTTCGAATTCGGCTTCGGCTTTCTCTCCGCCTGGCGCGATTGCCAACGGGCGCCGCAGCACCCGGACCTCGATCGTGGTGCAGAACGACGGCGGCAGCCTGACTGACGCGTCAGCAGAAGTGCGCGAATCGATTGAGGCCAAGCCGGCAACCACGACACTCGACAGTCATGATGCCGACGCCGATGCCGATGCCGATGCTGACGTCGATGCTGACGGCGACGCGGACCCCGATTTGGACGGCGACGTGGAAATGACCGACGCGGTCGATGCGGGCGGCAGCAATGCCACGCCGTCGGCGCCGGCCAGCGAGACCCCGTCGCGCCTGAACCGCAGCAACCGCGATCTGCTGCAGCTGATTGAAACAACGGCGCAGTACCTGAGCGGCTACGAAGAGAAGTAAGTGCGAGAGGGCAGAAGACACACACGGACAGAGAGAGAACGAACTAACAACATAGCGGCAACGAGCTTTCTGCCGGCTTCCAGCGCCTCCCCAACAAGCGGCTTCTGCCCGACTATTTCGACGTGATTAAAGAGCCGACCGCGTTCAGCACAATACGGGTGAGTTTTGCGGTGTTCCGATGAACAGACACGGGCCATAGATACGAGTCGTACTAACTCACCACAGGGCAAACTCCAACGACGACTGTACACCGAATTTTCCCAATTCGTGCGCGACGTCACCCTCATCTGCCACAACGCCCAGGTCTACAACCGGCCGGCCGCGCCCATTTTCCAGGATGCCGTTCGCATGCGGCAGATCTTCAAGGAGAGGCTAGCCCAGCTCGTCCAGAATGGCTCCATCCGCCAGGAAGACGCTGAGCTCCCCGACCTCGGCGAGATCCCCGATGCCGAGTCTGTGCCAGAGGGCGAGGATGACGGTGGCGAGGAGAGCCAAGAGGAAGAAGACGAGGAGGACGAAGAGGATGAAGAGTCGGAAGAAGACGACGACGACGACGACGGTGACTCGGACACCGGCAGACGGCGGCGCAAACAACGCCGCGCCCAGGGACCGCCCAAGATTCCCACAGCCACGCAGGCCCGGATCGCCGCCGTGCTCAAGGGGCTGCACAAGGCCAAAGACGAAGACGGCGACGTGCTGGCAGGGCCGTTTGAGGAGCTGCCGGACCAGAAAGAGCTGCCTGATTACTACGAGGAGATCAAGAAGCCCATAGCGCTAGACGAGATCAAGCGGCGGGCGCGCACCTACATCTACTCGTCGGTGGACCAGGCGCTGGCGGACCTGGAGCTGATGTTCAACAACGCCAAGCTGTACAACCAGGACGGCAGCGAGATCTTCGAGGCGGCGGTGACGCTGCAGAAGCTGGCGCGCGAGCTCGTCGCCCAGGAAAAAGCCAAGCCGGACGACGCCTACCGCGACGAAGAAGGCCGCATTGGCGTGCCGGCGGTGTTGTATGCCAACCAATGGTGGCGCATTGGCGACTGGGTGCACATCCGCAACCCCAACGACCCGCGCAAGCCCATCGTGGGCCAGATATTTTGTGCCTGGGCCGATCGGGCTGGCCATCCGTGGATCAATGCCTGCTGGTACTACCGCCCGGAGCAGACGGTGCACCGCTTCGACACATTTTTCTTCGAGAACGAGGTCATCAAGACGTCGCAGTTCCGCAACCACCGCCTCGACGAGCTCATCGACCACTGCTACGTCATGTATGCGCCCATGGCCACGCTCTTCCGCCCCCGCAACTATCTGCCCAACCAGGCGCTCTACGTCTGCGCCAACCGCTACAACGAGGACAATATGCGCCTCTTCCGCATCACCGCCTGGGACCCCTGTCTGCCCGAGCCCCTGCGCGGCCTCAAGATGCCCCTCGACCAGTTCCCGGCCCCCCAGATGCTGCGCCAGGTGCCCAGCCCCATCAAGCATCTGCTGCGCGAAGACGCCAAAGAGACCGATCCGCTGCCGAAACCCACCTGGGGCAGTCCCAATGCGCCGCCTATGATTGGCGCCGTCCATCGCCGTCCACGGCTGTCGACGGTGAGTTCTGTTTGTTGTTTTGTTTGCTCTGTTTCTTTTGTTGTCGTGGACCGCTCGTTGCCTGCGTGCATGTTGTCTGCCCTACCCCGCCGATGCTCGAGTGAGATATATCTTCTCTCTCACTTATCTGTGCACTTATCATATCTCGCAGCATGGTGTGCCATTTTGGTTTTTATTTCCCTTTTTTTTTATTCCGCGCCTCTGTCGCTCCTTCCCTTTTCCTCTCCTGTCCTGTTTGTGTCTTTTTTCTCTTCTTCTGTCGTCCCATTCCACCGACCTTTTCCGCCTTCTTTTCTTGCTTGTCTCTCCCACTTCTTCTTCACTCGCGCGTACCGTCGTCCCTTTGTTTCAAAGCCCATTCCAAAACACCGCCCTGGCCTAGCACTGACATTCCCCCGTCTGCAGGACCCTCCTCCGCCCGACGCCTCCCAAGTGCTATCCCAGCAAATGGCTCCTTCTGCTGAGATGCACCGCCCATCGCTTCCCGGCGATGTCCACATGGCAGGCACGCCCGGCACCCCAGGGTACCTCCTTCCGGGAACGCCAGGAGGCATGCCGCAACAGGGGCCGCACGCCGCTGCTTACGGGCAACAGCAGTTTGTGCCGCGTCCAACTCGGGGCAGCATGGCAGGCACTCCAGGGTACCTGCCTCAGCCGCCCGTGCCACACCAGCATCAACCCCAGCCACAGGTCCACGCTATGGCACCAGCCCCAGGAAATGGCGGCCCCCACTTTGTGCCGCCTAGCTATGGGACACCGCACCCACAAGCGCCACCGCCTTCTTTTGGCCCCAACGCAGTTCTTCACAACCACATCGCCAACAATTCCATGATCGCTGCCCAGCAGCACCCTCACGCCGCGCCATCCCCCGCTCCCGCCGGCCACCGCCCTGCCCCCGGCTACGATCCCCTCCACATGCAGCGCGGAATGGCCGCGTCGTCGGGCCCCATGGCTACAGCACCCGGTCGGCCGCCAATGGCCTCTGGAACGCCGCCAACGACTTCTGCTGTGCCGATGCCGATGGGAGCGCATCTGCCGCATCACCAGCCACTGCCTCCGCAGGCGCAGCAGGCGCAGCCGCCCATGCACACGCCCATTGTGCCACCCCAGCCCAGCGGCTACGTGCCGCCGCGGCCCACCTCCGAGGCCTTTGTGCTGCCCCCCGACGTCGACAGTGCGATTCCCGCCCACATCCGCAAACACTACCATCTCAACAGCCAGGGCCGTGTCGTGTTTTTCACGTCGCCCTCCGTCCGCCACGGCGGCAAGCTGGCAGCGCTGCCCGACGCCACCGGCTACGAGAGCCCCCAGACGTCGCAGGACGGCCACATTGGCATCGCTCCCGAGCTGTCCGGCCTTGGCCACAGCGTGCACTACCTCAACGGCCTCGAAGATTTCCGCGAGGAGCGCCGCCGCAAGCGCAAAGAGCGCGACGAAGCCGCGGCCGACGAGGCGCGCAAGCTGGCCGCACGCCATGCACACGAGCGCGATGCCGCCCTCACGGAGCTCTACGGGGCAGCGGGCGAGGCCCTGGGCGAGTTTGTGCAGTGGGTGAACGAGGGCACGCGGCTGGTGGAGCAAAACGCCGACGGCTGGGAGGCGCCGCAAAAGTCAGCATTGACTGCGGGGCAAAAATGAAAGAGTGAAAAAAGACGAAACATGAAGATGGAAACGGGGGTCTGGATCGACCAACCAAGCAAGGGTGTCAGGACGCGAGACAAAATGTACTATTATGTATAGATTTTGTTGCTTTTTTTTGTCTTTCTGCCTGTCTTATTTTTTCTGTTTTGAGTTGTCTTGGTTTTTTTGGTTTGAGTTCGGTAGTTGTTACTGTTGGGCGGCCGGTGGCTGGCGTTCTGTTTTTGTGTGAACTATTTCTGCTTCGTTCCCGGCCTGGTTTGGGGAACGGCAGAGAGTACACAGGCGGCTGCCATCTAGCGAAGAGACGGGGTCAAGTGCCAGATGGATAACCAGTATACAGGATGTTAATCAATGACTTTTGCTTTAGTTCTCCGCGCTGACTTCACGCAGCAGGACTGATGTTGCTCTTTTGCCTGTTGTGATTCCAGCAATGTGAAACCAGATTGCTCGCATAAAAGTAGTGCAATGTATCCAAAATGAATCCCAGCCAAAATGCTTGCTGCCTCTAGATCCCATCATAATGCTCCTCGATATATATGCTGCAATATCCAATGCGAGGCTACCCCAAGCGCCCTCTCCCATTCTTCCTGTACTCGTATATATATAATGCGTATACCAAAAAGCCCTAAACCAGAGATTACAGGTCGTAGATCTTATGAAAGTCAGTATGTCGTCTTGTCTCCATGGGGTCAACCCTCAATACATACCATATCATACCAACCACCGCCACCAAACTCAGCAGCACTCGGGCCGACAATGGACAGCCCAAGCTTCTTGTAGTAGTCGACTAGATACTGTTCTGTTAGCCAGATCGCCCTTACAAACCTCTGCGTAGAGACACAGACAAATACGTACATCCTGGCAGATGAGCGCTACCCGCTTCACCGCCGGCTCGCCCACGGCCGCCTCCGAGCCCATGCGCTCAAAATACGTCTTCATGATCCGTGTGCCTACGCCGCTGCCCTGCATCGCAGGCACCACGCCCAGCGAGTGGATGCCGACGGTCGTGGCGCTCGGCTGATGGCCCGTCTCGACCACGGCTCTGACCCCGGGCGCGGCGGCCGCTGTCCGCCAGTCCTTGGGGTAGGCCATGCCGGTGTCGGTGACCACGGGTCCGTGGAGGCGCGTGGCAATGATGTGTGCTACCATCACATAGCCATCGGCACCGGGGCCGGGGCCGTCGGGGACCAGCGTCGCCGCCGATTCGTGGACCGGCAGGTCCTTGGCGGCGACAAAGCAGCCCAGCGACAGCTCAGGGCACGTGGCCAGGCGGTACGCGATCTTGTCTTTGGACGCCCGGTGCTCTGGATGGGTGAACGCTGCGTTCTCGACGGCGACGCTGGCGTCCAGATCGGCCGGGGTCAAGGGCCGGAAGATGGTGGTGGTGGAGGACCCCTGGGACTTGGCATTGGGGGCGGCCATGATGGCGAATCCCCTCGTGGGTTTCCGAAGGAGGCTGAAATAGCAATGGCACGGGAAGAGCCTCGCAAAATCTTGTGCGAGTCTCGTCGGTTCTTGTAGCTTATTCGGATAGCCCGGAAAGTTTGCATGCCAAAATCACGGCGTTTGGCAAGTGGCGGTTGGCGATTGGTGGTTAAAATAGTTTTCTGGCTCGTCCTAGGTTAACTCAATTCGTCGACAAATTGAATGTCCGTCCCTTAATCCAAATCAGCCCCACACAAGCTTCCTGCACGTGAGGTTCGGCCAAATCGAGTTGCCTACATCTTGAACCTTCTGACTGAACCTTCTTTTAGGTTAAGTGGGACACTGCTAAGAAGCACCAAATACTAGATAACAAGCTTAACGGTTTCAAGCCTCTTCCCAACCAATAGACCTGAAGCCATTCACGGCAATCGCCCTTTCTCTGCTTCTCAACTCTATTTAAGAAAAGGCAATAACCATTCAATAGTCTACAAACAGGTCGAATCTTGGCGGGATCCTTCTAACATGTCTGGCTCCGTTCCTCAAGCAACCCAAGGTTCTTCAGGTACTCTTTGCCACCAGTATTTTTGCAACATCCTTCATAGTAGTTTACCATCGTTTGGATCGATGTACTTCTCCCGCTGGTCAAGCTCTACCTCGTTACTCGGCCACTTTAACGGACTGAAAGATAGCGGTTGCCAAAACTAGTTATAAGTTACTTTTAAGAAAGAGCATGAACTTGCCCAGGAAGATTATCAGGCGGTCCCTCATAGCATAGACGCGGACAGAAAATCCTCCCTTCAATCCAGTACCTTTGCAGAAACGCTTCAGCAGCCATCTTGCGTTGGCTTCAACACCGGCAGAGACGTATTTGTGTGTCAATTGAAGTCCGGGTGTAATGACGCCTTGAGCATCAAGGCCTGCACTGCAACTTAAATAGGCCAGGACCGTACTCTTGACGGGCCCATTGTCTACTAATATAGAGCGCGTAGTTGTGCCCGAGTTGTGCCTCGCCTCATTACCGCCTTCAGCGACTACAGCCAATAACGAGTCTTAATCGCTAAACCAGACAACTATTACACAAGCACGCACATACACACGCATACACAACGGAGCCAGAACATACGCTCAGTCGTCATTTCCCATTACCCAGATAATTCTAAAGTTAATGTCATGTCTTTCTATCGTTTCCGTTGCCTCCCAGTTCTTTTCGTGTCAAACTACAGAGCTATCTATGTCTCTGTGCCTCCAAGTCTCTAGACCATGTCTGCCCGTAACGCCCGTCTTATGCCTCCCCTCATTCATCTAGTCCTGCGCCTTGTACTGCGCCCGGTACGCCTCCGTCCGCTCCTGGTCCTCTTCCGAGGTGTATGCCCGCATGCCTGCAATGATATCGTCGAGTGTCAGGATAGCCAGGATGGGCAGCTGGAACTCCTTCTTGAGCGCTCCGAGCGCGCTCTCTTTGGACTCGGTGTCCGGCAGCGTCTCCATGCGGTCCAGTGCCACCACAATAGCCACAACGTGTCCGCCTGCTGCGCGAATCTTGGCCACAGCATCCCGCTTCGCCGTTCCGGCTGTGATGACGTCGTCCACAATGACCACGCGCTTGCCGGCCAGCGGCGCACCGACAAAGTTGCCGCCCTCGCCGTGGTCCTTGGCCTCCTTGCGGTCAAAGGTGTAGCTGACCTGGCCGTAGCGCTCGCTGTCCAGCGTCGCCAACGCACCGACAGCAGCCGTCGCCAGCGGAATGCCCTTGTAAGCAGGCCCGAAGACGATGTCAAAGGCAGGCTTGCCGGCTTCCGCCGCCGCGCCAAACTCGCCGCTCTTGTCGGCCGCAGCAATCGTCTCGCCAAAGGCCGTGCCAATGGCCGCGAGCAGGTCGGCCCGGAAGAAGGCCCCGGCGTTGAAGAAATACGGCGAGATGCGGCCGGATTTCAGCGTAAAAGTGCCGAATTGCAGCGGGCCGCCATCAATGGCAGCGTGCAGAAACGTCTTCTTGTAAGGAGTGAGCTCGGCCATGGTGACAGTGTAGAGGGGAAGACTGGGTTGGGGCGTGTAGATGGTCGAGAGTGGTCTGGATGATGTGCTGCGCGACTTTTTGTCTTTTCGATGCTGGCGCAAACTGCCAACAGCATAAAAAATCTGCCTCTTTTTCCCCTCACTATTATGGCCGATTTCAGATGCTAAAGAGCTTGTTTAGTGCACTTTAAAGTGACCAACCCACTTGGGGGCACTCCCATTAGGTAGCCAAGTGTATTTAGCTTATTCCTAACTAGGCCCACTTTTGAGGAATGCATCGTAACGACGCAGCACAGCTGCTATCGCTATTGGAGAAAGTGTATCGACCATATATTTACTTACTAATTATGTACAAGAATCATAGCCGTTCCACAACAAAAGAACAGAAAATCGGCATTTCTCTATAAGCCGCCACATCACGCTATTCTCTCCCTCACAGACAGTCTATCGGACAGCTAGATACAGTTAATAGCCAAAGTAGATCTGTCTACATTAGTGCAGGTCCATTCAGCTGTAGTTCCTGAAACGGTAGTGATATTGATGTCCTTGGCCACAATATCTGGGCACACGGACTCGGCCGAGCAGACGATGGTTCCAACAATTGGGTTATACTTTGTGGATGAGACACCGGAGAAGTGGTCGAACAGGACGTCCTCAATGATCATTTTAGACTGCAACAGTGTTAGAAATATTCATAGTCCCTTCTTGCGTGGAATAGTACTCACTGGGTACGCATTGCAGAGAGTCTGGTTCTTGGTACCATAGCATTGCGTGATCTCAATTGCATCTATGGCGTGTTAGTCACATGCCCTACACGTATGCTGGGATTCAGCAAACTTACAGTCGCAGCTGTTTTCCCTCAAGATGTCGTATGTGATATTCCGAACATATCCATAGCCACCACCAGCATTCGTTGGGAGCACGCCGTTTGCCGGTATGGCGCCCTGGAAGACCTTGATCCGAGCAGCACTGGCACAATTAGCCATGGATACGTTGAACACCATGATATCTTCTACTATGTCCTTCTGGCCAGGATACTGTCCCAAAGATCCAACACTAATGCCGTGGCTACCACTGCACTGTATGCATGTTAGCCTTCACCCCCAGGCATCCGGGATACATGGCATTTATACCTGCAAGCCTTGGACAATAATGTTTGTGCTATTAGGCTTGAACGAAACACAGTCATCTGTGTTCTGGATCACACTGTTTTGAATGACGACAGAGTCCGACTTGTATGTGTCCCATCCATCTACTGGGTTAGCAATTCTTCTTATTGCGTTTGAAAATGCGTCTGCTGAATAGATGGCTTACCAGTATTTTTAGCGGGTGCTGAGGAGTTGGCTGTCACGGTGAAGTTCATGTCGCTGATCAGGATATCGCTGCCCCCAGAAATGAAATTGAACCAGTTTGGAGGATTGTGCAAGTGCAGATTGCTAATAGTCGAGCTTGTCAAATTGATAAATCCCCACATGATCGGCCGCTGGAGCGTCGTGTTCGTGAGTGCGGCATCCCACCATGTCTGTCCGTTTCCTGTTTCCATGGTCAGCCAAAACCAAAGAAATAGTGTACCTATGTTTGTGCTTCTCACCATCAATGGTACCGCCACCGTAAATGTTCACGTCATATCCACCCCATTGCCAGAGCACCGAGCTAGCTTGGAACTGGTACTGGAAAGCATGTCCGGTCCAGTAGTCAATGTCTGGTGTGAACTGGACATGTCCAGAAATGACAACATCAATGGCATTGAGAAAGGTCAGATCCAGCGCCCTGGCAATAGTGTAATCTGGGTCTGGCAAATGGACAGTTCCGCCGTTATTGCATGCCTTGAGAGCTGAATAGAGCGTATAGCTGTCATCCTCGCCGTTTCCCTTTGCTCTCACGTAGCACACCTGCGATGGACGTCTTGGAGGCGATACATAATGGGGCTTGGGAAACGAGTAAGGGGCAGCCACTGGTGTTGGGCGAGGAGGCAGAGGATAATTGCAGGGGGCTCTGGCCACACATAGTGGTGCAAAAGCAGCAAGGCCCGCGGCCAAGGTAGCTGCAGCAGACAACTTCATGTTTGATGTGTTTCTCAAGCAGTCTGTGAAAGCCGTAGCTAGATTAGAGAAGGCTATGGCATGTAAGTTAACAATCGTTGCTGGCGATGTGTTGTCGTCTTTATGGCCTCTGCCGAGCTTCTAATGTTGACTGCCGATTTCTCACAGAGAGTGTTCCCATACTCTAGACTAGCTGCTTCCTACCCCTGTCTGGTCTAAAGAGAAATCAAAGCTGGTTGAGAACTTTCGTGAGGGGATGGTAACATTGTCGATCGAACAGCTTCACTAGCGCCCAGTCTTCAACTAGACACAATAAATCCACCTATAAACTCACATGTTTCTCCTCAGTCAGCAGTTCTGTTGTCCTTCTAGGGGTACAAAAACACGATGATTGACCACGCTTCGACGGGGGTTGTCCAGCTTGTTCAATTATTTAGGCAGAATGCGGTAAGGCTGCGGAGAAGAGGTTGCCTTCGAGGAGCCAGAACGGACCGATGAGACCAAGTCGCACTACTCCGGAAAGCCAAGCCGGGAGCGAGTCAAGTGTGGGTGGTGGGTTTCGAGCTCCGGGGTACTCCGTAGAGGTCATGGAAAAGGAGAAACTAATGCCTTGGATAGTGAGAGTAGTCTTTTCAACTTGACACGAAGAGCACCCTGCGATGAGAGTGCCGGCTTGTTAATTCCCACAAATGGCGGCCAGTACTAAAGCATTGTTAGTCTTTCTCGAGATGAATGCCACTACACCTCTGGTAACATGCTTTACCGTTTAACTTTCGATGCAGGTTTTTGAGGCCGGTTCAAAAGGAGTCACATCTTGATACTTTTCCTCTTTCTCTAGCGGGTCGTGGGACAACCCAAGACACCAAGAATAAGCCTTGACCACAGTTGACAAAGATGGGCCTTTGTGGAATACGTTTTGCAGTGCAAAGCTTGGGGTTGCTTGCAGCTCTGGCTTCCCGTGCCATTGCTGCTCCAGCTGCATACGTCGCTTGTCAGCTTCCTACAAGCAACCCTTTGGATGGCTGTCCCCGCGGCACCATTCTCGTGTCGACTTCAGTCTGTGATGGGGCATCATTCAACTCCATTCAGTCTGCCATTCTGTCCTTGCCAAATGACAACTCTCCACAGCATATCCTGGTCTTGCCTGGAAACTATGTCGAGCAGCTCAATATCACAAGGCCAGGCCCAGTCACTTTGATGGGCCAGACAGCTCATCCCACGGTCCAGGCCGACAACCAAGTGCAGGTCTTCTGGGCAGCAGCCAATGTCAACGGTGCCTACACAGACAATGCTTATACAGCAGTTCTGACGGTAGCACCAACGCTGCAAGCCAGCCTCACCGGGTCGGGCCCGACAGGGTATCCCGTTCCCGAGGGCACACCATTTGGCAACACCAAGTTCAGTGCCTACAACATCAATTTCCGCAATGTGTATGCAGAATCGGGAGTTGGCCAGTCGCTGGCGGTGAGTATCAGCTATGCCAACGCTGGCTTCTACTGGTGTGGCATCTACAGCTACCAGGATACGGTAAGGGGTGATCTAGCGCCTGCTTCTCCTCTATAAACACAGCTCTGACGCCCTGATGTCTACAGGTCTATGTTGGGAAGCTCGGCAACGCCTACTTTTATTACAATGAAATTGCCGGCGAGACAGATTTTTTCTACGGTGAGCTTTTTCTGTCGTCCCTTGTTATTTTCTAGTATCTTACCCTAACATACATGTCTCCTCTAAACACAGGCTTCGGCACCGCCTGGGTCCAGCATTCGAGCGTCGTCCTGCGCGGCTGTGGCGGCGGCATCGTCGCCTGGAAGGGCACCAACACGACATTCCCCAACAAGTACGGCATCTACATCTCCGACTCGACAGTGGCGGCGGCCAACAGCTCGATTGCCGCGGCCATCACCGGCAAATGCTCCCTGGGCCGCCCGTGGAATGCGCAGCACCGCAGCCTCTATCTCAACACGGTCCTCGATGCTAGCATCCGGCCGCAGGGCTACACGACTTGGTCTGGTCTGCCTTACACGGCCGGCTCCAACTACAACCACTACACGATCATGGGCGAGTACAAGGACAGCGGGCCGGGCTTCAACCTGAGCGCACGTCTGGCTGGCAATATCACCCAGGAGTTCTCTGCCAACCAGGCTCGGGCCTACCGCACGCCCAAGGATGTCTTCATGACACCGACCGGGGCACAGCCCAATATTGCCTGGATCGACCTAGGCACCTATACTTGGTGATGCTCTTCGGAAGCAAGACGTTATATTTTAGACGGCGGTTGGCTGGCTGTATCGCTGTAGCACATATTTACGAGATTAGACGGTGTATAGTTGCTTTATCTATCAAGTTCGAGGCGATAGCATGTTTATTATTGAGCACACAAAAGCAAAATCACGCCAGAAACAACGGCTGATCAAAAAGCCCTTATATATCCATTCTTACGTCTGGCAGTATTGATATATTTACGTGGCTGCGCGAACAGTCCGTCTCAGCCCTCCCCAACGCGATCCTCCCAGCACCTTTCTACTCCTGGGCCACCTGGATGCCCTCCCGCAGGCCCTCGACCACGAGCTCTTCGCCCGTGCACCGGCGGTAGATGTCCTTGACGTCGTCGGTCGTGGTCTCGAAGTGGCTGGTGGCGTCGTAGCTCTTGGAGATGAAGATGTTGTCCGAGGTGCCGTCGGCAATGGGTTCGTACAGAGGAATGGGGGCACCCTGCATTTGTTAGCATCGCATTAGAGTGAGCAGTCGGAAACAGTGGCTTACCATGAACTGCTCCTCGATCTTGCCGAGGCGGTCCAGACCCGGCTGCAGCTCGAGGTGGTGGTTGGCCGAGGTCTCGGCAATGGTCGAGACAATGGCGATCCAGTAGCCCTTGGGGCAGACGTTGTGCGCAGACGACACGCAAGCAATGTAGATGTCTGCAGCAGTGTGTTAGCATCAGATGGAGGTAGGCGCGAGATAGTGCCGTGTACGCACCGTTTTTCCGGCCAACCTGGCTCTGGGGAATGATCAGCTGGGCCGAGTCGGCGTCGCTGGTGTTGGCCAGCGGGTGCTTCAGCACACAGATGGCACGCAGGACGTGGCCGACAATCTTGGTCTTGTCGGGGAAGTAGGACGGGTCACCGATGATGAACTTGGCCTTGGTCTCGAAGTGGATCTTGTCGTCGCCGTTGGCCATGGTGGCCTTGATGCCGGCAGCCTTGCCGCCCTCGTACTGCACCTCTTCGATGTCGGTGTTGAGCATGTAGGTGCCGCCGTAGATGGCCGACAGCCGAGCGAAGCCCTGGGGCAGCTCGCCGAGGCCGTAGAGGGGGTAGATGTAGGGGGATTTGCCGTAGCGAGCGACACTGTTGCCGTACAGACGGATGCGCTCAATGGCCTCAGGGGCGGCACCGGGCGTGTCGATGTAGCTATCGGTCAGGTAGAGGGCCATGGCGTGGCCAATGAAGTCCTTGGTGGTGGCCTCGAGGCCAAACTTGTCGTAGACGTCCTTCATGGTGCACTTGGCGATGTCGAGGCCTAGAGGGGTGGAGTTAGCAAAGAAGGGGAAGACGAGAACAGCTGCTAAAGAGAACAAGAAGAGGCAAACGGGAACGGGAAACGGGAAACAGGAAACAGGAAACAGGAAACAGGAAATGGGAAATGGGAAAGAGGTAATGAAAACAGAGACACGGAAACACCTACCCTTATGCGTGGCCGGGTCCTTAATGTCAAAAGCACCGACCCACTCGATAAAGGTCTTCATGCGGCGCTTCTCAAAGATGCCCATGAGCGGCGAGCGCAGAGCTTCCGCAGCATCGGCCGGCACCTTGGCAACAGTGGCCCTGGCGGCGGTGCCCTGCTGGACATAGCTGCCGGCAATTTGGCGGAACTCGAGGTAGCGGGTGACGTCGGTGGACACAAGGATATTGGTCAGCTCGCCGGAGGAGATGAGGAACTTGGGCACCAAGTCGATGTTCCAATCGTTGACGCGGCCGTATTTGGACCACGGCTCCTCGCCCGAAGAGAAGTTGCCGTACTTCTTGTAGAGCTGAGGGAGGGGGGTTAGATGGGTGCAGAGGAGGGGAGAGGGGGCAAAAAGGCAGATGAGAGAAGCTTACCGCCTGGAGGTTGAGCGAGGCCGCCTCACTAAAGAGTCAGTCAATCTTCAACAGCTTGCCCACCTCGAACCAGGAGTCTGCCAACATACGCGCCATAGTGGTCGTTCCGGTCGATGTGGAGAACCTTCTTTCCCTTGACACTCAGGACACTAGATGAAGGAGAGAGCTCGTTAGCCTATCTGACCGCCTAGTCGGCCATCTTGGAGGAGGGGGGCATTGAGTCTCGCAGTCGTCGGCGAAAACGCACCCAGACAGAATGCACTCGGTCAAGCCTGCAGTGGGATTTCCGTTAGCTAGGTTCCATGGGCCTCTCTGGCGGCTGGCTTTGCCGTCCTTGTGTCCCTCTTTGGGCATACGCACCTGTGCCGAGCACGATGACATCGTATTCTTTGGCGATCTCGTCCATGGTGGCGATGAGCAGTTTGCTGCTTGCTGCGAAATAGGAGACGTGGTAGAGGGGCGTGGAAGACAGGAAAATAAGCGGCAAACGAGCAATGCGTTGCGGATGCTGCTGTAAAAAGACAAAGACGAGAGGGGTGGGAGAGCACAGGAGCCCAAAAACAATCGGTGTATAAAAGGAGGCGATTTTGTCACAGGATGTATCGTCGCTTGGCTTTAGTTAGCAAAGCAACACCCCATTTCATTGTCCTGACAAGCAGAAAGAGAGGTACTGCGCCAAACGTGCCCCGCAGTCGTTGGGCAACGTTAGTACGACGCAGGCGGGGGTGAGGTGGGTTTCGGTCGCTGCTCCCTCCCGTGCTTTCCCCTATCAGTGGCGGCTGCAGAGCTCTGTTGGGCCAAGCGCGCTTTGCCAGGCCCTGGAAAGAGCCACGGTCAGAGCTGTCGCGGCCACTGCTGGCTGGAGTTTGTCCACTACGAGTCACTGCGGAGTAACTACGAGTATGTATGTAGTTACTGCATGGGCGAGAGCCCCATTGAATGGCTGGGAAACAGTCCATGCCCCGTTTCGGAAAGCTGCACTGTAGCACTGGCCGAGTCTCAGCTATATTATGCCTGCATATCGCAATTCACTGCTCGACGTACACGACCAGAAAACGGGGGCTGTCCGGCCATTTACGTGCATCTTGCCGGCAGTTGCTCCATAGCACCCCCATGCTTGCGTTCTTCAGAGATGAATCGTTAGATTTACAACCGGGCGGTAGTCGTACATGATCAAATGGCTATAAACCGAATGCCGTTGGCAATGCTGTTATACATTCCGTCCGTGCTGGGAGCGTTTTCCGCCGTTCTTCCTAGCCTTTAGATCTTAAGATCCCAGCATCACAGCAATCATAGCTTCCTATCCAACACGTCTATATGTGCCCCCCTCATCTCGACGCCACCGGCTGTGGCTCGGCTGCGGCGGCCGTCTTGTCGGCGGCGCTGCTCTCGGCCGTGGCCTCCTCTGCTTCCTCTAGGAATGCTGCCGGCTGGAACGCCGGGCCCTCGCCCGACAGGTTGATCTCCGGGTCCTTTTCGGCGATCTGCACTGCATCCTCCCATGTGTAGAACCGCTCCGTCAAGACGTGCTTGATGCCCTTCATCGTTTGGCGGACCTATGGCTGATGTTAGCTTGTTGCGGGCGACTGTCGTAGACATTGGACGCAAATAACGCACCGTGGCATCCCTCTGGTCGCCCTCGTGATCGCCGAAACCGAGCTCGTACACTTTGCGAGCCGACCGCGCCGTGGAAATGCGATTGCGCTCCTGGACGCACACCCACCACAGCTTGTGCAGGTCCTCCCAGCTCTTGCGCCGCAGCTCCTCAACGGTCCAGGAGCGGCCGTAAGCGCTCTCTTCCTTGGGCGTCGGGGCCGTCTTCTTGTCGTAGAAAAAGGCCCAGAGGCCGTGGTCCGGGTCCGTCAATTCGGCCTTGTCGAGAGCATCAATGGGCTCGCGCGTGGCCGGCTGCGGCAGCGGCCAGTTCGACACGGAGAGGAACTCGCGCGGACCGGAGCGGTACATGCTGGACACGCCACGCAGACGGTTGTTGTCGCGCGGTTTGTAGCGGCGCTTCTCGAGGGGAGCAGTCGTCGAGAAGGCGTGCCGCGGTGTCAGCGTCGCCGGGGGCTGTGGTCTCGGCTGCGCCTGCGCCTGTGGCCTCCGTTGCTGCGAAAGAGCTCGCGACTGTTGTTGCTGCGTGTACTGTGAATATAGCGAGCATGGGCATCCCAGCACGCTTCGATTCATGCTTCCTCCTCCCATCCGTAACCGCGTCGCCGAAGGGCCGAGAGCCGCCATTGTGGCAAGCCGGGGGGTGCAATGGCCACAGTCAAGGCTATTTCGGTCAGAGGAGGCGAGCTTCAAGCTTCCCTTACTGTCGAAAAATCACTGAGCAGCCGGCGCGGGAAGCAAACGGGCTGTGCAGCTTTCACAGTTCCAACCGTCACGATAAGATGCACCTTGAAAAAACGGCTGGATTTTTTTGGCAGTCTCTCGCGTGGACCCACATATTGTTGCGCTGTGGCTGAGCGCGACAGATGTGGCGGTGCGGAGACACCATCAGATTTGGCAGGCGACTCGAATGGCTTGAACTTGACTGGCTAGGCATTGCAACAAGCAAATTCGCCCAGCATGTCGTTGTGGAAGTAAGCCTACACTGTCTTTTTACTATGCTGGAGCTTATCTCTAACACTACCCAGATCCTACAGTGCCTTGTCGCCAAGGACACGGCTCGGCGTCGGCATCGGCATTCTCTTTTGGGGCACCGCGGGCCTGTATCTTTCGGATTCTGCGGCTGATCGGATTGGAATGACGCCCACGGAAGCCGACCGCGAGGCTCTGGCCAAGATGACACCGAAGGTGCACGTCATCGACCGCGAGGACCGGTAGTGCCTCGAGCAAGAAAGCGAACTTTCCAACGTGCAAGGCACCTTCCGCTCTACGCAGCCGAACACCTGTACCTCTGACGATTCGCCGCGAGGTGACATATGGCCTAGAACGGGATACATAGCGCTCTAAAAACCGGTCATGGCATGCTCATATAATCGTGAGCGACGCAGGGGCTCTCTCTCTCTGCAACCCCCGTTCGCCTCGGCTAGATTTTGCCCCTAAAATACACCAGATGCTCAAAATGTGTCATCCAGGATGTTTGCGTTCATCTTGACCATTGTCGGGCTATACTCCGTCGACTTGGTAAGATCTTCGCCAGCCGTCAGCAGGATGTCTTCGACGATGCGCTTACTGGCTTCGCGGGCTGGTTGGAGAGGCACAGAGTTAGCACGATAGTTCTATACACAGCACAATGCAGAAAACAATGTCCCACTCACCAGGCGTCTGCAGCAGTTTGGAGGGAGGCAGCGCAAAGCTGATGGTCTTGGGCGGGCTCATGCCACCATACAAATCGTCGCCTTCTTCGTCGCTGCTTTCCCATGTGATCTCGTCGGGGTCCCTCCGTGCCTTGCCGGCTGCTCCCGCTGCGGTCGTAGCTTCATAGGTCTTTGTGGCCGTCCCTTCACCCGTGTCGATATCGGCAAACGTAATGTCTCTCGTTTTGGGGCGAGCAGCCGCTGGCGTTTGCACGCTCACGCCCGGCGTCCGCGGCCCCGTAGCAGCTGCGACGAGCTTGTTGCGGTAGGCAGCGCGGACCGGCGACATGAAGGCCGCGCTGCGCAGTTTGGGCACCGCCATTTCGGGTGACGACATCGGCGACGACTCCTGCCACGCCGCCCGCTTGCGGCCCTCTTTGTCCTTGTCTTTGCCATACGCGCTGTCTCCTCCAGGCCTGCCAGCTGTCACTTTGAGCCGCATAGGCGAGATGCCCCGGGCCGTGCTCTTGTGCGGTGTGGACTGGATGCGGTAGTTCTTGTCGAGCACCCGGTGCATCAGCGGATCTTTCTGCCGGCGTTCCGAGGCTCGCTCTTCTTCGAGTGCACGCCGATTGCGCTCGTCCAACGACGGCCGCGGCGTCATGGACATATCAGGCAGACGCGCTGTCCGCTGTGCCAGCAGCTCGGAGTCGGCCTCGGAGTCGTTGGCGCCGTCTCCGTCGAGCACCATCATCGTGCTGGCTTCACCGTCGCCTCCGTCGTCTGCGCCCAGCCCAGCATAGGCTCGGTCGTGTGCCGCTCTGGCGCTGCCGCTGCGGCTACCACTACGGCTGCCGCCACCACTTCCGGGTTTCATTTCTCGCCGCAGTGCCTCGTAGGGCGAGTCCATACTGGCAAATTGGGGGCGCAGCGAAGTGGTCGCTGGCGGCCGCGGTGTGCTTCCCGAAAGCTCGCCGTCGCCGTCTGTCAGCAAAGACTCGTCGCGATGGCCGTGCTGCAGAGCCGTCAAATCTTGCTCGTCCTCGCCATCGTGGGGCCGCGGGGTGTAGTCTGTAGAGGTCTCGTCTTCGCCGTCGTGTGTCGCTGTTGTTGTCTCTTCGGCACCCGTTGTGTCTCCATCGTTGGCCAGCTCTTCGTAGCCCGACAGGGACACGTTGGCGGCCGCTTCGAAAAACTGCTTCCAAAACTGTATTCCAGAGCAGCCAATATTAGCATCCATCGTCCAAGCTCACGAAAGGCTCGGCTAGATTATACCTTGGAAGCGTCCCAGACCGCTCGGCAGTTTTCACCGTACTGTTCAACCACGGGGAGAATGCTCGTTGTCACAATCCGGTGCGCCTTGCTGAAGTTGGAATCGATTTCTAAGGGCGTGCGCCAGGGTCAGCTCTCCGCTCGCAACCAACTTATCCCTCTTGTCGCATTGGACATACCTTGCAGTGTCAAAGTGATGGACTGTTCCAGCTTTTCCAACTCTTCCGTTGCGGACAGCGTGCGCTGTGCGGCAGAGCTTGCGCGCGACATCGCAACGTATCATGAGGGTACGGCTGTCCTAGTGCTTAAAGGTGTACTTGTGCAGAGCCCTCTTGTCGCAATGAGGCCGTTTATCGTTGATGTTGGAGCGCGTCGTCGACGCGTTACTGGTTAAGGACGACCGATGCGGGGCACCTATAAACACTGGTTCAACTACTTTCCAGTGGTGGGGGTGCTGTATTATGGAAAGTCCAGGTCACCAGCCGCTATATGAAGTGTTCATGACTAGTATGTAAATCATCGATATTTAGTGCAGTTGCCCGCAAGCCTCATTAAGCTTCATTATGTTGCGACATATAGTCACCACGTCACAGAATTTATAACCTCTCCTGCTCGGTTTGCATGCCTCTTATCTTCCCCGGCCTCGTCCTCTTCCTCTACCACGTCCTCGTCCCCGTCCACGCCCACGGCCGCCTCCCCGGGGAGCTCGTACAGTAGATGTCTTCTTAGCCTTGCCTTTGACCGGCTTCTCTTCTTCTTCCTCCTCCTCTTCATCGCCGTCGCTGTGCTCCTCCTCCTCGGTCTCCTCGTTCCCTTCTTCGTCGTCCTCCTCTTCATGTTCCTCTTCCGTAGCGTCTCCGTGCCCGTCCTCCTTGTCCGCGTCATCGCTAGCTTCATCTGTGTCCTGGCTGTCGGGGACCTGTTTGCCGTCGTCCTCGGCGTCGGCATCGCTGCTCTGTTCCTCTTCTGTTTCCGGCTCCTTGGCATTCCGTCTCGCCTTGGATGAGGCTCGTCGCGAATTCCGGCCGCCGCGAGCAGCAGGCCCCGTGGCAGCAGGAGACGCCACAGAAGACGCAATATCCAGGCTGTCCACAGTAGACGAGCGCGTGCGTAATGCGACCAGATCACCGCGCTTTCGTTTGCCCACGCCTGATGACTTCGCTACAGCAGAGGTCGCCGTGCCCGCTGTCGCTGTCGCAGAGCTCGGCCGTGGCGAGTCGTCGTCCGAGTGCCATTGAGCCGGCGATGTGGCCGTCGAGGGCATGTCCTTGTCGTCGTCGACGACCACCAGAGCCCGCTGCACCATGTCGTCGCGGAAGTCGCCGAGCGGCAGACAGAATTCCTTGTAGCGCGACTCCACGCTAGCCTCATCCATATAGTCAAGCGAGTTGTCGCGTTCGTTAATGGCGTCCAGTTCGTACTCCGTCGCCAGCTCTCGCCAGATGCCCGGAATGCGCGTGTGCTGGTACACATCAGGGTCGAACCCGCGGCACCGCAGGTGCTCTGAAATGGCAATCATTCGGAAGTGTCTGTGCATGCCTAGAGCAGAAGAAATGGTGTTTTGTCAGTCCTCGGATTCGACACAAAATAAGGCCGTTTGCTCCTCTCTCCTCTCCCAGATTCACTCACCCGAAGGCTTCCACCGGATCACCGCCGAGAACAGGCCCGCCTTCTGCTCGGACGTCCAGCAGCTGCTCAGCACGCTGCTGTTGAAGTTCGCCGCCGTCGCCGCGGTCGCCGTGTCCGTTGGTTGCGGTGGTGTGTCAATGTCCATCGCGTCTTCGTCGCGGCTGGCTGCGGCACTCGAGTGCGCCGCGCCACCGCGTCCCCGTTTCTTTGGGGCCATTATCCTTTCTGAATCAACGCTGCAGTCGCCTAGATCTCGTTGCGCCGGCACAATGGAATGATTGAGTCGAGTCGGCTGTCGTGGGTGGGATGGCGCATAGGCTGTGCTGTACCGACAAAATGTAGATTTTTTTGGCAGCTGTCTGAAGCTACAGCGTTAGAGCCAACCAGACTTCTAGGCGGTCAGTACTCCTGCGTCGCGCTAATTATGGAGCAGCTCTCCAAATTATAGCGACCATCTTATGTATGGTCCAGTGCGCCACAAATTGTGGACGCGTTAGTGCGGTCTGGACGCGTTGGGATACCGTTGTGGCGTCACAGTCCCCTCACTATGCCTCGAGGACTCGCCAACAGATCAAACGACTAGGAAGGACGCCGCGGTGGAAACCCGACAACGAGAACCAGGCGAGGCCTATACACGCTCGTGCGCCATGTTATGAAAAGGAAATCCTCCTAAGAGAGCCGATATGTCGACAAACGACCCGGCCGATCTGTTTGCCGTTCCTGACTTTTGGAAGCTCTCATCATGGCATCAGCAGCCTGCTCCGTTGGCTTCTAAAGACAGGCAGAATGGCTTTTTCGGCCTAAGTATCGATAGTATGTGTGCCTTCCTACTACTCCTACAGATATGACAGCTGACAGCCGCTAGAGCCCGAGCCCACCACACTCTTTCCAGTCCAGGACGAAACACAGGACCTTCCACCTGCAGGCGATTCTCTCTTCAAAATCCCAGACCTACTGGCTCAGCTCCAGCCAGAAATACCCGGAGAAGTTGATGACACTGATCCCTCAAATCTGCACAAAGACAGGCTACAGGCGCCTCCTACCATCGAAGTAGAGGACTTCTGGCTGGATCCAATCAACACCCCGATCATCGCTCTTCCGAAATACGAAACATGGGCTGCCTTCGAGCGCGCCGATATCCCACACTCTACTCCCCTTCTCGCTACCGAACTCGGCCCAGCCTTTGTCGATGCCTGCATCTCATCGCCCAGCAACCCTCTGGGGCTCGAGACTACCGGCGAGCCAAGCACCGTTCTGAATCCGGACGCATACTGCAGCTGCCTCCTCTCCTTGGCTCTCGGCAGAAGCTCGGTGCTGTTTGAGTGGGACGATCGCAAAAGATGTTTCCAGCCACTTCTGCAACCAACACGAATATCCGGATACACGACTGATATCCTCCGCAGCATGGAACGAACGGCCACCGACTGTGGCACCGACAGCCGCTTTCTCCGCGCCTTTGTCGAACACACCTACGCCGCAGTAGCTCACCCCATGCCGTCTCGTGTGGCCCTCGCCAAGTCCATTGGCAGCCTTCTGCTCGTCATCCAGCGCGAGCTGGGCGTGCGTGGCCAAAAAGCGCGGTCATTGCTGCAGCTGCAGGCTCTGATTCGCCCCGTGGCCGCCGCCACGCGGTATTGTCGGCACTTGGTCACAAAGCTGTCACGCTTAGCCGTGAGCGACGAGTCCGTGGCATCCTTGTTGTTTGAAGAGGCACAGTCGATGGAGCACAGCGTCATCTTCATACGAAACATGATCAAGCAGTTTCTGCGGGCGGTGGCCGTGCCGTGGATCGGCTTTGCGACGTCTTGGGTCGGTTTGGCCCCCAATAGCAAAAGCGTACTCTGGACCGGGAAATACAGCAGCAAAGGCTTTGTCCGCGTCGGCGATCGAATATGGATTGACGACATGGGGCTAGAGCTGTCCGAGACCGACTACTTTCTCGACGAGGACAAAATGCCGGCGTTCATTCCGCCAGAAATCGCCCAGGCCCTGTTCGAAACGGGCCGGAACATTCGGTTCCTCTGGACAAACCACCCAACTCACCCCCTCTCCGATCCAGCTACATTTGTCCAGGCCGGACCGCCTCAGCTTCAGTGGCGGTTTGACTGGGAGTCTATCTCTGAAGCGGAGAAGAAGGCGGCTGATTTCGAGCTGGTCATACAGACGCGCCTCAACTCTCACCGCAAGGCAGAAACACAAGGCCGACCACCACAACCGTCGGCGACACTGTTTGGGCAAGCTTTGCCGGCCCGGGAACTGTCGATTGGATGGCAGATTCCAGATATGCAACCGTTTGAGTTCTTCGGAAAGGACGAGGGCGAAATTGAAAAGGCGATGGAGGCATCGATGGCGCGGCTCGACGGGCCTGTGCTGCAGCCAAAGGAAGAGGACGGCTTCAGCTCAACCTTTTGTCGGCAGCTCTTCCACGAAAGCAACAGCAGCAATGATGAGGATGCGGGGGACGACGACGGCGACTTTGCGCCGCACTGGTCGCTGCTCCCATTGCTGTCGTTTGGGCCGCTCGTGGCAGCACAGGCGCGACTTGTTAGCCGAGAATGCCTGCGGCTGCTCTTCCGGTCACACGATCTCCGGAAGCACCTTCGCCTGCAGCGCGAATTCCAGCTTCTGGGCAACGGCATGTTCTGCAGCCGGCTGTCGCATGCGTTGCTGGACCCAGATCTGGCCGGTGTCGAGAAGAGAACCGGCGTCGAGTTGTCCAGTGGTCATCTCGGCCTCCGATTAGCGAACCGCGAGAGCTGGCCACCAGCCAGCTCCGAACTGCGACTTGCGCTCATGGGCGTCCTGGCCGAGAGCTATTTCCAGGCCGATGGAGGCGCGGAAAGTAACACCAACAGCAACAAGAACGGGGGACCGCCGACCGCGGCTTTCTCGGCTGGCTCCAGCAACGGCCGACTCCAGCAGCACGAACTTCCAGGCGGTATGAGCTTCGCGGTGCGCGATCTGTCGATTGAAGAGATGGAGAAATGCATGGATCCAAATGGCCTGGAGGCCCTCGACTTTCTGCGGCTGACGTACAAGCCGCCGTCGGCACTCATGTCGGTCATCACGCCCACGATCCTCGGCCAATACGACCGCGTCTTCCAGAGTCTGCTGCGCGTACTGCGCATGTACTACGTGGTCAACCAGCTCGTGCACGAGGCGTCTCCACGCATGGGCTCGGACCTGCAGGAACGCGGGGGTGACGCAGCCAGTCGCCGTCGTCGAAAAGGAGGCATCTCGCAGTCCACAGTGGCCACGCGGTTCCGCTTTGAGGCCCACCATTTTGTGTCCAACATCATGGCCTACTTTCTGGAATTCGGTGTCGGCCGGCCGTGGCAGCACTTTGAGACCTGGCTGGACAGGATCCAGAAGGGGCTGGACGAGGACTACGGCGAGGCGGCCGGCGCTGCTGCGTCGAGTGCATCCATGTCGCCAGACAGACTGCGCGAACGACACGAGCAGGTTTTGGGCGAGATCATGCAGGTCCTGCTTCTCCGCAAAAGGCAGCAGCCGCTCTTCCAGCTGCTTCAAGACATTTTCAAAATCATTCTCGCGTTTGCCGTCGTGTCGCTGAAGCAACGGCCAAACGCCAGCGACGGCGAGGCCGACGAACGAGACCAAAAGGCGCACACTCTGTATGCCGCCTTTCGCAAAAAGGTAGGCGTCTTCCTCGCCGTGTGCCGCGGGCTCAGCGAGAAAGAAGCCGACAGCGTGGCTCGCAAAGACCAGCCACAGCCGCAGCCCGAAGAGGGCAACTCGTTGGCAGGCCTGCTCTTGGTGCTGGACTACAACGGGCATTATTCTACTGCGTCGCGGTGAGGCATTTCTGCTTGCTTCTCTTCTCGTTGTCTTGTTTTTGTTTTGCCCAGGGTGTATATATCACGATGGGACGGTTTTCCCCCACGAGCGCCGCAGCATTTGGTTCACGACGTTACGTATCTGCAAATATATGAAATAAATGTCATCCATATCGCGCATCGGCCTCCTCTTCCTTTGATGTCGGCCCAAGACTCCGCATTCGAGAAGCCCATGTCAGGCGAAAGAGGGACCCAGTTTGTGGCTCCATATCTTTTCCATTCCCCTCTTCTTGTCACACACCATATCGACTACCGTTTGTTCTGTCGCCGTTCTCCTCCTAAAATAATGGTCCCCCTCTTTTTTGGGCTCCGTACGGGAGCACAGTAGGCTTGCCCTCCCTCTCTCCTCTTTTTTTGGAGATGCTCCTTCTCGAACCCACTCGGTGGGCACGAAAGCCACATGGCAATGGGAAAAGAGAGCTACGGCAAAAAAGACCAGGACCCACCGATTGAGAGCCTTGCTCTATCCGGTGAGGCGATGCTGGGTGTCCCTGCTTCTTTGCTATGTGTTATCTATCTCTCAGTGTGTTTGTGCTCCGTATTTTGTTTATTTTTAGAGGCGAACCCCATTTATTTTGCCAACGTCATTGCTTCTTTTATACGGTGAAGTCGCGATGCCATGCCAACGAGCCCTGTCTGTATTGACAAGTATTGGTAAAAATGTGGCCATTTTTGTCGCCGAGCCTGCCTCAGATCAGGGGCAACCCGACAAAAGTACTCTTTAGGCTCCTCGGGTGCGACAAGACGCGCTGCCCTCTCTCAATCTCGACAGTTGGCACCAACGCAGCATGCAATACTAGCTTGCAGAAACAACAAAAAGAACGTGTCCAGAGGGAGGAAGACTCGCACTTCGCCTACTTTTCTACGCACGACACGGGCTTCGCTCTATCATTTTGTCTGCTCCATCGCTGCCCGAAGAGAGCAAAAAAAACGCAATAAGAACATACATTTGCCTTCCTCTCTCGGCACCTACGCTTGCGCTTGGCCCCTTGCATGCTTGTCCACCTTCCGAAGCGAACGAAGAGTGCGGCGCGGTCGCGCCCTTTTTTTCACCGTCTTTCTTTTCTTTTGGCAAGTCCCGATGAGCGATCCGAGGCAGCAAAGAATTTGACTTGGCCCGTGTGCGCTGGTCTCCCACCCCTTTCCTGCTGATGTTGGCTTGCGGTATTCACATGCAAGGTGAAAATTTTTCATTCGACCCGGAACAGAAGCAAAATTCAACGTATGCGTTGTCACACTACGTACTCCGTACCTCCTCTAGTGTACCATACGTATGTAGATAAGTCCTTTTACACCGCCAATTGCGTGAACGCGAGTAGCTCGTTTTTTCTTTCCTTTTTTGTCGTCTCGGGTTATGATAGGGGGTGCACAAGGGTGTGAGTGAGAACAACACACTGTGCGGGTGTGCGTGCAGTTGTGTGCGTGTGTTTGTGCAAAGTAAAGTAGTGTGTCTGTTGGGATGGTGTCGCGTAGGGAATGTGCAGTGTTATGGTCACCGACAAGAGTTACGATCGGCTCAGCGAGCGGTCGCACTTTGTGCACATTGTCGCCCGCGGTGTTTGCTCGGTCACAACATTACAACATTGAGCGGAGAGGGGGGGATTATCGAGTAGCTTGCTTTTCGGCTTTGGAACCGGCAATCTGCACATACGAAAAAATCTGTTGGGCTGTCCCTCCGCAGTCGCTCTCGCAATGTTCTTAGAGCCCGACCGGAGAATACGAGCAATGTTTTCCCACGGGACGCGTTTTGGCATCCTTTTGCCGACGGCATAGAAGAGGTGTGGAAAAAGGGAAATCGAAGGCCGAGATGGCCGCTTGGCTCGCACTCCTACCGAATTGCCGCCCGGCTACTACAGGGGGAATAAAGATGGAAAAGGGAGCACACAAAGAAATCACAGAGTACGAGTACGGCATCTAGAAAAAAAAGCACGTCGGACACATACTGGAGTGGCGGACTTGTCTATCACAACATACGCTAGGATGAGTGTCAGGGATCATTCTTGATTTGGGTTTCCAATTGCAAGTTTCTTTTGGGGTTTTTTGGGCGGTGTTTTCTCATACGGAGTACATTTGTCGAGCTGACGCTCGCTAACCGCCGAGGTACAAAGATCCCTGCGTGTGTACGCGGTCTAAATGAACTGTGTACAACAGACGTCCGGGGATCGGACAAAGCGCCGACCCTGTTGTTTGTTGCGTAAAGGGGGAGGGGGTGTGTGTATGTGTGCGTGGCCTAATTCCGCCTTCTTCCATCGTTTCTTAGGATCAAATTGGACAAAGAAAAGCAATGCCACGACAAATGCAAATGGCATATCTGTATACGCGCTCCCTGTTCATGGTCTGAGCAGGAAATAGGATAGGGTGAAAGGCACCCTTCGCTTCGAGTAACGTAACCTAAAGAGTAGCAAAACAGGTACTTTTTCCTGTGAAAAACCACAGGGCCCTACATATGCTGTGTAATAGCTCCGTCATCGATGTCCCTTCCCCTATTCGGAACCGGTCGGAGAATAGGCGGAGTTACAACGACCACCAGGACAAATACTCGTACATGTCGAAACAAGCAAAATTTCAGGGTGACGAGCAGCCAGTATTTCCTCAACATTTTGCTCAACGCCCCTCCCATTTTGGTTTAGTATTGTTCCTTGTTTGATACAAGAGTCTTATGAGCCTGTTACATATTATCGTATTGGCCTGAGGGTGGTCCCCCTGCTTCTTCTTCTACCGTTCCGCCAGAAGTAGGAATGAAATCTCCTGGCGGTGTAATCAGTGCGAGTCATTGTGTATATACTCTTACTTTTGTTCGTTTTATTTTGTACTCGTATGGATGCGCACATCTGTGATGGGCGCTTTGATGTGCACGCCGCACTGGCTTGTAAGATATGGACTGGTGCGGCGGTTACAGTACCGCAGTAGCAGTCTGTATCAGTATTCGTACGGGTAGTCGTAGTGCCATTTTTTTGCTAGTCAGAGTCTCGGTGGTTCGGTTCGGGCTTTGCTTTATGTACAGGTGTATAGCGCGTTTTCAAACACACTTCATATGTACTGGATAGAGTCTAGCAAGAAAAACAACCAAAAAAAACAACAAGGTGGTGTGGCCAATGCCTGCGATACACGTAAGACTGACCAGGTAAATTTCAAAAAAAAAAAAAATTAGCCATTCACACACCAACAGGCACATGCACACACAGGTGGCCAACGGCCCAAGAGAAAAAAGAGACTTATGCACTCTCCCGGCCCGTTAAACCACCAGTATTACTACATTTTTTTTTATTCGGAGGCAGCCCGTGGCGGGCGGTGGGATAAGTAAATGGAACGCGGGTTGGCACATCCTGAGCATGGGGGCGGGAGAGTCTATAGGCATAGAATGTGCACATTTGAAGGAGCAGTTACATATATGTGCTCTTCGTACATAGGAGGACTTCGAGAGTAGGAGTACGTATGAGATGCGCGCTTTGTAGACTTTGACGGCGCCAATATGCCAACCATCTAAACCTAAAACTGGTGAAAGGGAAAACGTTTGCCGTTCACATGAGAATATACATTTTTCGTCCATGGCCCGAGTGCAAGCAAATTTCCTTTCGGGTCTTGGCCGTTCACCTACGGCACCAGTCGGGCGAACAAAAAGTAGTGCTACGCAAAGGAGTAGCACAACGTTGCCGGAGAATACCACCGCGTGCCATGTACGAAAGAGTAAAAAAGGAGACGGAAAAGAAAATAATAAAATAATATAGGCAGCCAAATAAAGGGGAAAGGCGAGACATGGCGATGAGGCGAAAGACAATCGGTCACACCTGAAGAGTAAGGATTCATGCAGTTGGTTTCTTTTTCTGTTCTCGTTGTTGTGGTACATGCACATACACAAAGTACGGAGTACTCCGTATGGTTTACTTGTATTTGGAACATGGCGGTGAAAGACTGCTAGACCTTAGCGATGTAGTGCGCTGCCATTTTTGTTGGAAATATGCTATCGCGCTCTCTCACCCCTTGTAAGTAAGCTACGAGTATGAGCACAGCGGTTGCGCAGTTCGGTGAGGCCTTATCAACCATTCAGGTGGCGGAACAGGTCTCGGATCCGTCCAGCCGTAGCAATAACTTGCGCCCACGCGGCCCCCCCTAGGGCCTAGAGCTAGGCAATGAAAACAGAAAACCAATAAAATTACCACAATAGGAAAGGCACGGGTTTCCTTTCTGAGCAGTACCGGCAGCCTCGGCGACGGAAATGCAATGAGCGGCTCACCTCCTTATTATTCCAACTGGGCAGTACGAATATACTTCGTATACAGAATATGCTCGTACACTCTAGGCAGGGGCTGGCTCCTGGTACATATGTACAATCTTACCTCGCACTCTCCGTCGTCGCTTTGGCGGGCGGAGCTTTTCCACCTTTTTGTCGGTTGCCGAAGCCGAGCGGTAGCTTTGCTACGTTGTTCTCGTATCGGTTTTGACGCGATGTGTTCTGTCAAGAGCCACGGCCTGCCCGTTGCGTATGTAAACGTGCCTGTGAGCAGGATTACGCCGGGCTTCGCCGACTGAGAGGGCCTCTTCGGGTTTGCCATGGGGTAAGGGGTCTGTAGAACTACTTCGTTCCGGTATCAATGTGTCCTCCATTGGTATACTCCGTATGTCCAGAAGTACTACATACATACATACGTACATCTTGTCTTATGGAAGTGTGAGAACAGCCAGCAGATCCTCGGCAGGCAGGGATACTCTGTATTGTTGCTGCTATAGTCACACACTCTGGCGGCAGCCATTTCTTGGAGACGCTTGGCCTCTGTCACAGGTGCTGCATCAAACAATAAGGCCTGGGCAGGTGTTTCGGTGATTTTACACATCCATGGAGAAGTATTCCAACCTATGCCTGTGCTTGATGATTCTTTTTTTATTGCTTAATTTCATACCGTATTGCCCTTCTTGAGCAAAGGGTAAAGCTTATGGCTGGTTCATTTGCGTGCGCACTGGTCATTTGTTCATGACAACTGATTGTTGCTTTTCTCTCAGCACGGCGTATGTATGTACATATATGTATGTGTGACTGGGTTCGATACATACGACGTACACCTATGTAGTGTACAACTCGTACAGGGCGTATGTTGGTGGCTCTGCGCTACGGGAATGCCTGTAGTTAGTGGGCCCCTGCCTTTGGCGAGCTGTGACTAGCGCTGTCTGTTCTGTCTACGACGTGCATAGTCGTGGGCGCGCCGATTGGTGCCCTGTACGAAGAAAGACACGAGAAAAATGCGAGAGGCAGGGGAAGGGAGACGGCATGCGCTCAGGCATGCCGCTCCTCGCACCATTAATTTTTTTATGGCTCACTACTTGTATGTACATTTCCTTTTTTTTAAAGCGACATTTTTGTCCTTGTTCTTTTTGGGTATGTCTCCGAGGGGAGAAATCGGCCCGTGAGACAGCCAGACGAGTACGGAGTAAGATACTTACGGGAGATATGTGTGTGTGTGAGCTGGATTCTGCCAGGAAAGAGCGACGCCAACACGGAATAGTCATAGTCGTACACGTACGAGTTACGGAGTACAGGTAATACATGTACGACGCAAGGGTAGGAAGGAGCTCTCCACGCGCCAGTCACCAGGACGAGGATAGCGCGGTATTGTTCGAAATGCCCTCCGCACTCGCATGATGTTATTTTCTTGGTTTTGTTCTTTTCGTTTCTTTTTGACCGCCATGCCAGCATGTGGCAGGCATGCTGCCGGCGTTTTCTATTGTGCCGCCCATCACGGCAGGAGAGGTATGTATATAGTGTATAAGTTATGTACGGCGATGGAGGGGGGGTATTTGATTGCACCGCATTTCGTCGTGCGCAAATCCTTGCTTCCTTTCCTTGGCTCGTCGGTTTGATGAGAGGGAGGGGATGAGCAAAAGCTGAAAAGGGAAAAATGGCCGTCTATCCTCGGATAGGGTAAGCTCGGGACGTAGAGAATAGTCGTATTGACTGAATGCTAGCTGCATGCACACACACACACATTCTCGTAGTCGAAGTCGTCGTCGTTGTCGTAGTCGTAATCGTACTCATTCATGTGAAGATAACACGAGACGGCGGGGAGAACCATGCTTCTCCTTCCCGCCCTCCTCCTTTGCGTTGTCCAATAGCGACTATCACCCCACGGCGGCGGGATACGAGCATGTTGGAGTTGGGTTGCGGTGCACTGCTTTCAACCACTAACTTGCAGCACGGAAAGGGTGACGTTAGGTTCGATGGTCACACATTTGATGCATACAAGTACGTTGTACTTGTACGAGGACAAGTTAGATACAATGCAAATTACCTGCACACGGTTCCGCTAGTGGCATCCATCCGCTGGGATGGGCTCATGGGTGGAGGGCGATGTGCGTTGTTCCAGTAAGATCTGATGTGGTGTCAGACACAATTGGGCCTCGCTGTAGTTACTTGCCGAGCCCATTCTATTTCCCAGCAACAGCGTGTCGGCCGCACGGATCCTTTGGACCCCCTCCCCCTCCCCCTCCCCGACTCCCTTGCGCCTGCAAGGACGCAAGAAAGCAATCGCATGGCCAGCCGTGATAAAAAAAACGAGGTGGCTGTCATTGCGAATGCTGGGCTTTGCACACACAATTCGTCTCCCTTGCGGAGTCGAGGAGACAAGAAGCTCCCAACTTTGGCAAACAGCTCCTGTGGATACCTGATCTTTTTTGTGGGTGCCAGACACGACAATTAGTTAGGCGAACGTTCAAGCACACCACGGTAGAACCCTTGTGGGCTCCTTTCGGTGTCCTCCCTCCCCCTGCCCCTCAACTCCAGACAACGAAACGTTCCGTTCGCTCACCGCAGTTTCCCAGCTAGCCAGTGCCAGGTTTACCGCGTCTTACTAGTACGTATGTACAAGGGCGGGTCCACAGCTGTCTCGCCTCTGGGCAGATTCAGTTGCGCAGGTGTTGTATTTTCACTCTTTCAACCCGGCGACCAGAAAGGCGTACAGGATTCTTCCGTCGTACTCGTATATGTGTTCTCGAACTCGCAGTCACATGCAGCTGCAACCGCCACTCTTACACAGGACGGTAAGCATTTTGCTTTGGCCCTCCGCCTCCCAGCTCTTCAGAGTCCACTTTTTTCCTTGATCCCGGAAAACCACTATCGCCCACTTTTTTCCTCTCTCAGTTGCCGGAGAGAAGCACAGCTGTACTCGTACGCCTCTGCCCGCACGGGGCACGAAGCACTCTGCATATGTATGTATGTCCGCCTCAATTCTTGTACGTCGTACGCTTTCTTTTTGTTCTGCTCATAATCACCGTGCATTCCAGACTACTCCATTCCAGCACACGTAGCTAGCCCAGACACACAATGCTACCTGTGCCTGTCTCGCTTGCCCCGGAGGCGTTTTATTTTTATACTTGCTCTCTCGACTGCTTCCTTTTGTGTGTTTCTCTTGTTCTTTTTAGGTGCAGGTTCGTCTGTTAGGCTCTTTTTTCAGCTATCGTCGGGCATCTGCACGCGCCAACCCTTGGCCCAAATTGCGGCCGGCCGCTTTTGGGGGCCATTCAAAAAAGGAATATATTGGCGTTATTTCATGCCCTCCTATGTACGTATGTACGAGCGTGAGTATGTCTGTCTCCTGTTGTATATCAATAATATTCCGTCAGCAGGGCCAAAAATAAAATAATAATAAAACGAAAAATACAGAAAAATACAGAAATGAGCGCGGGCATTATTTCCCCATTGGGGTAAGCCCCTGTTGCAGGAGCGCTTTTGTCTTACGGCGGTGTGCGCGAGGGTGCCTCACCTGAGGGCGGCCGAAGACAAATCAGAATCCCGGAGGATGATCTGCGCGTGATAATATTCCTCACATAGCTGGCGCACGGCAGTAAAGTACAGAGTACAAGCCCCTTCGTCCGGTTCTATTCGTTGTACTTACTCGCCCACGCAGTTCTCGTGACACGAAAAAGCAGGGGCAAAACATGTCGGTATCAAGACACCGCCTATTGTAGCGTGTATGTTCTGTAGTCTGCCTTGTTTTCTAATCATTCCGGTGTCTTTATTGGGCAGGCCTGTGGCCGTTGTGCATGTTTTGCGGTGAGCAAGCGAAATGCGGATGACTGTCATACGTCGTATTCATACCAGACTTTTCGTGGCCGTTACCTTTGCACGAGCCAAAGAAACTTAGAGATCGTTGGTTGTGTGGGTCTTATGACAAGGGAATAAGGGGAGCTTCCAAAATTCGTGCAGCCTTTCTAGGTAGGTTTGGACCCCATGTGTTCTGTGAGAATAGCGCTACACCTACTGCATATAGCATGAGCTCGCTATAGGGGGGCCCAGTCTAGGGGAGGGGATCACTCAACCCCCGAATTGCATGGAGCGTTCTAGCGCCGCTACATCTACTATGCGAGTACTTTGCACCTACTCGTATGTATGTACTCGTCCGCATTTCGCACTCATACGAGTAGTCGTACTCTGTGCACATGAACTTGCCTCCGTGCCTTCTATCCTTGGTTCGCCCTGCGGATATCTGGAACCATGTCTCGTACTCGTAGCTTGTGGTGGTTGGGGAAGTCCCGTGCCACAAGTGAGTACAAGTACCGGCAGATACAGTGCTCATGTACTGCTGCCTGTGTGTGCGTGAAGTTGTACTCATGACTGGCATGCGTTTCGGCAATGTGGTGACAGGCGTAACGGCGTTGTACTTGTAGGCCCATATGTACGAGTAGTTGGGCAACGCAGGAGCTTGGGTACTTCTTTGCACAGAGCCACTCCATAATACTCCATATTTACGAATATGGAGACCTAGCATGGTTGGTTGATGCTGCCAGCCTCATGGGTTGGTTTAGTGTCCTAATCGAATCTGAGATTCAATGCAATAATTGTGGGCTTCAACGAGTAGTTGGGGCCCCCAAAAGCACAGGCTCTAAAAAGACCACTTTTCCCTGCAGTTCGTTCACGGCCATTTTTGGCGTGTGGATGCGTGCGCGTGGTACTTCTCGCAAGTCCCCCGCATGCATGTGCCGTATAACTCAGCTGAATAGTCGGTGGTTCAGCCTGCGAACGGTATCTAGTGCTATGCTCCGTATTTACTCGTACACATTTTATTTCTGTTGAGAGGGTTGGGAAAAACCTGCATATGAGATGAAGGACCATGCCTTGCATTTGCCAACTTGTACGTGTACGAAAAGTACGTAGTGTGCATATGTGTATATTATCGGACATTACATGGCGCGCCACTGAAAACGCGGTTTGAAAAGGAATTACAATATGATGTGTCTTTTCGGTTTTTTCTAGCTGCTTGTATGCGACTACACACTCCCGCCAGCAGTGTCCTCTCAGCCATTATGTGTGTACTCTGTATACTCATACATACCTGCCTTCCGTTTCCTGACTACACATACGATTGGCCTTGGGCTTTCACGGGATAATAGGTGCTCCGTATAGTATGGAGAGCCGTGTTTTGTCTTGGCTTTGTTTCGTAGCAAGATATATAGCATTGTATGAAGAACATCTTACTTGACATATACGAATTCCTGTCCAATATACTTACCAGTACTTCTGTATAGTCAATTGCAGGTTTATAGATTCCAAGGACTGGAATAAAAAATCACAGTAGAAACTGTAAGGGCTCTCGTGCATTCATAATCGTGGGCGAGCAAGGTCCTCCTTTCTGCGTGGACGAGTACGAAGTACTTTGGAAGGATCGTACACACATGGACAATACTCCGTAAGATACATGTAATGGCCTGTGCAGAGATATGGTACAAACAGTGCAGCATACCTGGAACCTTGAAGGTGTACGGGGGGCATGCAGTAGTGCCATGAGAGCAGGTAGTATTGCGACGTCCTGAGATTTGTGTGAGTGGGTGCTGTATTGTCGGGTTCGATTCCGAAAACCGAGCTGTTGGACAGCGTATGAACCGGTGACAGGCCCATAATGCTATAGGCTATACGGCTCAGCGGCTATCAGAATTGCCCGCTAGCTGTGTATGCTATCGCCGCCATAGCACCCCGACGCATATGTATGTGCTTGTCCTTCATGAAATCCAACGAAACTGGTTTCAGCTGGCCTGGTCGATATTTGAGACAATTCATGGTCATCTGGCCGTTTCAATACAAATGCCGGTAAGGACAGCGGACCGAATGGTATGAGCATATACCACGTACGAGCAGACAAACAAATAGCAAATGCAAGCCTACTTCGGAGTATACGTACTTGCGGGCACACTACAGCACGGCGAATGTGCCAAGTGTTCCACGGTGAACAGAACAGCCCTAACTTGGACGTGCTGTGGTGGTTAGGCGCGACGCAGTGCTCGTACGAGGACCGTCAAAGCAACACGACATCTATTACGGGAGGTGGCTGTGAAACGTCTCGCGCTGGAGCCCCTACAACATCAGTTTTCAGAGTATTCGTCTGTCTACAACTACATATAGTTGCAGGGCCCCCAGCTTATTGCTACGCGTTCTGCCCCTAATAGCACTGGAGGGGCTCGCCTGTGCCTACGGATCTTTTTACGGGGTGCTGTTATGGTATTTTTTGTGGACTTCCCGCATTGCCGCCCCTATTTATTGGGTCTGACTGTTCTAGAAGGCTTCTGCTTGCCGCCGGCTCCGCCAAAAAAGCTACGCGCAGCGGGCGCTGTATTTGACCACATTGTAGCGCTCCAGCGAGCAGAGCACTGAGCTTGCCCTTTTGTCATTGCAGGAAGCTAGTCGTACACGCGTAGCGATTCTTTGATTTCAGCAGATCAAAAACCTGCTGCTTCAAAATGAAAGTCAACACACAAGGAAATTGTCTGAATGGTAATATTGATTCCCCAGTCACCAATGTTCGACTTTGTCCACTTTGTGTCGTAGTAAGACTCCGTCACGCCACGTATGCGCTGAACCAGCTTGGCGATCTGCAAATAAGGAGGCACAAGCTGATCGCTGCCTTTTCTCCTTTTTTGTCAAGCTTCTGTCATTTGCTTTGTTCTTTCCCCAAGGGGGTGGGAGCGCCAGTCGCCCTGCAGCTGAACACCAACCCCCAGCCTCTAATACAGGTCTTCCTCGAAAATGAAATGGCTAGAGAGGAATAGTGATTGGGTACTGTTCCTTCGGCTTTGTGACTAGGAACGCGAACACTTGAGTACGAGTTCATAGTAGTGGCAGAGCTAACTGTAGAAGCAGTGTACGAATACGGTCGCCAATACAACCTCCTCGTAAGATACATCGTCGCATACCTCGGCCGTTAGGTGGACTCTTCCTTTGAATGGAAGGAGCTCCTCGCTTGGCTTGTTTCTTCTCCTTAATTTGTGACGTCGTCTAGCTACTCACGGTACTCCGTATAGAGAAATTGGCCGATCTCCCCCCCTTTCGTATCCTTCGAGGGGTATCTCACGTATTTCTACACAGACAGGCGACGTACCTGCTGTATACACTACTCGTATATACTCTACACACGAGCATAATTGCGGAAGGGGGGCGTGCGTATATGCAAATCTGTATATCATATGTATAGTATTGAAAACCGGAATTTGCAAAGGCACAAGAGCGTCAAGCGAACAGAAGAACAGACTCCTGTCCTGGCTGCCGCATAAACCATCCTACGAAACAGCTTATTCAGTTCTCTGTCAACCCCTCCTTTTTTTACCTGTACAACTGGTCGATCCAGGCAAGATGGGCCGCGAAAACCTTGACCATTCGCACATATGTAGATGCCCCCCTCTGGCCGACTGCCGTGCGTCGCCGATGCCGCTTATGTAGACATGCAGGTTGCTGTCTCTGCTAGGTGGAATGGCCAGCATTATTGGCAGTGTCAAGCCAATGGCCAGGTAATAATGCCACCTACGGTTACGGAAGTACTACGGCGCACAATAACAGGGTAGTAGTACATACATGCGTACGTGTATGTACAAGTACCCCAAACCGACGTCGTAATTTGCCCGCATTTCTCTTTTTCTCCCTTCTTTCCGTACAAAGCGAAGCACGTTCCTTCTTTTGCCTGAACTAGTCTCAAAATGTCGCCACGCGTGGCTACACCATCCCAAATCCAGGCAGAGGCCGGCCATTTTAGGGGGAACAAGGTACCGCCCCCCCGTCCGTACTGGTTGCGTGTCCCTGCTCGGCCGTTCTTTTCTCTTTTTTTATTATTACGAATGATCATGTCCCCTTTTGCATTTCGCCTTAACGGCGGACAAAGTCGAGCAAGTACTCGTATACGAGTATATACACCTCTACTCGTATGCGAATGTTCTCCTTACCTGTAGACGACCAGTGCTGGCTCGCAGTATTTGCACCATCGTAAAAGGTATCCCGTAACTATTAGTATGGACGAAAGTAGTGCTCCGTTCATTGTTACAATAACTACCAGTCACCGTGATCGCCAGCATGTCCAGTGTGTCCCAACGTTCAGGCGCACTCCGGCCTATTAAAGCCACCAATCACATGCTACGGGCAGTGTCAACAGGAATGATAGGCGCTCCTGCATTCCAGAGTACTTTGCCGCCAGCATCAACTATGCCGATGAAGCCTGTCTACAATCCAGTGCTCTACCTAAGCAGCCGAGCCCATACGACGACACAAATTCACCACACGTACAAGTCACCTGCAAAACGGCTCGGTGCAATGGCGGCACATACTCGTATGCACCAACAGGTATTGGCTAGGGGGGTAGAGAAGAAAATAAAGGTAAGACATCTGATTCGCTTCGCGCGATGCGAATGGACATCAGCGGAAGCTTGCCCTGCCACCCAAAGGCTTCCGGGGCTTCTTGTTTGCTTTCTTTTGTAGTGCTGGTAGCTTGGTTTTATCCTCATTAAGAATCGAAGCGAAAGCGCAAAGGCAGCCAAATGCGAGCAAAGTAGCTGTACCTACTCCGTACTCACAGCTGTAGTGTATACGTCTACGAGTACTCCGTACGAACGTGTACAATGCATACTCGTACGACATGTACAGCGTATGGAGTACAAATGTATTTATTGCGTTGTGTCCGGGGCTGCTCCGAGGTCGTTTAGTCGTACTAGTGCGTTTGGCCGACGCATAGGACAGCACTAGCTGCGCTACCAATACGTGGTGCTAATTTGCGAAATTCTTTTTTTCGGTATGTTCTCACACTCCTTGGTACGTACTATCTGGTAGTCAACATTATGCAATGCAACATGAAATGTAGCAGGTACCACCTACTTGGCTGTTTCCTGGGTATGGTATTCATGGCGCCAGCTTTGTGTGCACTATGTAAGTATTTGAGGAGGTCGGATGGCCGGTGGACGAGTACAGAGAGCCTGTGCCATTCGAGTAATGCGAATGAGAACCTACAGCGTGCACGTGTGTGTACGTGTGTGTGTACGTACATACTCATAGACATACTCGTACAGCCCACGGCTAGATTCGTGCGTAGCCGTATGTACGGCGTGGCCCTTTCATTTCTTCTCAGTACACTACTCGTCCACGAATTGGTGGTTACTGTGAGTAGTTAGGAGAATTCATCTGCCGTAAGTGTACGGCGTACGGAGTCCTTCGTTCTAACTAGCCATATTTCACTATGTGACGCTACCGTTAGCTAGTGGAGCGCCACCCATGAGGAACAACACATACAGGAAGGGGACCCCTGGAAGGTGCTGATTTGGTCGTAATACAACCTACAACTACCCAGGCCTGACAGCGTGGGAGAGTGAGGTGTAAAAACAGACCAGCAAGCAAAGCACGTAAATACTCCGTGGTACGGTTACGGAGCATGTACTCGTATACACTGCTCTTTACATACACTACACAGCTTCAATGCAAGACTTTCTAGCATTTGTTAGTGCTTGTTGTGTGTCAGGATATATCCGAACAGGCCGTAGCCAGCACAAAGAGTAACAGTCGTTGGTAATACGACGGCGTATGTATGTACACTCCCTCTGAGCACCGAGTATCTGTAGTGTAGTCGTATGTACATGCGAGCATACGACATGGGCCATGAGAATGCGCCTCTCACAGCAGGGCCAATGTCAGATGCACACGAGCATGTGCACCACCCGAGCTGAACAACAGGGGTCCAACTGGGCATACATACATGTCGTACGTGAGATGCCTGCATGGCTGTTGGCTTTTTGGTTCTGGCCGCCGGAGGAGGTCATAGGCGCCAGCTCATTGCTCAGGCGCCATGCATGAGGGCGCCCCATAGTTGGCCTAGGCTACGCCTGCGAAGTATGTATCTGTTGGC
Organism: Graphilbum fragrans; assembly: GCA_001513895.1. NCBI lineage: Eukaryota > Fungi > Ascomycota > Sordariomycetes > Ophiostomatales > Ophiostomataceae > Graphilbum > Graphilbum fragrans. Next base: position 905,777 of record LLKO01000005.1, on the reverse strand, counting down.
AGCTTTGGGTGCAGAAAGGGGAGTAAAGAGTCGCAGCGTATGGCATACTACGACAACGTATGTACACGTACCAGTGACTTGTCGTTATACTCGTAAATTTCATTTGATGGAGTGCTACGAGTACTCATAGTTGAGTGGCCGGCGTATCAATCGTGCCGATGAAGTCGCTGTACGGTACACAGTACCTATGTTAGCTACAACAAGGTACCAATCCTTTTACATACGGAGTAGCGTCGGTTAGTGGTGCCAGCGCGTGTGTGCTCTCTTTGGCCACTCCCAGCCGCTTACTATCATCGACATACTCGTACTCGTGCCGTTCGCTCTACATATTGTACTTGCCTGTTGACTTTTCACTCGCCCTCCAAGACGATCGTCTCGTTCCAGCACCAACACATTTCGCCTCCTTCTCCCGCTTTCTGTCTCATGAGCAGCTTTTCGAAAGCAAACCCGCCCATCGTCACCGCCATTGTCTGCCCACCTTCCGAACAGCCTTCTGCTGCACTGGTTGGCTCACCGAACAGTCTACGGAGTACGAACACACCTTACATACATACCAGCCTGCTCCTTTTGGAGCTCATCCGTTTTGCCCCCCCCTTTCCCCTTCCCCCCCGCCGTTCTCATACCCAGTCGGCCTGGTTTTTGCTCTCACACGCGGCAGCCACCCCTGTTGTTACGAGTACGAGTACAGAGCACCTCAAACTCCTCTCCGTTTTATTGTCCTGGCTACCCTGCGAGCCTGCGTCTGTTTTTCCCTCTCTTTCTTGGTCCGCCACCCGAAACGTGGCAAACACGCCGGTCGTTTTGTTTTGTTCGCCTCTAGTCATCCTCGTCCACCGCGTCGTCTGCGTGTTGCCGCTAATAATCCGGACAAACCTTAATCGGTTCGTATCCTCTTTTTTCCTCTTTTCCTTTCTGTCTCTTCCCGCTACTTTCCCTCACTGTGGTTTTATATCCTTCCACACTACACTACCTAGCCACTACAAACCGCCTAGCCATCCTTCTTCCCAATAGCCTGGGTGCTAGCGCATTTCTACTTTTTCAATCAGTTTTTCCCTGTCTCGCGCGCGCTCTCTGTCTTATTAACACTCGTCTGGGGTGTTCCCCTAGCATCTGCTTTTTGGTATATATATCGACCTCTTCCCATCTGTGGCGGTTGGGTATCCACCCCGTCCACTTTTCCCATCTTTCCCTTCTTTAAATCCACCCAGCAGAAAGAATCCACCCAAATCCACTCCATCTATCCGTCCCAACCCACCACCAACACACCTGCCGCCTAACGGTTCCTGCCTACTCACTCAGAATACACTATTACAGGCCAACCTCAGTGCTACCACAACGCTCAACCCACTGAGAAACCCACCCTTCCCGGCCACAGACCACGTACCAGACTGGTACCTGACAGCTTGATCACCACCCAAAAGCACAAAAAAGGTAAGACAGGGAGAAAGAGCGATCCGAACAAACGCAGGGAGGCAACGAAGACGCCTGCCTGCAGTATTTTACCACTGCTATCCACTGTACGGGCCACTTGCGTACTGTAAATTGTCCCTAGGCCTCAGCACGCTATAACTGCCCCTATTGTTCCCCTACTGCCCTTCTGCCCTTCTGTCGTTTCCACACCCGCCGCCGTTATTACACTGTTATTTTACCACTACACCATTGTTGAGAGACCGGTGTCACCGCCCGCTACCGCTATTACCACTGTCACAACCGCTCCTTCCCTCTGCTACGACCGCTATTACCGGAGCGGTGCCACCTGCTACCAGCTTTTCTTCTCAATCTCACATAGTGTCTTTCCCAATCACACTGCCACACCCTAAAGCACGCCCTGCAAAACACACAATTACACGTCCCCCGGTCCATCCATAAAAAAAGACCCATACCCACTTTTTTAATTTTTCTCTCCTGTTACTCTCCTTTCCTTGCAACCACTAACTTGCCCCCCAACCTCCTCCAAAAAGTTTCCCAAAACATCATCTTCTCCTTCCCCTACCCTCCACTTTCAAAAGACCGCATTTAAGCCTCGTCATATCCACTCTTTCCGCAAAATCTCCACCCTTACCATCATCCCATCATATTCGTCGTGTGCCGCGAACAGTTTTCGTGGCTCTTTTTGTGTTAACGACGACCATTGCCGACTCGCAGCAGAACAAGCAGCGAGGTAAGAAGCTTCAGAACATTCATCTTTGCACTACCATTCCGACGACGGACAACGTCGGAGACCAGCACAGGCGCGTTATCCACAGAGAGAAAGACGAGACAGGAGAAAAAAAACACGATGGAAAACAGATGCCCAGGGCAGGAGAAAAAGGGCAGCTGGCCAGCCAGCCGGAAAGAGACGCGATGGGACCAGAAAAAGAGGCAAAGGAGAGAGCTACAAACCGGAGGGGGCTGGCAGGGTTCCGCGTGAACTTGGGCAAGGAGCATCGAGGTTTGACAGGCGCGTCGAACTTTGTCAATTCTCTACCCGTTTGCTACTCGCATGTCTCCTGCACCGCGAAAGCGTGTTTTCGAGGCCTCCTCGTCTCTGCACACACATACGGACGCGTCGTTTCTTTCTAGCTGGCTGGTTTGCCATGGAGAAGAGCATCCAGTGCTCGCGGCCAGGATTACGCTCGCGTCGGAACCCAGGAAAATTTTGCACGTGGCAAAACCGAAGCAAAGCGCGGCGGCGACCTGCCCTTGTGACGGGGAACAGACAACAGAAGACACATGGGCGCGCACAAATGAAGCAGAGTAATGAGCCAGGCCGCAGGCAGAGAAAAGCAGTTCGCAAGACTCGGTTCAGATAGGCGTTGGGGATCTGCCGCTGTTCAGCCTGTTCTGAGGCAGCCGGGATCGACCTTGCGAACTATTCGCCAGCCGTGGCAAAGGCAGCCGGGGCGGCTTCTGGTCCTGCGTCTGTCTCTGCTTCTGTTTCCGGCTCCGCCTGCGTGATTTAGTGTTGTCGCTCTGTGGTCCCCATCACGGGTTGCACGTCTGCACGTCGGGCTTCTACTGTTAGGCCGAAACGCGTTTCTTGTGCCGTTCCTGGTCTCGGGCCACCCTCTCCGTCTCTGAATCCTTGTGTGGCGTGCCTGTGCTTGGTCTCTTCCACGCCTTATTTTTTCTTCACATTTTTCACACAACATGATCTTCTGATTTGGATTTCTTTTTTCCGCATATTGAAGCTGGCTAACATTTTTCATTTTGTCTGCAGAAGATATCTAGACTTCCCTCGGAATAATATATCGACAGTACAATGGACGGAAACCACTACTCGTCGAGCGTGATCAACGGTTCGGCCGCGCCGTCCTACCCATCATCGGCGGCCTCTACTCCCCAGAGCCTGCAGCCGCACGCGACTCTACCGCCGCTGCAACACCAGCAGCACCAGCAGCATCAGCAGCACCAGCAGCACCCGCAGCATCAGCAGCACCAGCAGCACCAACAGCACCAGCAGCAGCAGCACCACAATGGAATTATGCAGCCGTCTCCCTACGGCAGCTACCCACACACACCGCGGACCCCGGCAACGCCGAACACGCCTGCTCCGGCAAACATGGCGACGTACCCCCCGCCACCTAACACGAACGGGGGCCGTCCGTACCAGATGATGCCAAACAACGGCTATGCACAGCACCAGTACGCGGCCACTTCGTCGGCCATGCTCCCGCAGGCCACTACTTCCATGGCCCACCAGCAGCCGCTTGCGCCGGCTCCAGCACAAGGCTCGCGCGCTGGTGCTCCTGTTCTTCGGCCCATGCCCACCGCCGGCGTTATGCAGCAGCCGGGCATGGGCTCGCCTTACGGCCAGAGCCCCATGATGCCCCAGCCGATGCTTTCCGAAGCCACCGAGCAGCCCACGCACGTCGTTGGCTCCCAGGGTCGTCGTGGCATCCTGCCTAGCGCCCCCGGGCGGCCGGCTCCTCCTGCTGCTGGCACGGTGACCAAGACGCAGATTCCGCAGAAGGATGCGGATGGCAAGTTCCCTTGCCCGCACTGCACGAAGACCTACCTGCACGCCAAGCATCTCAAGCGCCATCTCCTGCGTCGTAGGTCCCCCCTTTCCTATCTTGTGCTCCTTTTTTTACTGTGCTCTTTGGTTTGTTTTGTTTTAGGAATTTCGGCCCCCCCTTTTTTCTTTCACAAAGGGGGGCGGGCCTATTTGTGTGAAACTGTCTATTTGTTTTCTGCTGGTTGTCATAACCTGATGTTCTAACGCGTCTAGACACTGGCGACCGCCCGTATATGTGCGTCCTGTGCCGGGACACCTTCTCTCGGAGCGATATTCTCAAGCGCCACTTCCAAAAGTGCTCCATCCGTCGCGGCAACCCTACGGGTGCCAGCCACCTGTCGCACCCGCATGCGCACGTTAAGAAGAACCAGCAAGCGCAGAAGCACATGGATGGCAGCGACATGAACCACATGAATGGCATGAACAACGTTCAGCCGGATGGCATGGTGCCGTTTGGCCTTATCCCCACTGGAGTCGATGGTATGCCTAGCAACATGCCCAATGATCAGAACCAACTTTCCCGGTCCGGCAGCATGACTCGTATGGACGAACCCGACCCTACTCGGCGTAACGCTGCTGCTGCAGCCGTTGCCGCTGCAGGTGCCGCTCCCGCCAACGGATATCCAATGAGTCCCGCGTTTTCGTATTACTAACGGAGGCGCAGGCACTCCCGGCGGTGGTCCTAGCGCTAGCCCGTACGATCAAACCGGTGGCTACAACGGCAACGTCTCTGGTAACATGGGTACCCCTGGTGGCATGAATCCTCAATTGGCGAACTACAACATGTCGGCCGGCCAGAACGGCATGCCTATGTTTGCTGGCCAAAGCGCAAACCCCTCGTCGAACCTTGACTGGTCCGCCGTTTTCCAACCTGGTGCGCATGACAACACCTACGTCACCCATCCTCCGTTCACTCCTAATACGCGACAGAATCAGACCGCAATCAAGCAAGACCCTAATGTCAACCCCGTTGACACCGCCGGCCTCTCCGCGGAAAGAGGCCACTCTGACAATTTTTCCCCAGACCGCTCGCTCTTCAGCAACTGGGGCCCGCAACTCCATCAAGATCCCTACGAGCAAGTCTCGTCCCGGATACTCTCCTTTCTCCTCCCCCCCGACCCCCCTATCGATCCTGCCATCTCTTCGGCCATGTCAAGCTTCTTCTCGCCGGAGAATGTCAGCGTCTTTCTCGAATCGTACATCCATTTCCACGTGCATTTTCCTGTTCTCCATATTCCTACTTTCCGTGTCTTGGAAGCATACACTGGTCTTCTGGCTGCCATGGCCTGTGTTGGTGCCTGCTATGCGGACCGACTGACTCCCGATGAAGTGCGCTACATGGCCGGCGTTGTCCACATTGCTCTGCAGCGCGAATCACATATGCTTGTTGCCGTCCACGGCGCTACTACCAGCCAAGCTCCTCTAGAACTGAAGTACGAAGACGGTACTTTTGCTGGCAGCACTCGTGACGTGGAAGAGCTGCAAGCCATTATGTTGATGCTAATTATCTTGTGTTGGAATGGCACCCCTCAACAGCGCGAGCAAGGCCGCAAGCTTTTTCCTCTTGTGGCTCTGCTCGCCCGCAAAGCCAACCTCACCACGGTCGTGTCAGCCGCCTCTTCACCCCCATTTCCAGTTAGCGTTCTCCACCAACCCGACCTTTCGCCTGCCGATCAGCCTTTCGACTGGGACGCTTGGGTAGCTCAAGAAAAGCGGATTCGCATCATGCATAGCGTGCTTGCTTGTGATGCAGCTTTCAGCTTGTACTTCAATCTTTCCCCGCTTTTCGACCCATTCGAAATCCAAATTCCTTTGCCGGCAGACGACGCTGCCTGGGAAGCAGATACTAGCCTCAAATGTGCAGAGGCACTTGGTCTGCGCGGCACTGACGTGGCCCTCAAGTACAACCTTGACGGAACGCGGCATGCGAAACAGCCTGAGCTGCATCTGGTTCTGCAAACACTGCTTCACAGCTCATATCAGATCCAAACTGGCGCCACCAATTTGTATGGCAAGTTCATCATTATGCACGCGTTGCTGTCGTTGCTGCTCCGCGCGCAAAGCCAGGGAAGCATGGTGCTTGGAAGCAGTGGTGGTCTGGCGCCCATTCAACAATCCGACTGGTTTGTCAACAGCAATGCCCCAGAGGCTACCCCTGGCGCTGTCGTCAGCAACGGCGGACAGTCGACGCCAGCAGAAGCCCTTCTACCGACCTCGGCCACAAAAACGTTCCTCACTGCGTTGGACAAATTCAAGCTTAGCTGGGACGTGGATATGGCCAATCAATTTCTCCCATCATCTTCGAACCCACGCCGTCACGGGTTTTCCAGAGATGCCATTCATTATTACTGGCTCGCAAAGTATCTCTTGAAGCACACCCGGCCTATCGACTTGCAACTGGCTCCGGATCAGCGATTCTGCCTTGTCATATCCTACCTCAAGTCGGTCAAAGCCTGGGTGATGTCCGATGGAGCTGCGCGCGGGGAGGAAATGGGCTCAATTGGTGAAATTGATCAAAATTACGGCTCGCAGGATCTGACTCTCAACTTCACCGACCTGTTCAAACCCTTGCCTGACATCGTCACAGCTCCTGGCTACGCATCTGTCAAGGCAGAGATAGACCACAACCCAGCGAGTGTTTCTCCCCAATGACACGGAAAAGCAACCAAAAAAATTCAAAAAATTCAAAAACACATGAAAATCGACAACAAGAAGGGCGATGCTCTCTCTGACAGGTCAGCCGGCTATCGGCCATCGGTTTTACGGTTCCCTATATATTATTGCTTTGTCTCGGACCATCTCATCGACCTTCGCATATGCGGCGTTTTGATCTTGTGTTTAGTTTTCCTGCCTTGTCATTTTCCGACCTGCTCTCGTCTGCTGTCTGCTTTTGGTTTTAAATTGTTTCAATGCTTTGTTCGCGGCATCTCTTGCTACAGGCTAGGTGGGGTTAGTGATGTCACTGATCCCTCCTTATCTCAGAGCACCAGTGCCTAATGCCTTTTTCCTTCATCATGTTATTTTCAAATTTGTTCCTTTCCCTACTCTCAAAAAGTACGATTACCCTAGTTACATCAGATTGGAACAACGGTGGTATGTTTTGCTTCGCATTTTTAATGGGCGGGATCGGCCAATGATAGACTTGTTTTTTTATTGTTTCTGTGGTTGGTTGTGGTTTGCATGCTAGATCTCTTATTCTTTACCTCCTGACTATTTCTCTCCCTAAAAATATGTCTTTCAGTCTGCCATGTTGTTCTCCTGTGCTTGTTTTCCACGCGCAGTGTTTACGTTCCGTATCTGGTGTGAAAAGTTGTCAGCCTTCTTGTCTCTTGCCCCACGAACGTTTCTCTCTCTTTGTATGCATCCCAGTTTTTCTTTTATTTCCATTGTCTCATACTTAGATTGAAAACGATGGGGGGATCTCTAGGTGGCGGCAACACAAAGTGTTACATTTTTGCTTAGAAAATTGACTAAATCTCTAAATGCAAATGCCTATGAGACGCACATGCGTGATGTGAAGATAGCTATCTAACTAGTGATGCTATACTGTGGTAGGGTTATTGTCCAGGAGACTATACGACATGGAAGCCAAAAAGTAGGCACAAATTCTTTGATATAATGCTTTGATGTAACTAACGACGCAGTAACTAGATAAAGCATGTGTATGTAGCTGCTATGCAAATCAATAAAGAGACTCCTAAACTCCTATAAGTCCCCATCGTGCATGGCTTTTCCCAATCCGTCTGCATTCATGGTAGAGCAACAGCTGTTTCGGTAGGCACTAATCTATGTAGAACTGGCCATCGAAGTAGCTTTGCGCGCCCGCCTATCAAACTAGGCACACACAAAGGGTCATAAACAAAAAGGAAAAGAAATGTGCGGTGGGTATTCGAATAGCAGGTTCCCAGAAAATAAATGTGCTTGTAGAATGGCAGGTCTGATACTCTCCACCTCTCACCCTACCCTGTCATGGCAAGCAAGAGGCGGAAGGGAAGAGACGTGCCCATGAACGGCATAGAAGAAGAAGAAGGCGGCAGAAAACGGAACAGCCTTAGAGTATGGCTTTCCGCGACTGGAGCGCACTGAACACGCGCTCACCAGGCCTCGCCTTGGTGTAACCGAGAGCAGCCATGGCTGCCGCTCTCTTGGCTGCCTGCTTCTGCTGGTAGTCCTTTTCCGAGGCAAGGGAGTCGGCATCCGAGGTCGTCTGGTCCGACTCCATGGATGCCCGCCAGGACTCGTGCTTCATGTCTGCTGTGCGGGCTGCGGCAGCCAACTTGGCTTCCTGCTTGGCAGCGGCCTTCTTGGCTTTGCGGTCTGCAGTCTCAGCCTCGAGAGCAGTGGCATAGGCCGTTTCTTCAGCAGAAGGGGTGTAGGTCCATGCGCTGAGCTGGGCTTGTACGGCTTCACGGTCGAGAGGCAAGCCGAAGGGGTAGGAGGTAGAGGTCATGGATTGAGAAGACATGGTCAAGGAAGTCTGAGTAGAAGTGGTTGGAAGAGTAGGAGTGGTAATGGTTGCGGTTGTTTGTGTGTAAGTGTGGAGTGGAATAGCTGGAAGCTAAGAAGAGAGTAATAGGTCAATTGGCTGGGATAGTGGGATTCTTTGTGTGGACTGGATGATGAGGATAATGAGAGAGGACCGAACTGTCGATGCCTGAGGGTGAGCATCGTGTTATATAGACATTCTGGCATCTTTGAGAGCTCGAGAATTGTCGTTGCCTGAGAGGCTGTGGGAGCTGGTTTCTTTGTTAGTCGTAGCCGTGCCCCACTTGAGCATTTGGAGATGGTGCACGGAGTGCAGTGGTGTTCCATTTTTTCCAGGCAACGCAATTCCGAGTTCGATGGGCCACTACAGAAGAGCTACGAGTATGTAGTAGTTCGGTGGGTCCTACTGCCGGAGTCAGAGTCAGAGTCAGACCCAGGTCAAGCCTCTATGTACATATCTCCACAGGCTTTGACTGTATGTGTGACTGTTCGGTGGTCGTTCTCAGATGTACTTCAAGCATGACGCCCTAAAAAAAGTGCGCCGCTTAGACCACATAGGTCATCGGCGGCGTGACTCACATAGCCGCGGGGCACAGCCTCTAATCTCCAATACATCTTGTCAGGGCCGAGACTCACCTACAAACTAGGTACACCCTGACTGCAAAATTGTAAGAATGCAGATGACCCAGCCGACTCTCGACTCCGTCTATTCTAGTTTTTCAGTGCCAGACACTGCCGGAGTGTGGCACTGCACGATGAACCGGCTTCATGGTGTCTGAAAGCAGTAACCAGGCGGTACGAACACTACGCAAAGAGAGAGACGCCAAATGGCACAGGAAGAACTCGGGTCCATCTAGGAACTGACCGCACTTTACCCGGGAGGCGTGGAGCAGAAGGATTCAGCGTTGCCTGTTGCTGTGTGGCAGAAAAGGGAGAAAGAGGGGTGGCATACAGCTGTAGTAGGGACGAAATGAGAGGGACTTTCTCTCACGTGTGCATTGGCAGCTATCGACTTGGTGCCATAAGACGGTGCAATTCTTGCCGTCACCAGCATCAATCTGGCTGGTGATACGTATTGTTATGGAGCACAACACTAGCCACATTAGCACCAGGACATTAGAGTTTTTTTCTCTAGTCCCGCTCATCCATTCCCAAACAAGCTTGACAGCCTCGCGGGTCGAAAAAGCTTGTCCAGGCTTGTGCGAAACGAATGGATCCGGGTCAACTCATGCATCGTAAAAAGTGCCCTCGTGGCCACGACTTGCGAAAAGGAAACGCGCCGTCCATTGAGACCGTATTATTTGCGTGTTGCATTCAATGCCGACATATTTTTGCTGTCAGCACTGTTTCTCTGGCGCTTGTCCTTTAGACGCTGGAAGTTCACGGGTTGTCAGCAAGGGGTACACGAGAGGATTATCTTCCCTCTCCCCATTGACATCACGGGAGATTGGAAGGAGATGGGACGGATCTAACCACGGTGTATTCGTACTATGCTTAGGGGGGAATGCGGCGGGACACCAAACATATTCTCGCTGCCTGTGAGAAGGATTAGCACATACGTACGACGTACGACGTAGAGACTATGGCGTCCTCGTGTTATAGCCGTAGCTAGGCTGAAGCATATGCTTATTGTGATTTGCGGTGCTCCCAATTAGGAGCTTAAACAATTATGGAGACTTTGTCGCAACCCTCAACCCTCCGAGGACAGCCGTTTTTTTACGACCCAATGGGCAACTCGAGGCTGACCGAGACGTATCAACACAAACAATTCAAACCCTATTCGGGAATACAACATGCCCGGTCCCGATGCGTTTCGTCCCGGCAGGAAGAAGCAATGCTCGTATTCATCACAACAGGGACTCCTGAATTCTGATCCGCACGTCGCAGTAGCCAATCCTCCATCTTCAAAGTATCTACGAATTTTGCCGACGGTGACCTCACCTATTGTGGGAACTCTGACTGGCGAGAAGCTGACTCGACGTGGCTCGGGCACATAAGGACATGGGAACAACATGACTACGTATATTTGCGCGCTCGCCCTGTCAGCTGGTCGGAATGCTATGCACTTATGGATGCCCGTTCTAGCCCTTTGCACGACAGCTGTTGTAGGACCATGACGTAGATTTTCAAAAAGCGACTCGGATCCGGAAGGCTGGTAACTGTTTTGAGCTCATTGCTTTCGTGTCTCTGATAATAAGAAGCTCTGTCCAAACAACCCGCTTACAACCCGCTTACAACTCTCACGAGCGGCAAGTTCATTCCGGCCTTATCCTTATCCATTGTCGCAGGCGACAATCACCATGGCCGTTCCGATTCCATCCATTTCACTTCCGCTTCTGAGTATGAATGTTCGTGACCGTCCCTAATCTGCTTCTGACATCATACTGTTGATGGCTACGTTGCAGCCATTGCGGATAAACGACGGCCCTTTGTGTAAGTTATCTACATGCTCACACCTTAGATATGCAGTCCGTACGCACACTCTTTCAACAGTACATACATAACTAGGCGGTGTTTATAACTATTTTCCGTTCGTATCCATCCAGCCTGCTCCCTTAGAAACGGGTATGGAACCATTCGTTGCATTCAATGCGCTAGAGCACTCCCGAAAGGCGGTGTGCTTGAGTGGGTTTCTGCCATGCAGTGAATTGGCCAATAGCAGCATGGATCTAAACAATGCTTTGCGCTTTCCCTATTCGCACTGGTACAAACCGGCGATGAGACCATCATTCTGACCCGGAAGCAAGCAGATCCGGCAAGACCCTCTAAATAACATACGGCAGACATCGCTGCGTCCCCAACCAAACAAACCCCATGCTGAACAGCGCAACGCACTGCGGATGCTCCTATCCACCCAAGAATCGACGACTATGATTTGTGCTTGTCAGAACGCGTCGCTATGCGGCCACTTTGTCAGATGTTCTCATGCGATCTTGCTGGCTGTCGATGTTCCGCGTATTCGTATCGTACTCGTTTTCGTATTCGGAGCCTAACACACTGTATTTTGCACAGTATTTGCCATCCCCTGTAGTTAGTGTATGTATTGAATCGATTCGTTGGCTATAGTTACTGAGTAGCTGTAGCGACTGCATACTCGTACTCGTAGACGTCGAACGATGCGCTAACAGCAGTTATCTCGAAACGACCCACTGCAAAATTAGCAATTAGGGGAAGGAAGGTGCGCGCCCGCTGCAATTTCCGCCATATCAGGGGAAAAAAACACAGTACAGGTACTTCGGACACGATAATATATCCAAACGCCTTTTTTGGCGGCTTCTTGTCTTCTCCTCTTTTATTGCGCCCGTCTCCCGTTGCTTTTCTTCTTGTCTCCCCCTGCCCGGCCCTTCCGCTCCGATTCGGTACTCTACCGATCTCTGGCTGAGTCTCCTCCGTTCTAGCATCTGGTTTCGTGCCTCGAGCAAAAAACTAGCTGGGCAACAACAACGGCGAAGACCCACGACCCGGAAACGAGAAAAACAAACAACTCGAAAAACAAAAGGGGACAACCACCGCCGAGAACATGTCATCGTTCGCGTCGCCGCTGGCGAATGCCAAATATGCGGCCGGCTCTCTGCCGTCGCAGCTCGAGCCGGTCATCGATGCCATCTCGCAGATGAGCATCTGGTCGATTCTCTTCACCTTGCTGGCCATTGCCGTGGTGTACGATCAGGGTGGGTTTGGCTCTTTTTGCCATGGCGGTATCGTGTCCGGTCCACCCGGAACAGTTGGCTAACCGTTGTGACCTGTTGTTTGCATCCAATAGTCAGCTACATTGCCCAGAAAGGCTCGATTGTCGGCCCTGCGTTTAAGGTGCCGTTCATCGGACCCTTCTTGGAGAGCATGAACCCCAAGTTCGAGGAGTACCACGCCAAATGGCTTAGCGGCCCTCTCAGCTGCGTGTCCGTCTTCCACAAGTAAGTTGGCATCTGCCGTCCTGCTCATTGTTTTGTCTGTGTGATTGGAAAGCGGTTGCTGACCAGGTTTACCTGCAGGTTCGTCGTCATTGCCTCGACGCGCGACATGGCCCGCAAGGTCTTCAATGCTCCCGGATACGTCAAGCCGTGTGTTGTCGACGTTGCCCACAAGCTGCTGGGCGCTGACAACTGGGTGTTCCTCGACGGCAAGGCCCACGTCGACTTCCGCAAGGGCCTCAACGGCCTCTTTACCCGCAAGGCGCTTGAATGCTATCTGCCGGGTCAGGAGCAGGTGTACCGCCAGTACTTCAAGCGCTTCGTGCAGGTCAGCGAGAACGCTGGTGGCAAGCCGGTTCCGTTCATGCACGAGTTCCGGGAGGTCATGTGTGCCGTTTCCTGCTCCACGTTCGTCGGGCACTACATGCCGCAGGAGGCGTTCAAGAAGATTGCCGACGACTACTACCTGATCACGGCGGCGCTCGAGCTGGTCAACTTCCCGATCATCCTGCCGTTCACGAAGACGTGGTACGGCAAGAAGGCGGCGGATCTGGTGCTGAGCGAATTCTGCAAGTGTGCTGCCAAGAGCAAGGTGCGCATGCGGGCTGGCGGCGAGGTGACGTGCATTATGGATGCTTGGGTCAAGGCCATGGTGGACTCGGAGCGCTGGCGCGAGGCCGAGGAGAAGGGCCTGCCTACCGATGACCTGGTCAAGCCGTCGCCGCTTCTGCGCACCTTCACGGACTATGAGATTGCGCAGACTGTGTTCACCTTCCTGTTTGCTTCGCAAGACGCGACCAGCAGCGCCTGCACGTGGCTGATCCAGATCATGGCCCAGCGCCCCGATGTGTTGGACCGTGTGCGCGAGGAGAACCTGAGCGTGCGCAAGGGCAACCCGTATGCATCTGTCAACCTGGACGAGCTCGAGTCGATGAACTACACGCGCGCCGTGGTTCGTGAGCTTCTCCGGTACCGCCCGCCAGTTCTGATGGTGCCGTACGTTGCCAAGAAGGCCTTCCCGATCAGCGACACCTACACGGTGCCCAAGGGTGAGTTTCCAGCGCTGGGTTTTGCAGACTTGCCGGTTTGCCGATTTGCCGATGTGCAGATGTATAGACGTGTTTGGCGGCCATTTTCGTGTCTAACACTTTAGGCTCCATGGTCATCCCGACGACGTACCTGGCTCTGCGCGACCCCGAAGTGTACCCCAACCCGGACGTGTTCGACCCCGAGCGGTACTACAGCGGCGACGCCGAGGTCAAGGGCGCGAAGAATTTCCTCGTGTTCGGCACCGGCCCTCACTACTGCCTGGGCCAGCACTATGCGCAGCTCAACCTGGCCCTATTCGTGGGCATGGCGTCTCTGCTGCTTGACTGGGAGCACCACGCGACGCCTCTGTCGGAGGAAATCAAGGTGTTCGCCACCATTTTCCCCAAGGTACGTTGGCTCACCTCAAGGCTGCTTGTCAGCTTTGATCTCGAAAGACGAACGCGGCGTGGCTAACATGTGGTGACAGGACGACTGCCCGTTGACATTCAAGAGCCGGGAGTGGTAAACAGGGAAGGACAAACGTCCCACTCCAGTCGAGTATTCGAGTATTGGCTGCTCGCGCAAACCGCATAATGGTCAACAGGGACTGGGGACTAGGGGTATCTTGTATTTGGTTGCGGCGCAAGGATAGCAGTTCTTCACACTGACGAGCCCAGTTGGTCGTTCCGCTGGGGCAAGAGGTTAATTTGCCTGCATTGCTGAGTTAACGTTTTTGTCGGTTTCCAACGGGTTAGGGGCACATTTGCATTTGTTTCCCTTTTTTCTGGTCTCGTCCTCTCTTTTCTTTTTCATGGGATCGTTATATATATACATATACATACAACGAGGGGGGTAGGACCTGTGGCGTCCCTCCGTCTTGCTTTGGATGTTGGAAACCAAAGAAGAAAAGCTCCAAAATAGCCTACCTTATACATAGTTGTAATTTTGTTTCTTTTTTGAAGATGGCTCTCGTTGTTGCTGTGGTTTCTTATTGTGTTGCCTATTCTTGTTTGAGGTCTGCCACGTCTACGTGTGAGGAGAGAGGAGTCGAGGAGAGATGCATTTTATTCGCGTGGAGCTGCTCTGGTGACGTACTCGTCCTATCAGTGGGGAGCCGCTGCTAGTGGACAGCGATAGGCGTCCGCAATGCTTCGGTGGCAAGCGCCACCACAGTACGATAATGGGGAGAGGATGACAGGATGACATTTTTTTGGCTCCCAGCAGACTGGGCATCATGCCATAACGCAAACATGCTAGGGCTGACCCCAAGCTATGAATTGGGGGAGAGTGAGATTAAGCGAAGGCACCAATCAAGGGCTGATTCTAAGCGAACACTGGCACCAAGTGTAGGAAGCAGGAAGGGGAGAAAGGCAGGCAATGGGCTCTAGTCATTTCGCTACGTGGTCTGGCCTATTTGTTATGTCCAACATGTCCATTTATGGCTTGCTCGTTAGGATGCGTAAGACGGGCTTTGCAGCGTTGTTTACGCGCATCCAGCCGCCTTCAGGCACTTCGACGATCGTGCCATCGATGCATCTGTAGTATTAGCATTAGCATCCGAGAGAGAGAGGGAGAGGGACGAAAGAAAGAGAAGAAAAGGGAGCATACACTTTGCGCCAGCGCGGATCGTGCTCGAGCATTTCGACCTCGAGCTCGCTGATGGCTTCGTAGCCGACGCCGTCCTGGGCGGCTTCTTCGGTGTCCGCGGGGGCCTCGGCGTGGTCGTGGGCGGTGGCAGCAGCATCGAGCGGCCACTTCATGTGGATGTGAGCGCCTTCGTTGTAGGCGGCCATCATGATGGCCATGGTGCGTTCGCCGGAGACGGCGGCAAAGGAGACGAGGCGCAGCTGGCCGTCGAGGGGCCGGCTGGCGGGGGAGATGGTGAACGTTTCCTCGAGGTTGGAGACGAGGGTGGCCAGCAAGTAGCTGAAGCGGCGAGGGGCAGCGGCCGGGGGGAAGACGGCGTAGCGGACGTCCTCGGAGCGGGAGGGCGCTGCCTTGGAGGCGGTGACGTGGGCGGCATAGGCGTGGGATTCCTTGAGCAGCTCCTGGGCGGCCATGCCGAAGCGCTTGCTGCCGTGCTGGCGGTACGCGGGGGTGTCGCTCTCCCAGACGAGCTGGGCGTGGAAGCCGTAGCTGGCGACGATGGCGCCGAGCAGGCGCTGGACGTGTTGCGACTGTTCCTCGAGGGTGGAGGTGCCGCCGCCGTCCGCCTCCGCCTCCGCCTCGCTGCTTGCATCGGCAGCCGTATAACGGACCGTATGCGAGCCCGGCGAGAAGGTGGCCTCGAAATTGGGCAGGGGCACAGCGTGGCCGCGGATCAGGTCGCGCAGGGCCCACACCAGCGGCGGCGGCTTGGCGGCGGCGGGCGCGGCGGCATACTGCGGCTTGTGCAGCGAGTGGAAGAGGGCGTTGCCGGTGCCGAGCGGCAGCGTCGAGATGGTGGGCTGTCTGGCGGGGTCGCTGGTGGCCGGGACGGCGTTGAGGAGATCCACGACGCCGCCGTCGCCGCTGAGGAGGATGACGAGGGGGGCGGGCGGGAGCAGGGGCTGCTGCAGACTCCGGCCGAACTCGGTGACAGACTGGGCACTGGTGGTGGTGAGCAGCTGATAGGTGCGAGCGGCGGCGGGGGTGTCGCCGGCAGCGGTAGCGGGGCGGAGCTGGAAGACGGCCAGCAGCGGCTTCAGGACGGCGTCGAAGAAGGGCAGGGCCTTTTGGGTCCCAGCGAGGGTCGAGACGACGACGTGGAGGGGCCGAGGCTGGGGGTATTGGGCGTGTTGGCTGTCGTCGGTGGGGGGTGGCAGGCCGAGGATGGCGGGACACTGGCTGACGAGGTGCCGGGCCAAGACGTCGCGGGGCAGCGTGAGCGCGAGGGCCTCGGGGAGGAGAGCGGTGGAAAAGCGGAAGGGCTTGTCGGGGTCTTCGGGGGCGTCGCGCAGCCAGCAGACGACAAAGCTGCTGGCAGGGGCATCGGTGCTGGCGATGCAGACGATCTCGTGGTCGCGGATCCGCAGAGACGGCGAGACAAGCAGCTCGCCGTCCGTGTAGGCCCTGATGGACGGGGTGTCGGCGGGGGCGGTTGCTTGGGCCGGGAAGACGGCGATGTTGCCGAGCATGCGAGGCGCCATTGTGAAAATGGGGACGAGCTATGGAGGGGTGCACAGCGGCAAATAGGACGCCGAGTGGAGGAAGGATTCAAGACCGCCGCTATGATGGGACAGCGTGATAATACAAGACGACAAAAAACAAGACAACAGACAACAGATAACAGACAACAGTCAACAGACAACAAAACAACGAAACCAAACAACAAGACTGCCGACAGCGAGACAACGACGAAACGAACACGGCGAGCTGAAGGCGGCGCTGGCACTCGTTGGTTCCTGTAAGTCCGAGGCGGCGGGCCAAATCAGGTAAGCTGCCCTGAGCCGCGGACGCTCTTTCGTCCTTGCGATGGCGTTATCCTGGCGGCCGGGCCTTTGCGATCGTCGTGCTTATGCTGACGGCCGCCGCAGTGGTAGTCAGTCGTCACGTTCTCGCAGTGGCCGCCACACAGTCCTTGGGAGTCACAGGTATCTTTGCGGCATGTACGGAAAACTACTGTAGTCATATGGTTTTGTGGAGCCCGATCTTACATCTGGACGGCCCAGTCTCACACCCTCCTCCTCGCACGTCAGCGCCCTCGAGCACGGTTCATGGGCCCCCAATTCTCGCGGGGGTTCAGCTGGTAGCGCACGATGCCCGTGCTGCCTCGGTGGCGGCGGCCGAGCTTTTCGTCGAAGACGACGGCCGGTTTCTCCGTTGCCTCTGTTGTCTCTGTTGTTTCTGTTGTCTCTGTTTTCTCTGGCTCCGTTTTCTCTGGCTCTGTTTTCTCCGGTTCCTCAGCTCTCTCCGGCTTCTCCGCTTCGCTGGCGTCCGCTTCGCCGGAGCCCTGCAGGATGCGGTAGGCCAGGGTGCCCGGCTTCAGCCCCGCGAGCCTCTCGGGCGCCTTTTGGCGCACCCACTCGCGCATAATATGCCACAGCACGGACCACGGCGCATCGGTCTTGAGGCTGCCGGGCTTGCAGTGGCTGCGGGTGACGCGGTAGCCGAGGTGCAGCAGGGCGCCGCGGACGGCGTCTTCGTTGGGGGTTTCGCAGTGGACGGCCTTGGCGAGCTGGGTGGGCAGGAAGAAGAAGGGCGCGGGATCGAGAGCGGCCAAGGCGGCGTCTTTCGGGCGTGCGTCTGCCTTTGTGCCTGCCTCGGCCGCGACGGGCACCGGCTCTTCGGCGGGCACTAGCTCTTCGGCGGGCACCAGCTCTTCCAAGGCCGTCTGCAGCATCCCGCGGATGCGGCTTGTGGTGCCGTAGACGTCGGCGGACGCCGACGGGAGGTCGTCGAGGATGCGCTGGACAAAATCGGCCGAGTGCAGGGGCCCCGCAAACATGGGCCCGGCCAGATGGGTCTTGGTGCCGCAGTGCTCGCAGACGGGGCTGGCCGCGGGCGCAGCGGCCACGGTGTGCTTGTAGAAGACGCCGTGGCCCTTCTTGTTGGGCACGGCGCGGTTGCGCAGCAGCGGCTGGGTGGTCCAGGCGCCGCAGCCCTGGTCGCAGTTGTAGACCAGCATGGAGCGGCCGGCGAGGAATTTGACGCTGGCCGGCGACCGGGTGACGGTGACGAAGACGCGGCAGTAGTAGTCGATGGACAGCGACAGCAGCGGCGTGATGGCCAGGCCGTAGCGCGCGGCCGAGGCGGCCAGGCCGTGCAGGATGATGCGCAGGCCGGCCTCGTGCGAGTGGGTGCCCTTCATGGGCACGCCGCCGTACAGGGCAAAGCACTTTTCCGGGTAGCCCTGGGACGCCCAGACGCCGGGATCCGTGCACGTGACACAGAGCAGGCCGCCGTCGTTGCGCACGGCCTGCACGGCGGCGTCGAAGAACGTGGCCGCCGTGCCGTAGGGGTCGAGGTCGATGACGTCGTACTTGTCCGACCGGCGCCACGGCGCGTCCGCCCCGGCCGCTGCCAGCGCCGTCAGGTCCGCCGCGATGGTCGTGTACATGTGCGCCAGCGCGTCCGACTGCGTCACGCGGATTTTGTCGTCGAGGCCGTTGAGCGCCACGTTGCGCCGGATGGCGTCGGTGGCCGCCGGCAGCAGGTCGTTGGCCGTGACGGCCACCCCGAACGGCAGCTCGTGCGCATAGCGCAGAGCCCGCAGTCCGGTGGCCGACAGTGCGTCGAGGATGCGCAGCTTGGGCTGGGCCGGGGCGGCCTCGTTTGGGTGGTTCTCGGCGTCTGGACGGGCTGGCTCTGCCGTCTGTTCCGGCGGCTCAACCACCATGGCGTCGGCGTCTGCGTCTGCGGCTGCGTCTGCGGCTGCGTCTGCGGCTGCCCCTGCACTCGGCCCTGCACTTGTGTCTGCGCTCGCCCCTGCATCTGTGTGGCTGGTCTTGGCGGCCCGCTCCCCCTCGTTCGCCGCCTTTGCATCCTCCTCGCGCCGCTTGCGCTTCTTGCTGGCAAACGCGCTCTTCTTCCGCGCCAGCGCCGCCGCCCGCTTCTCCAGCACGCCCGTGCCGTACGCCTTGATGGCCAGCACGCTGAGGTCGCGGTTGAACTGCTGGATGGGGTTGAAGAACACCTGCTGCGGCGGCGCTTCGCTGCTGGGCGCGCCGCCTCCAATTTGTCGAGCCTTTTCGCCAGTGCTCAGCGGCACATAGATCCGCGCCAGGCCCTCCTTGGCCGACCGGTACTGCTGGCCGTCCGACGCCTCAACGACCGTCACGTCGATCCCTCCCGCCGCCGCCGCCGCATGGCTGCCGTCGGCGCCCATGCTGCTGTGCCGTCGAAGGGGTGGTCGGAGTGCGAGCGCCTGCCAGGCAGCTGATTTGCGCGTAGTCGACGGCAAAGGGCGAAGGGCGAATGGCAGGGCGAGAGAGAGAGGGCGAGGGCGAGGGTGCAAAGGGGGCGAGGCGCGGGCTGGGGACCACAAAAGGCGCAGGGCGGGCATGAAGTGCGAGCACGGTTCGAGCGATCGGTGTCGTCGTCGTCGTCGTCGTCGTCGGCGTAGATTTTGTCAAGCTCTCGACGAGGCACAGAAAGTTTTCAGCCTAGTGCGAGATAGCTGCGCGACCCACAGGCAAAGTGGGGCCAAGCCTTGTGCCTGGACTTCACTTCAAGAACCAAGAACCAAGAACACAACATGCGCTGCTTGCACACCAGTTGTGCTTTTCCTGACAGCAATATATGGCTTTATTCAGAAGATGGCTCATACGGAGCCAGTGGTATTGAGGCGGTATCCCCTTTTGCGGCGTCTAAGCCCCTTCCGACTTATACGATGCCTTACCTAGCTTGACAGGCACAACTCGACTTACACTGTGGGCGATTGCCACCTGTGTTGCGCCTCTGGCCCCCTGGCAGTTCCCATGCTTGGTCTGTATTGGCCGTGGTTGGGGGGGGTATGGCCCCCCGTGTGGCCTGCTCTGCTATATATTTCTTTCGTGGGCTCGATGGCAGTGGTACACTTTCTCTTCCCTCTTCCACCCCAAGGTCATCTGGGCTGATTTTCTTTATTTTCTTCCTTGCCCCAAAATATTTCCCACAGCAGATTTACCATGCCGTGCTACCGGAGACGGACGCTTAGCCATGGGCAGGCTTCCAAGCTCTGCGGCGCCCTGTCGTTTGCTCTGCTCGTCGTCGTCACCATGTCGGGCCTGGCTTGGGTGTTTTCCACCGAGGGCGACCTCTCAGTGGCCCTGCCCCTGCCGAATTCCCACCACGTCAGCAGCAGCTACGGCAACAGCCATGTCTTGGAGGAGGGGCGTGACGGAACACAGGCCAAGGCAGCGGCGGCTGATGATGCCGCGCGTCCCGTGACCGCAAAGTCGGAAGAAGCGGCGTACCTGGACTATCTTGTGCAGAAATACGACCTCACACGCGACATTCCGTGGTTCTCGCGCCGCATCCGAGCCGACTACGATGCCGAGGGCCACGGCCGGCCGTCGATCACCCAAGTGCAGAGCAAGTTCCTGCCGCGCGGCTTTGTCAAAGTGCACACGTCGGCGGGCGCAGGGGGCGTACGCAGCAGCAGCGACGGCGACGACACATCGGCCAACGCGGACGCGCACGAGGTCATGCACCTGCCCATCGAGGCGGCTGTGAGCTTGCCAATGGGCCGCAGCGCGCGGCCCGACGAGATCGATGCGTCGAGCCTGCTGTTCGGCATGAGCACGACGTACGGGCGCATGTCGCACGGGAATTTCTCGCTGCCAGGCGACTGGGCGCGGTGGCTGACAGACGGACGGGGGCAGTCCAACGGCGCAGGGCTGCTGGTGAACCTGCACCGAGCCAATGCGGCACAGGTCGACGAGCTGCAGGCGCTGCTCGACTCGTACGGCATCAGCGCCGATGTGTATGCGGACGAGGGGGACGAGGGGGACGAAAAGGGCGAGCAAGACGAAAGGGACGAAAGAGACGCAAACCGCGAGAACAGAGTGCCCGCAGCAGAGCCCGCGTCGGTGCGGTATGCGCGGCTGCTGCCCAAGATGCGAGAATGGGACCTGGCGTCCGCGACGCGGGCCCGAGACACCGCGGCCGCGTCCGCGAAAGACGGAGCAGCGGCCCAAGGCGGGCAGGCAGCGGCGGCGGCGGCGCGGCCCAAGGCCAAGGCCAAGGCCACGGCCCACCGCCGGTCTGCGCGCGCCTTTTATGCACTCGTGGACGACGACGTCTTCTTCCCGTGCATGGACAAGCTGCTGAGCAAGCTGACCCAGTTTGCCGGCGCCCACCACCCGCACACGAGCCGCGGCGACGATCTGTGGCTGGGCTTCCCCAGCGACCGGGCCTCCGACTGGGTGTCGGTGACCGCCAGCGGCGCGGGCGGCAGCAGCATGCTCCGCCTCGGCGCCGCGGCGGACGCGGACGACCTGGTCATGACCTACGGCGGCGGCGCCGTCTTCCTGGGTCCGTCGCTGGCGGCCCGCCTCGGCGATCTGCCGTGTTTGCGCCGGCCGCCGGGCAGCGCTGTGGACGCGGCCGCCTCGGCCGCGCCCTCCGAGTCCTGGAACGAGAGGCTCTACCGCTGCCTGTCGACGCAGACGCCGGCGCGGCTGCGGGTGCTGCCGGGACTGTATGCGCCGGCCGACAACCGCACCTGGACCGTGCCGGACGGCACGCTGCTAGGCCGCGCGGACAGCGGCGGCGCCGCCTCGGCGGTGGCGCGCATGCAGCAGTACGACGGCGGGCTGCAGCCGCTGACGCTGCACCGGTACCGGCGGTACTTTGGGTTCGCGGCCGGCGAGGCGCACCGGGTGACGTCCGTGTGCGGCGAGGACTGCTTCCTGCAGCGGTTTGCCTTTCGCGACCGCTGGGTGCTGGTCAACGGCCACAGCATCACGCACTGCCCCGACGGCCTCGAGACGGTGCCGCTGCAGCGCGTCGAGCGGTCGGGGTCGGGGCCGGCAGAGACGCCGGGGACGCCGGGGACGCCGGGGACGCAACATGGCCTCACGCCCCAAAAGGCCGGCCTCTTGGCTTCGCTGCGCGCCTCCGTCCAGCGCCTCCGCGGCCACTTTCCCGGCTTTCTCGGCGGCCAGCCGGGAGCCGCCGGTGCAGCCGCCGCCGAGACCGCTCGTCAGCACCGCTGGCGCCAGCAGCAGCAGCAGCTGTTCTGGGCCGGCAAGAAGCTGCTCGTGGACGACGCCGAGCGGCCGGCCGACGTGAGCGCGATAGCGTGGCGCGGCCAAAAACGGACGTGGGCTCTGCTGGACGCGCGCACGGCCGCGGACGGGTCGCTGTGGCAGGCCTACGTGAAGCGGCGCAGCAGCAGCAGCGCCGGGCCCAAGGGGCGGTATGTGCCGAGCCAGGGCGGGTATGTGCAGCACCAGAGCGTGGGCGAGGAGGGCGCGCGCTCCGATGGCGACCGTGGCGGCGGCGATGAGGACAGCGGCAGCGACAGCGAGCGCCCCAAAGACATGGACAAAAAGGCCAAGGACGCCGCCGGGACACAGCCGGTGGACGACGAGGCGGCGTCGGACGAGGACTCGGTGATTGTGCTGGTGTGGGAGACGCAGGCGGTGTGAAAGGGGGAGCGGTAGTGCGGTGCAAGACAAGTACGCCGTGTGCGTGTCGTGTCTTCAATGTGTATTCAAATAGAGCCATACCAAACGCCGAGATCCTATCTGTTATGCAACAAGAAGTCTAAGCAAAACATCCAAACAACCAAACTACCCTAACTACCCAAACTACCCAAATTACCAAACCGCCCAACCACCAAGCCCGCCTTATAGCGCATCCGCTATGCATCGTAAACGCCTCGGGTAAACAAGACACCCCCACACCTCACCACACGTCGGGCCCAAACCGGCCGCCTTCCGGCACCTCGCGGTACGCACAGGCGCGCCAGTCGCAGCCCTGGCGATAGACGTCGGTGCCCCACCAGTGGAAGTCGTCCATGAGGCCCGAGTAGATAAAGGCGAAGAAGGCGACGACGATGCCCGAGGCCAGGGCGGCGTCGAGGGCGGCGCTCAGGGTCATGGTGTACTTGGCCCACCAGGCGGTGGCGCGGTTCTTGATGAGGTAGTTGAAGACGTAGCACACGAGCGCCCAGACGCTGAAATTGAGCCCCGTGGCCGGCGGGATCCAGCCAAGCGACCCCAGCAGCACGGGCAAGTTGATTTTGCGCACGATGCTGTCCCTGCGGTGGCGGCTGTAGAGCCACAGCGGCACGGGCGCGACGGCGCCGACGAGGAAGCACCAGACGAGCGGGCGGTAGAGGGCGTCGCGGCCGAAAAACTCGCCGGGGCCCACGACCCCCCAGAGAATGGAGCCGTTGAAGTGCACGCGGGCGATGGGGCAGGTGAAGCCGTTGAGGGCCTGCGGCGTGCAGAGCCCGGGGACGTGGCCAAACATCCAGTTGAGGACGGCGATCTGCGTGACCGACGACACGAGCGTCGCGGCCATCTGCACCTGGAAGAGGATGCGCGGCGGGATCTTCATGTAGTGGCCCAGCTTGAGGTCCGCGGCAAACTTGATGCCCTGCGCCGACGAGATGTAGCCGTACGTCACAAACACCATGTTGGCCACGGGGCGCCCGGGAAACACGGCCCCGCACACCAGCTGGCAGATCAGGTAGATGCTGACGTGCTGGTTCGTCACCGCCATGATGATGCCGATGGGGATGAAGAGCACCGCGCAGATGCCGAGCGCCAGCAGGAGGCCGTACCACGGGAGGTGGATGGGGTAGCTGTGATTTGTTAGCGGGAGACTAGAGGAAAGACAAAAGAGAAGACAAAAGAAAAGACAAAAGAAAAAAACAAAACACGGCCGTGGAGCACGCACTATTCCACGAGAAACATGCCAATGGCCGTCATCGACACAAACGTCGCCAGATACCACGACATGGGCGCGTCGCGGTACCGCTTCATCAGCCGGTTGTGCACGTCCTCGCGGTTCATCGAGCCCTCGAGCGAGGCGCCGCCGTGGCTCGGGGCCGTCTGCAGCGGGACCGCATTCGGCATGCTGTCGTCGGGGGCGTCGGGGTCGGGGTCGGTGTGCTGACTAAGCCCGCTTTGGCGGGGGACGCGGCCCGTCTGCCGGGCGTCCCCCGCGTCCTGCGTCGGCACCGGCTGGTAGACACCGGCGGCGGCGGCGGGCTCGGCGGCCTCGTCGAGCGAGCGCTTCCACTGGCGCCAGATGTCGCGGCCGTGCCAGCAGGCGGTGTGGGTCAGCAGCGAGGCCAGGCCGGCAAACTGGACGCCGTAGCTGAGGACGTAGGTGATGGGCAGGAAGACGCGGCTGTAGGCGCGGTAGGCGGCGCGGTCAAAGACAAAGTCGGGGGTCAGGATGCGGCTCACGTCGTAGACGTGGCCGGTGTTGTCGAAGACGGCGGCGGACAGAATGGGCATGAAGGAGGCGTACAGCCAGTTGCGGTAGTAGGCCAGCGGGGCGAGCACCCACATGACGACGACGAGGCCGCCGACGACGTTCATGGCGGCCCAGAAGGGCGTCAGCAGCGGCGAGCCGATGTAGGCGATCTGGGCCCAGTCAAAGGTCAGGGGGAAGAGGCCGAGGCCGGAGACGACGCCAAACAGGTTGGCGACGACGACGTTGTCGGGGGCAAACCAGGTGACGACGTTGAAGTAGCTGAGCGCAGGCATCAGCAGGCCGGGCACGAAGTAGAAGCAGAAGGCGCCGAGGAAGACGGCGTAGAAAAAGTGCCAGCGGCTGATGCGCCAGCGGCCGGCCGGCCGGTTCTCCTCCTTGTGCAGCGTGGCAAACATGGCGGCCGACATCAGGGTCGACGGCCAGATCATGCCGCTGGGGCGCACGAGGAAGCGGCGCGTCAGCCCGGCAAACGCGTAGCCGAGGATCTGCGTCGACAGCGTCAGCAGCAGCTGGTACGCGAGGCTGGCGTCCTGCCGGTAGAACTGCGTCTGCTCGACGATCACGTCCGTCGCAAAGGCAAAGCCAAACGCCACGTTGCTGCTGACGTACACGCACGTGTGCTCCTTCTCGTTCCACACGCCCTGGCCCAGCCACAGCCGCAGCCGCGACAGCCGGCCCAGGTGCTGCCGCGCCTGCTGCGACGCGTAGTTGCGCACCAGCACCCCGTCCACAAACTCCTCGCCCGGGTCGCCCGCCCGCTTCAGCACCGCGTCCCACGCCAGGCCCAGCGGGTGCACCAGCAGCAGCGCAATCACCGGCGTGATCGCCACGCTCGGGTACCGCAGCGAGAAAAACAGGTTCGTCGCCGACCCCAGCACCGAGAACACCGTCGACAGCGTCCACATCCGCGGCGTGTGGATCGACAGCAGCGTGTTGTCCACCGGCGCCACCGACGCCCGCACCTGCGCAAACGGCGAGTTGTCCGGCGGATGGCTCGCGTTGTCCGCCCCGTCCGCGCATCCACTGCCCGCCGCCTCGGCGTCCCCGGGAGGCCCCGGCTCCGGCTCCGGCTCCGGCCCCGGCCCCGGCTTCCCGGGATGGCCGTCCGCGCCCGACAGATACCCAGAGCCGCCCATGTAGTACCCCTGCGACGCCGCGTCTTCGTCGCCGCCATCGTAGTGGTAGTCGTCGTCCATGCCGCCCTCGTAGTAGCCCTCCTCCTCCTCGTCGCTTTCGTTGTTGCCGCCGCTGCTTAGGCTCATCCCGTCAAAGCTGGCATCGCTCGGCACCGCCGACACCGGCCCTGCTCCGCCGGCCACGTCGAACCGGCTGCCACCCAGGCCGCCGAGCATCGCCGACGCCTCGAGGTCCGGCGGTGGCCGGCGTGTGGACCCGCCCGTCACGGAGTCCAGCTGGGCCAGAAGCGGCGTCGCCTGGGACCGCTTGCGTCGCAGCGTCGCATGCCGCGAGGACGCTGCACTGGCTGTGCCGCTCGCCGCACCGCTGGCGGTCGTGGCCATCGTCGCCGTGGACGGCCGCCGGAACAGGTGCCCGAGAATCTCCGACGTCTCGGGGGGCACGACCTCGGAGACCGGTGTCGTCGGGCCTCTGGACGGAGGGCCATTGTGCGACACGGCGCCGTACGACGGGCTGTTGAAGCCGGGCGACGACCGCAGGGAGGGGGGGCTCTTCCGAGCCATGGACAGGCCGTCGTTGCTGTCGCTGTCGTCTGAGGAGTGCTGGTAGGTGTGGTGATGGGTAGAGTCGCTGCTGGATCGGCGGAAACCTCTGTCGACTGTCTCCTCTGTCTCGTGCAGCAGCTGGCCATGGGAGAGATCAGGCGAAGCAGAGGCAGGGCCGGCAGAGGAAGGGGGCCGAGACTGAGAACCAGAACGAGAACGAGAACGGCCAGCACGCCCCGAAGTCGACGGCAAGCCAAGGCTATATGTCTCGACGGCCGGCCTGGCTACCACCAAAACAGCAGGTGTGTCTGGGTCTGGTTTGCGTGCTAGTGCCTGCAGTAGCGGCAGAGAGTGGATGTCCTCCGCGCCGTTAGGCTCGCCCTGTTTGTCCGCGGCGAGAGGATCCAAGGTGCGCAGCGGGATCAATGGCTGCAAGTCAGGGGGCCCAGGGGGAGGCTTGCTGGACGGCTTGGACGATTTGGACGTCTCACTAGCCCTGGGGGCGCGAGAACCCCGAGACAGCGTCATAAGCACTGCAGGCAGCAACACGCCGATCGGACACGCCTGGGCATCACCAGGGATGGCTGTACGGAGTGCTCGTAGCTAGTCGTGTCGTCGGGGACCGAGTGGGGGGGGGCTAGGGAGAGCCAGCGAGACCACGCAAGGGGCGGAGCGAAGCGAGAGAGGTCGACGCGAGAGAGCGGAGGCAAGGCAGCGAAAGAGAACGCGAGGATTGGCAACACGGCGAGGGTGAGGGGACGGAAAGCCAGCTGAGAAGCTTGGAAAAAGAACACAAAAGGAGCTAACAGAAAAGATCCTGGTCGGCACGGCTCAATTGGGCTGGGCAGGGCCACTTCGGTCTGCAGCAAACGCGCCGAAACGACTGCACCGCCGATGTCTTGTTCCTTTTGTGTACTCTCGCCCTGCCGGCGAGCAATGCTGCTCTGCTGGTGGTGGTGTGGTGGGTTGTGGTGGATTGGTGGTTGGTGGATGGTGTGGTGGAGCTTGGGCCTGGAATGAGGAAAAAAGAACGTCGGAGCCAATGGCGGCTACTACGACACAGTGCTGGCCCGCTAGTGCTTAGGTGGTGGTCGGGCGGCACAGCGGCTGTTGTAGGTACCGGCCTGCTGGAACGATATTCGGCCACTCGTAGTTCGCAGTGACTCGCCGTTACTCGTGATTCCTGCGAACACAAGAACTCTCACAGCAACGAGCGGAGCCTGCAAGCCATTGGGTGCCACTGCTCCGCAAAAAACGACGTCGCGCAGCTTCTGCTGCACTGCAACATCCTGACTCAGGCCTAAGAGAGCAGCCGCCGCCTGGGATACCCAAGATACCCAGGGCTACGACTGCGGTCACTGCCCGATTGCTGGATCTCGATACGCAGCCGAGCAGGCCCCGAATTCCACCTCTATCATGTCGACGGTGGCCTCGGCCCTCGCTGCTGCGAAGCAGGACCTTCGCCGCCAGATGAACGCGCGTCTGGCTGGTCTGCCGCCGGCGTCCGTTTCTGAGCAGAGTAGGCTTTGCTTTTGCTATGATCTTGCCCTTTTGTTTTTGCTTTGGGCTTGCGTTGCTCTCGTTCTTTTGGTTTTTCTGTTCCGTTTGCTGTTTGTGTTCCCCTTTTGTCGCCTCTCTAACACACCAGGCGCCTCCCTCTTCCGTGCCCTCGTCGACTTTCCACCCTACGTCGCTGCCTGCCGCGTCGCCGTCTTCCTGTCCATGCCTGCTGCCGAGGTCCAGACCGACGCCATTGTTCGCCACGCTCTCGCTGCCGGCAAGGCCGTATTTGTGCCCTACCTCCACAAGCCGGCCTCCACGGCGCCCTCCGATGCGTCCTACACACCGCCTCGCGTCATGGACATGGTCCAGCTGCACGGCCGCGCCGACTATGAGGCTCTCGTGCCCGACCGCTGGGGCATTCCGAGCATCGACCCAGCCAGCGTCGACGCCCGGTCCCGGATTCTGGGGGACGCTCAGAACACCGGCGACAGCCGCCACGGCCAGCTCCAGCCCGCCACCGCCCTCGACCTCATCCTCATGCCCGGCGTCGCTTTTGACGTCGACCCGGTGACTGGCCGCGTGCGCCGCTGCGGCCACGGCAAGGGCTTCTACGACTACTTTCTGCAGCGCTATGCCACGGCGACGGGCGCCTCGTCGTCGTCTGCACCGGTTTCGCTTTACGGACTTGCCCTCGCCGAGCAGGTCCTGTCGGGCACCGCTGGGCAGTGGAACGCCGTGCCGACCGGGCCGCACGATCGATCTCTAGACGGGCTCATCACCGGCCGCGGCTCCATCATCACGGCCCCGGCCAGGTAGCTTGTTTGGTAGTGTTGGTAGTGTTGGTAGACAGGTTTTGCGTACAACGTACCCACCCGCGGTGAACACGCCCGGATGAGTCAGCAAGGCTCGAGCCAGGAACCATGTCTGGTGTACGAGTAGTCGCTGTGGCGGGGAGCTCCTCAGGCCCAAAACCCCTCCTTTTGCTGCCCCACCTTCCCAGCAACCGGTTCTCAGAGCGTACAGAAGACGCTGTGGCGTCGCGCCTACAACGCACTACAGCGTGGCTCCAGCAGGCGGCCGTGCAGCATTATCCGGATTTTTCTCTTTTTATTTGTCTTTTCTTTTTTTCAGTGCCCGTCCCCCGCGACCGACCACAAGGGAAAAATGAGCCACAGCCGGTCCGCCACCAACGAAACGTCACCTTTTCTTGAAAAGCAAACACCACGCAAAACGGACACAGCAGACACGCTTCAGTCACTTCGCGGCTCCCTCTCCTTTTCTACCCTCCCTTTCATTTTTTTTCTTTTTGCGTGTGCTACTTTCTTAGAATTCATTTTCTTGCCTTCCGTTTTGGGGGAATCTGTGTCCGCTGGCTCTTTTCTCTGCCATCCTGCTCCTCTATCCGTCTCCCCCAAACAAAAACAAGGGACGGGCTTCTTAACACTGCTTGCACGCAACGGCTGCTGGGTCTCTTTTTTTGGCCCTTGTCTCCATACTACCTTTTGTTGCTGCTTTCTGCTTCCAGCTACGTTACAGTCCTCGACCTCGACCTGCAGCGCTGTCCACGTCGGCCTCCGATTTCTCGTCTCGTGTTTCTTGCCGACCTCGACGCCTACCTCTCACATCCTTTCTGCATCTCTTCTCAGCTCCGCCAAGCTTCCCTGCTTTCTTTTCCTCCGGCCTGCGGCTCGTCTCCTGTTCGCCTCCAACAACACCTCTTCTCATTTCCTTCCTAGCTCCCGGCTGCCAGCTCTTCGATAGCTCTCCGATAGTTCTCCGATAGCTCTCCCCATACTCCGATAGCTTCGTCTCACCCCCTCCTCAGTTCTGACGGACTTTCGCCATGGCCTCCGCTGCTGCTGCAGAGGTCTTCTCGCCTCAGGATGTGCTCGCCGGCATGGTTGCGATGCGCGGTAGCGAAAACACCAAGAAAAAGGCTGCGCTCGACTACCTGTCCAAGTTCCAGAAATCGGTTCGTCTCTCGTCTGGTGGCCGAGTCCATCGCCCTACTTCTAACAAGTCCCCCAGGAAAGCGCGTGGTCTGTCACCATCACAATGCTCCAGTCCGATATCGACGCCGAAGCTCAGGTCTTTGCCGCAACCACACTCAAGGGCAAGGTATGCCTTTTCGTCTACACTTTCCTCCTCCTCCGCTCCTCCCCCTGCTGCTCCTCCTGCTCCACCCCTCCCACCCAGCTACTAATCTTGTCAGATCACCTTTGACCTTGCCGGCGAGGTCCGCCCAGCCGACCTGCTCGAGCTCCGCAACCAGATCCTGCTGCTTCTGAAGAAGTTCGCTCCCGGACCGCGACCAGTGCGCATACAGCTGTGCGTATGCCTCGCCATCCTGGCTATACAGATGCAGGATTGGAAGAATGTGCTGCAGACCGTTGTGGCCGCTCTTGGAGACGATGTTTCGAGCCATGTCTGCCTGCTGGACTTTCTGCGCATCCTGCCCGAGGAAGTGATGGACGGCCGCAAGATCACGCTCTCTGTGGGTTTATTCTTTGGATACTAAGACGGTGGCTGTGTTGCTGACACACAACAGGAAGAAGAGTTGGCCGACAGGACAAAAGAGCTGCTAGGTGACAATGCCGAGCAAGTCATCCAGCTGTTGACGTCCTACGCACAATCGTCCCGTGAGTTGCGGCTGTCTTGTCTTTGTCTTTTCGTATCAATACTGACGAACACCTCCCTCTAGCCGCCGCCGCCAAGAACCCCCTGCTCCTCGACTGTATCACATCCTGGCTCCGTGAGGTCCCCGTCGGCGCCATCGTCAACTCGCCGCTGCTGGACGTGATCATCGCGGCCATGAACGACGACTCTTCCATCCAGGCCGCGGCCGACTGCTTGGGCACGATTTGCCGCGAGACCCGAGACGTCGACGACAACCTCGACACGATCCAGATCCTGCTGCCTCGCATCATCGAGCTGCGGCCGAACATCCGCAAGTTTGCCGAGGAGGAGGACGCCGAGAGCTTCAAGTCGCTGACGCTGCTGTTTGCGGACGCCGGCGACGCGTGGGTTGTGGCGATTGCGCGCGAACCGCTGCCCTTCCGGCCGCTGGTCGAGGCTCTGCTGGAGTGTGCGGCGCTCGACAAGGAGTGCGACGTTATTAAGTATACGTTCAACTTCTGGTACGAGCTCAAGCTGTACCTGGTGTTGGAGCGCTACATTGAGTCGCGGGTGCTGCTGGCCAACGTGTACTCGAAGCTGGTGGACATTCTGCTGCAGCGGCTGCAGTACCCGACGTCGGAATCGGGGGGCGACGACGCGGCCGATCTCTTTGACGGTGACCGCGAGCAGGAGGAGAAGTTCCGCGAGTTCCGGCACCACATGGGCGACACGCTCAAGGACGCGTGCGAGCTGCTCGGCGTGGCGGAGTGCCTGTCCAAGGTGCTGGACGCGATCACGGCGTGGACGCAAAAGTACGGCAGCCAGGTGCACGGCAGCTCGGTGCCGCGCTGGCAGGAGCTCGAGGCGCCGCTGTTTGCGATGCGCGCCATGGGCCGCATGGTCGGCAAGGACGAGGAGATTGTGCTGCCGCAGCTGATGCCGATGCTGGTGCAGGTGCCGAACCACGAGAAGCTGCGGTTTGCCACGATCCTGGTGTTTGGGCGGTATACGGAATGGACGGCAGCGCATCCCAATCTGCTGGAGCCGCAGTTCAACTTCATCGTGGCCTCGTTCCAGAGCGAGTCCAAGGAGATCATCCGCGCGGCGGCCCAGGCGATGCGCTTTTTCTGCACGGACTGCCGCAGTCTGCTGAGCGGGCAGGTCGTGCAGATGCAGCAGTTCTACGACCAGACGCTCGACAAGCTGCCCATTCTGAGCCAGGAGGAGTTCACAGAGGGCGTGGCGTCGGTGGTGGCGGCGCAGCAGCTCTCGGACGTCTACCGGCTGCTCAAGCTGTACTGCGACCCGCTCATCGAGCGTCTGATGCGCAAGGCCGATGCGGCGACCGACGAGCCGGGCAAGCTAGCCGTAGCTGGTGAGTGATGGCAGGGCCGCGGAGGGCTGGATTCCCCGACACGAGACATAGCTGACGAACCAACAGACCACCTGCAACTCATCACCATCTTCATCCAGAACGTCATGCCGTCGGTGGGCGAGGGCGTCGAGAACCCGGCGGTCAAGTACTGGCAGGAGGTGTTTGGCGTGCTGTCGACGGTGCTGGACAACTTCCTCGACTTCTCGCCGATCTGCGAGCGCGTGTGCCGCTGCTGGCGGTTCATGATCATCTCGTACCGCACAGACATGACGCCGCTGCTGGCGCCGATGGCCAACAAGCTGGCCGAGGGCTTCTCGGTGTCGAAGCAGGGCTGCTTCCTGTGGGTGACGGGCGCGATTCTGCGCGAGTTCTCCGAGAACCGCGAGCACGTCGACGAGCAGATCACGCACTCCATCTACGAGTTCTTCGAGTCGCAGGCCACCAGCGTGCTGCGCGTCATGAGCGACCTGCCGCCGGCCGAGCTGCCCGACGTGATCGAGGACTTTTTCCGCCTGCTGATCGACGCCCTGCTGTACTACCCGCACCGCCTCATCCTGTCGCCGCTGCTGACGCCCATTGTCGAGGCGTCCATCTCGGCGCTGGCCCTGGAGCAGCGCGACCCGCTGTCGGTGACGCTGCACTTTTTGCGCGATCTGCTGACGTACGGCGGCGACAATCCGGCGCAGTCGGGCAGCGGGTTTGCCGGAGGCGATGCAAGCGCCGGGCCGCAAGCGCAACAACAAGCACAGCTGGTGGTGCGGCAGCTGCTGGCGACCAGCGGCGAGGTGCTCGTCAAGCAGGTGCTGGCCGGCATGATGATCACGTTCCCGCGCGACTGCTTTGCCGACGGCAGCGGCGTGCTGCTGTCGCTGTTTGAGCTGATGCCGGCCGAGACCACGGCCTGGGTCGAGCGGGCGCTGCAGATGCTGCCCGCGAGCACGGTCACCCCCGCCGAGGTCGACCGGCTGATGGCCAAGATCCGCGACCGGCTGGCCCCGGCGCTGGTGCGGGGCCAGAGCCAGAGCCAGGTGCGGGCCGCCTTCCAGAACAGCGGTGGGCTGCGCCAGGTGCGGGCGCTGCTGCAGGACTTTACCAACTCGTACCGGCGGCGGTACATTGCGCCGCGGGAAGGGCTGGGCGAGCTGGAGGCGACTCGCTTCCACTTTAGCGGGTGAGGAGAGAGGGCGTGTTTGTGTGGATGAGACAGGAGGGGCTGGAGCAGGGGGATAATAAATGATGGGGGAGAGGTGCGGATAGGAGAAGGGAATACGAGAGGACGGATCGATGAATGATGGGTGTGCGGCTGTTCGTTCGCTGGCCGCGGATATTGCATATGTAAAAATGGAGGGGTGTTACTTGTTTGATGGAGAAGAAAAGCCGAGATATCACGACATGTTTGCGGGAAGATACAATAGTAGAGCATATATCCACGGACGTGCACCTGCGGTGTGAGTGACATGCGATGCAAAGGCGAGGTCAGCCTTGCGGTAGAATACGGGAACGGGACGTGCAATAATCATAGGAGTCTGTCGTAATGTACGGTGCAGATTGCCATTCTCTAAATTAAGTCATAATATTTTCTCCCAATGATTCATGCGAGTTGCCGCAACCAAGTATAACGCCACGCATATGCAGTACATTCAAGCACGTCTAGAGCCAGATAACCCTCCCAAAAAGCACACAAAATCCACGCTTATCTCTTCGACGCCGGCGTAAACTCGCTGATCCAGTTGCCCATGATCTTGATAAAGTCCTGGTACAGCTCGGGCTCGTCTTCCAGCAGCCACAGCTCGGGGCAGTGGTTGCCCTCGGACAGGACGAAGATGGGGGCGTCCTCGGTACCCTTACGGCGGCCGCCGGGGCGGAAGTCGGAGGACACAGTGGCCGAGCGCCAGGGATCGATCTCGCCGTTGACAAAGAGCACGCGCTTGAAGTCGGCATCCCAGCCGCCGGTGTAGAGATCGAGGTGCTCGGGGGTCCAGCCGCTCTCGGAGCCGGAGACGAAGCCGTTGACCTTGGGGAAGGCGAGCGGGCACTGGCGCACGTAATAGTTGACGTCGGCGTACTGCGAAATAATGTTGGTGCCGTCGGTGACGTTGGGGCCGACCTGGTTCCAGCCAAAGGGGTTGTGGCACACCAGCCAGTTCCACTGGCGCATCTCGCCGAAGCTGCCGGGCTCGTTGAAGCGGTCCGTGTCGACATAGGTGTTGCACAGCGTGTAGTTGTTCTGGGCGCACACGACGCCGCGGGTCTGGTTGATGTAGGACGCATAGAGCGGCAGGGCCACGGTCAGGCCGACGCCGCCCGGGCTCGTGGTCTTGAGCCCCGTGTCGGCTGTCGTCTCGAGGTAGTCGCAGAAGTAGTACACCGCCTCCTCCGAGCTCTGCCACTGCCGCAGCGGTATCGACACCTGCACGGCAAAGTCGTCGTGGTGGTCGAGATAGCCGAGGCCAAACATCTCCTTGAGCTCCAGGATCTCGTCGTCCGTGCCCGTCGACAGGATGTGGTCCATGTACTGCACCACGGCCGCCACGTCCGCGCTGCAGTTGGCCGGCATGCCCTCCTGCACCGGGGCAAAGTACGTGTAAAAGTCGGTGATGGTCTCGACCACGGCCGAGCTCGCGTGGTGCGCCCAAAAGACGCCGGGCTCCAGCACGTTGACCCAGGCCGTCAGCGCGCCCGGGTACGAGCCGCCGATCAGCACCCACGGCGCGTCGGCCGCGTTGGACGCCACGCTCCCGTCGGCCAGCTCAATGGCGACGTTGCTGGCGAAATACGTCATGTCCATGACGCTCTGCGGCAGGTCGAGATACTGCATCGTCTCGGCGGTGAGCGTGTCGAACGGCAGCGACTGGCCCCAGTAGCGGTCTACAACGCGCGTCAGCATGGAACGTCTTGGACAAAACGACAGAAACAGGGTACATACGCTCAATCACAATCACCAAACCGTTAAACGCCTGCGCGTACATCCCCGGCACGGTGGCATTGGATAGGTAGCCCTGGTATCCGTCGGCGTCGGACTCGCCCACGTTGAACAGAAACACCGGAGACCCGGGCCCGGCATACCACTGGTCTTCGAACCAGAAGCGCTGCGTGAACGTGCCCATGCTGGGGTCGTTGTGGTCGACCAGCTGGTCAAAGGAGCCGTTAGTGAAGGTGAAGTCGGGGTCCTGCACCTCGAACGCCTGCACGCCCGGAGGCACCGCCAGCGTCTGGAACCGGTTCTTGCCGTTCTTGCCCAGAGTGTTTTTTGCGTTGAAGGCCGCGACGGCCGCCGGCGTATCGACCGGCACAAACTCCTGGTGGTAGGCCGTGGCGAACGAAGCCGCGCCGAGGAGGCCAAGGGCCGAAGCCCAGACAGACAAAGACTTCATGGGCGAGAAGAGAAGGGGGCAGGGTAAAGGGAAAGGGGAAAGGGGAAAGGGGAAAGGAGCCAGAAAAAGGAAGAGAGAGAGAGGAAGAGGAAAAGGAGAAGATATCACGATGAACACAAACAAATCGAATGCCGAACGTCCAAATGCCTCTCCCGACTGGCGGCCGTTGGATCTTATTATACTCGGTGGTGTCCCAAGAAGCACCACGAGCATACGACGTATTAGGGCTGAAGGATGAGGGACAGGGGTCTATTGCTCGTAGGGCTCAGTTCCTGCGTGGGCATGTAGCGTACACGACAGAGCACAGCGATACCTGCTGCGCCTAGTACTCCGTGGCTACTGGAAGGATTTTAAAATAAGGATACCTTGTCAGGACCACTTATTGCTTCGCCTGGTCCACCTTCATCCTTCAGAGAGTCCCTAACCAGGCAAGCACGCTTCAAGAATAGAGAAAGTTGTTGTTCCGAGGCTGTCTCTTTCGTGGAAAATGCTCATAGGCTCGTAGACATGAGTTGGGAGAAAGCATACCTCTAGACGGAGCACTACGACGGCGGATTCTGTTTTCCAGATTCCCGGTACAAAGGCATGAAAGAGAACAAGAACGGCAAGACCACAAGTACAAATGACAGACAACGGACGCCTCCATCCCTATTCAGACCAACTCTGCGAGCCTAAAAATCTGACAGCAGTCATGGGTTACAACAGTGTCCAAGCATGCTTAGCACCTCCAGTAAACTACGACTGTGACACGGTTGGCGACCTCAATCTGCGGCCAGTCTGCCTCTGGCCTCCGCCAGCCACCACTGCCAAGGCAAACACCACCAAACAAGTCCAGCATGCGCTGGTGTTCAGCTCGTGGCGCTAATAGCATCCTTTGTGGGCCACACAGGCTTGTTTGGTGCAATGGGATGCCCGTATCGTATCCCATAGTTTAATTCACTCTGTTTCGTACGGCGTATTTCGTCCCAGCCTATTATTCCCAGGGATGTTCCCATTCCCAGGAAATTCCCAGGAAATTCTCAGAAACACGAGTACATGCAAAAAGTCCCAGGAACCAGGAATCAAAACTATGCAGCCCGCCTTGGCACTTTCTGTTCTATGTGCTGGCCGTCTGTGTCCTTCCCTTCTCTCTCTGCCCCTAGGCCGCTGCCTGCTTCGTATCTCTCGCATCTCCTTGCCTACAACCACTGGTATGGGGGCCATCACATAGTTTGGGTGCTTATACCGCTCTGCCAATCTATCGTATCCCGTATTATGGTCCCTCCTTTTCTGCGGTCGCCAAAGCTACCATGTCTAACCTCGGCCCTGAAACTGGGGCCTGTAAATTGGGCTGGGCCTTCCTTCTGTACCCATGTCTGTGGGGAATTACAGTAAGCAAGATCCAAAACTCGTCCAGAGAAGATAGGGGATATGCAACGAGCTCAGCCTCAGTAACAGGGGACTACTGGGGAAAGAAATCGGAAATATAACGGTACAGCCAACGCGGCCAGCTTCACGTCCATCCAACTCTGACCGTGTCCAGGCGATCTACAAACCCCAAATATACTCATTACACGTATTCTTCGCACCAAGCAGGCATTCTCTCACTGGACGCAAACACACGACTTGTAGTAGGTATCGTTCCATTCTCTGTCTGTCAGCAGTCATGCTGTTTGTCAGAGCGCCATCCTCGTATCTGCGGCCCAGCGCCTGCATGGCTCTCCATGCGGAGTACTTATACCCTCTTTGGGCTGCCGCTGGCACTGCGGGAAGGAAATTATGCCGCTTTTACTTCGCTGGCAGTGAACACCGACAGTTGAAGCTCTAGTGGCTCATACATACATACTTGAATCTTTGCAGAACACAAACTATTGTAGAACGGGTTTTTGAACGCACTCCGTATGAGTACAACTAGTCGTATGCATCCTTCTCAACGCGCTGCAATTTCTCTCCCGAACCAGCGCGTGCGATCCAGCTTAGGCTGAGCGGGTGAGCGTGCCAGCCAATCCATGCGTTAGTCAACATAACAGGGCCTAATCCGACGAAACGGCGTCGGATCGCTCTACCGAACAGGCATAGTGTCTACTGGTGGACTTTGGTAGGGCTTTCTGCCCCATGGCGGAATGGGCTCATTTAGTACTCTGTCCTCCTTGCATATATGTATGTAAGATACATCACACTCCTTCGGTAGCGAGCGTGAACACTGTAAATGTACCTTTGACTTTTCAGTGCGTAAGCAGAGCACTACAGAACACCAGTTCTTCGTACATTTCATACTGCGAGCACGGCACACAAACGACTTCACCGATTCCGCCCGCCAAGCATTTCCCCCCGCCTCCATTTCCGACAGAGGCCCATGAGGCCACGGGCTGGTGGCTGAGCCCTGTACTAGAGCAAAGAAGAAACTGCGGGCACGTTGCTACTGCACGTTAGCTCGTGGGCTCTGTGTGCAATCGTCTGTTCTATTTTTGTTCGCTCTGGGGTGTTGCTAGCTCATAGAGCTCTTGCTTCATAGCAGTTGTCCTCCGTTCAGCACGGAGGCTGTTCATGTCTTTCACAGTTGGTCGAGGCTAGGCAAAATGGCAACAAGCTTTTTTAGATTTACACCGCCAAGAATAGGCACAGATCAGCAACAGCTTCTCATATAGCAAACTATGTGGAACGAAAGCCATGTCCCCTGGATGGCTAAAAAAGACGGTGTTGTCAAATATTGATACACCCTATCTGATTAAGAAACCGCGGCGTATACTCATATACTCGTATGTGTAAAGTGCGTCGTATTCCTAGTCATAAGTGTCTATGTAGCTCAAAATTATGTGATAAATCAGCAAAGCTGTGTTCGTGTATCCTTGTTCAAGCCCCCAATGCCTCCGATAGTTGCTTTTCTGTATTCCAATCTGTGCAAAAAAAAGCAACGCCACATGTTCTTCCCATAAAATGAAATCACTCAGAAAGGAAACAAAAAACCTATGCCCAGCGTGTAGCACAGTCTACCAATCAAGAGGCAATAGCCAAAAAAGCAGTCTCAAAAAAGCCTCGTATCAAACGCCCACAATCTCGCAGGAAGCCCACGGCTCACAAAAAGATCTCACTGTATCACCTCGACTAGGTGAGGTTCCTCCCAAAATACCCCGTTGTTAGACCTGGAAGAGACAGCCGGTCCCAGCCACTCGCCATTCGAAATGTGCTCCACATGGGCTGCTTTGCTGGCATCTTGCCATCGCAAGCCTTGATGCCGCCTGATATAAGCATCAAATCCTGCTTCCCCATAGAAACCACTCATATCTATGATGGTCTGCGGCCTCCGGTCGACATAGGCATCGTAATGTAGTCGCCGCTGGTCACGGCGCTCTTCGGCCAGCCACAGCTCGTGTTGCTCCCTTGGTACATAGTGTACCCATCCGTTCGCACCGCCAGGAGATACATACGTGTCACGCGTCTCGTTCGGAACCGACGAATGGCTAGGTTCTCCTGCTTCATGTGACCCCTGAGCCTCTTGATGTTTGTCGTTTCTTGATTCCTGCTGGTCCTTGTCAGATACACTGACGCCACCACAACTAGAAACGTCAACATCGATGAGCCTGAAAGTCGATCTACCACCTCCAATATGTGTTGCATCGACGTGGTCGTTCATTGGGAAGTTTGAGAGCATCCAAATAGGGACGCCCTCCTCGACAGGTGTGAGATATCCATCCATGGGATCTCCCAGCCGCCCTTCTTCATCGCCACTCCCCGTTGTAAGACTGGTTGTATCTTCGGCCGAGGGTGTTGGAGACGTAGAGCCAAGGGCAGCCCTTGAAGCGTGACGGCGTTCCGCGTTCAGATCACTGGGTGAGCTACCACGATCTGATTCTTTCTCAGTAACTGCGTCGCTGCCTGCTTCTGCTTCGTCGTCGCTATCGTCATAGTCCAGGTCTGAGAATATTATGCCGTTATTGATCACCTTCGGGCCGTGAACCCGCCATTCCGCCAACCCGCCGCCGCCGCCCCCGATAGTGATACTCAGTGGGTTATTGCTCCCTTCACACTTGGCGGCGTATGCTTCATAGTCTCTCTTGACACCTTCATAGTACTTGTCCATGTATTCAAAGTACTTGACATATGTACTAGCCATCGGCAGCCAATCAGCGATGTTCCTCAACGTGGTGTATGCAACTCCGGTCGGCCCGTATGTTGAGATGATTAGGTCTTGGCTCTTGTTGCTGTCAAAAAGATATCCTCCGTTGTGACTGCTATCGTACTGACTTAGCATCCTTCTCTTGACATCCATTTGCGGAAAATGCCAGGCGTATATTCCAACAAAGGCAGCGGTCCAAATCGCAAAGATCACCAATGCAGAGAGTGGAAGCTTCTCATCGAAGATGCTAAGTCTTATCAGATCAATGATGCACCTCGCTGCTTCAAAGACGTTTTCTGCACTTTTGTCCCAGAATCCCGGTGGCGCGCTTCCTTTTGGAAATGTTGGCTCATCTAACGGTCCTTCCGGCCCCATACAGCGCAAAGGGATGAAAGGAATGTATTCGCGGTGCAGCATGATCTTGCAGACAGAGCCGAGCATGTGCAGCGACACATATGTGCTTGTTCCATGGAGGCGATCGTGCAGGGAATAATTGTCCTCTGAGAATCTATAGGTGGCGGGAAGACTAGAATAGAAATCGTCAAGCACGCCACAGAGTCGCCGAAATTCAGTCTCCTCCCACGGCGGGTTTTTCTCGACCAAGCGTCCACCAGCAAAACTATACTTCGAAATCTCGCCCCATATATCAATGAGGAGAATGAAGCGGGCAAGCAAACTCTCAGACGTCGTGGTAAGTCTGTTCTCTTTCGGTGGTTGCTCATCCGAGACAGGAGCTTTAAGAAACATAGTCTCGATTTCTTCACCCTTCTCAAAAAAGTAGTTTGGGGACGGCAACTGTATCTTGAGATCCTCGGAACGTAGCGCTGTGGCGCGAGCTTTACCACAAGCAAGGAGGCGATCCATAATCAGGCAGCTAAACATTGTACGGCGCTCTATTTCCCTTCGCGCTGAGAGCTCAAGGCGTGAAGGAGGTCGACAATTAAGATCTGTATTTGTAGCCCGAGCAGTACCAGTACTGCTTCCTAGGTCAGCAGAGCGCCATGGTTGAGCAGGGCCATCAAATAGAGCCTGTCTCGGCGCATTCGGTGAGATTGGGGTGATGAAGGGGCCGGCTGACGTTGTTTCGACCAGATCTTCTCGCTGGTCGTTACCATCAAAGCACAATCCCAAGGCTTGGGCCATTCGAATGGCCATTCCGACATACATCCAGGCCGCCATTCCTCCAGAATTAGTGTGGCTCTGGCTCCAGTGATAGAGGCCCAACATGAGGTAGGCTTGAACTCTTTCAATACTAGCAGTCGACACGACCGAATGAATGGGACCAAGAGCTCTGGTCAGAACGTCCGCATAGTATTCGGAAACCAACCACGGATCAGGCTTCGTAAGGCGGTCTCGAGGAACATAACGGGAATGAACGACGTATCTGACCAGATCTTGGTGAAACCGAGCCGTCAAGGTGAGCATGCCTAGTAACACAATGTTTGTGTCGGCGCTACGCCGTGGCGTATTGTTGACCTTGTAGAAGAGCTTTTCTTTTAGGGATGGGAAATGGATAAAGGGAAGCTCTGTCGC
Source organism: Graphilbum fragrans (assembly GCA_001513895.1). Lineage (NCBI taxonomy): Eukaryota > Fungi > Ascomycota > Sordariomycetes > Ophiostomatales > Ophiostomataceae > Graphilbum > Graphilbum fragrans. Next base: position 865,319 of record LLKO01000005.1, on the reverse strand, counting down.
AAAATGGAGCTGGAATAATTCAAAAATCTGCATCCATTTCGACTCGGAAAGGTATGAGGCTGTGAGAACTTCATTCGCGTAAAGGGGAGCAAAATGTTCGGCTTCCCGGCGCGAAGCATCGTCAAATCTTTTGAGCCGCCGACTCTCCATCTCCGGTTCCTTTGGAAGCGGTTTGGGCTGAATAGGTACAAGGGTTTGGGGGATGAGGGGACCTCGCAGCCCAGGTATGCGTCTTCTGGTTGGATTTCCCGTGTCTGCGTATATGCATTCGCGGCCAGTCTTGATGCATGTATCGCAAGGTGCTTCGGCCTTGCCATCATTGTCGCACTTGATTTTTGACTTCCGGCAACGGACACAGGCAATCGTAGATCTCATAGGAGGTCTCTTTCCGACGCTCACCATATCCAGTTTACCTGCATTTCGTCTCATAACAGTATAGTATGGGGACATACTTGAACCAACAACACCGTACACTTCTTGTTTCGTCACAACACGCGCACTCTTTCTAGGCTCCCTCTGTACAGGCGTCGGGGGTTCTGTACGCGTCTCGCGCTGTTGAGGTTGTTTTGCTGTGCTGTGCATTACTTGCTGTTGCTGTGGCGGTAGCACTGTTGGCTCTTTTTGCCCCTGATGTTCCTGATGCAATTGGTCTTCCCCTGCCACTTGTAAATTATCTCCAGGCTGTTGGGTAGCGGTGGGATGCAACTGGGATGTTTGTTGTGGCGTAGGCTTTTCGGGAGAGAGAGAACTTTGCCCATCAACCGAGGATGCTATTCCGTAATGGGAATGACTGCCGTAAGAGGATGCCGGCCGAGTTTTTGGCTGCGATTCCGGTATGTTTTGCATCAAGTCATTGTGCGTTTCTTGTGGTGCATGTACCAACGGTTCTTCCTGTTGCAAATGCGATGGCCGCTGTATCGGAGGAAGCGGCTCTGTCATACGCATAAGCGCGCGTGGCTGGCTCTGAAGAACCTGGGGTGGGCGGGGTGCGATAGGCTCGTAACCTGACTGTTGTCCAGGTGCAATCGCCTGTTGGGGATGAGGCCGCTGCGATGAAGACAGCTCACGGTGGTTGCCTGAAAACCGCTGGGGTGCTAGGTGTGGGATACTCCCATCATACCGCTCATGGATAGGTTGTTTGTCCAGACGCCACTGGGAGGAGTGACGCTGGTTCTGTTGAGGGTCCTTGCTGTATTGCTGTGGCTGCTGGCTGGTTGGGTATGGCCCATAACGAGAAGATGGCGGGGATTGAATTGCAGGCAGAACTGGTTGAGATGATGTGTCAATCGCAGTCAACAGAGAAATTGGTGGCAATGAAATCTGAGCCCGTCCTGGCCGTGCATTATCCTGCTGCTGGTTTATTGGCGTGGCTGAAAAGACTGGTCGAGAGGGCATTAAAGCTGTTTGCAGAGGCATTGGGGGCAAGTTCATTGGCGTGGAAACAGAAGGAATCGATCCACGCGACTGCAGAGGGGCTAAGGCACCGAACGTGTGGTGTTGGCGCCTTTGAGTAGCCGAGTCCTCCGACATGGCTGATCTATCCGATGCATCTGATGGAAAATGGGAGTGCTGAATGCTGTCTGGGGACGCTGAGAAACTAGACTGGCTCCTAGTATGCACCGGTGAAGGCTCTTTTGAGATAGACTCAGCGGTAGGGGACACAACAGGAGAGCCTCGCTGAAAGCTCAGGCCGCCAGACGCATAGCCTGTGCCTACAGCTGTACTAAGGTCATCCCATCGTGCCCTTTTCAAAGGCGGCACGGGATGGGAGGCCATGTGGAAGTGTTCATCCCACCCTAGTGGCTGAGTTGGGGGTTGATGAACATGGGAGCGAGAAGGGGGAGGGATTATGCCAACTGTGAGGAATCTAGCACGTCCTAACCCTGAACTCAACTAGGAGTTGCTAGATGAGGCTGCTGCTTATCTAGGGCTGGAAATAGCTTTGGTAATGAAGCAAGCGATGTACAAAGAGTGATGTCAGTGAGACGGTCGTTCGCCGCTGTTCTAGATCATAACATTGCTCGAGGGCTAGCACAGGCTTAGGCCTTTGAAGCGAGTTAGCCTTCTGTCATTGTCGGTTGCTGGAGCTGCAACAACTCTAGGTTATGGAAACCGAGCTCGGGAAGAAACGAAGTTTGAATACTGCTTGTGACACAGGAGCATCTTACCATTATCATAATGCTTCTTTAGGCACCTAAAAAGAACAACCCCTCGGTAGAAGATAAAGCAAGATTGCCAAGCTTGAAAATGGTTAGATATCATTGTTGTGAGAGCAACTGAAATTGAGTCGGGACATGAAAATAAAAGGGGTTTTTACATGGCGAGGGCTAAAAGGGTCTTACAGAAACACAACAAGAGTGCGTATCCTAAGCACAACAGTATTGTGCAAGTATAGAATAAGCGAAGCGGGAAGGGGACTGGGAAAGTCTACGAAGCCCAGACGCGGGTTTTGCTGTGCTGGCCTGGCGGATCTCAAAAAAACATTGAGGGAGGTAGAGGAACTGCCAAGGAAAAAAGACAGCTAAGTTCCTGTCGCTTGATAACAGCGTTGCGCCGTCTGAACTATGCAGAAGGCGAGTTCTGTGGGCGGTGGTGAGTCATGTAAGAAAAACAATGACGGCCAAAAAAGGCGAAGGTAAAGGCCAGAGGAGGCTGAAAGGACGATTTGGAGAGTGAGAAGTAAAAAGACAGCAGAAACAGTAAGCAGGTAATAAAACAAGGACAGAAGGCTGAAGGAGCGGTCAAAAAGGAAAAGCCGAAGTTAGAGACAAATCCGATGACACCTGGTTGTGGGACTCAGCGGAGACGATTCGGCCAGCAGCTCAAAGTGGCTTATATTTTTAGGCCTGGGTGGTTTTGTTTCCAGGGTAATACTATTCACTACCTAAGCCTGACAAAGGGCAGCCGAGAGAGAAACAGGGGAGTGAAGGGGTAGGGAGGTGGAGAGGGAGAAGAAAAGAAGAAAGAAGCGAAAAGAAGGAATGAAGGAGATATTGAACAGAAAGAATAAAGTGTTGGTAGGAAAAGAAAGAAAAGCGAGGAAACCAGAAAATAGGGCTTGTGGTTGCCTTTCCGTGGGCGTGCATATATTGGCGACTGCCCGGTGGTGGCGATGGGGGGGAAGGAGTAACCAATAGCTCGCAACCCAATCCCCTGCATATGCCCGCTTTGCGCGTGTGTGTTTAGTTACGGAGGGCAGGTACGAGGCAAGATACCATCCTATGGGGTATGTATGTGTCCACATACGGAAAGCGCGCAGTGTGTATGGTCGCCGAGTGGTGCAGGCAGGTGAAGCCGTGACCAACAGCAGGAAGAAGGAGCAGCCGACCACACAACATTCAGAACCAACTGTGTGGGACCGCGTGCCGGCCGCTACTCCTCCTGCAACTGCACGCTTTGGGAAACCGCGCGACTTGGGTGCTGGGCTCGTGGGTGCGCCATTTTGTGCTAGCAAATGGCCACTCTCGTCCAAGGCTCGCCCATTGAGGCTTCCCGTTCTCCGTCGTTGGTTTCCCTGGGGCTTGGCCCCGCTGCATGCTCATCGACTTCCCTCCTACCTTTTGCTAGCGCCTCTTGTTTGAGCGGGCACCCGCCCCAACGAAAGTGCCTCTCTCTCTTTGTGTGTGTGCACGAGTGCGTCTCGTATGTGAGCATGCACATCTCAAGATTCACCGCTATACACACATCGGTGCACATTCCAGGCCTATGTCTGTGCTTTTCTATTTGACTTTTTGACAACAGAAACATAAGGTGCACATGCTTACATGTGCCATCCCATGCATACGGGTAACAAGGGGAACCCCGTCAGTTCTCAAGAGGTCGTGCCTCTATTCATTTTCACAAGTTTCCGGGCCGGGGAGAGGACCGGCTGGCCCGGTATTATGCTGCAATGCGGCATCTTAGCAAAACTAGTGCGGGTGGCCACTGAACGCACGCAAGTCCTACAGTGAACTGCGCATTACGCCTAACATGGGTGTTGGGGCAAACCTCCAACGCAGGAGTGACCACGAACTTGCCGACCTTTTACGGGCAAAAACCGATATAGAATCAGTGCCTATATCAGCGCTACTGTCTATCTGTCGGGTCACAATGGGCGCCCCAACCATTTGTGCTGACTCGCAAGTGATAGGATAAAAGTACGAGTACGTCGGAGGAGTGAGATCAGAGGTGGGGGTAGGACGATGTGTGTGTGTGTGCTTTGAGTTGGTCCTAGACACACTACGAAATAGTGATTTCGACTACACCAACTCGAAGCAAGCTGACGACGTGCAACGAAGTACCCACCCATATCTTGTAAGTCAGCACACCCGAATTGGTTGTTTGCGCCTCTACGGGCACATCTCTCGCTCTTGCACACCCCCTTTTCTACTTCCCTCCAATAATCCACTGCCATGTGTCAATTATTGCCCATCCGTATTTGCATGGCCCTTTTTATGGCGTGACCATTCTCGGTTACCGCGTCTGCCACAGTTTATTGGTTCCTCCTCCCTTCCAACATAACGCCCCTGTCATATATATGCAGGCTTTTGTTGGGTCTACCTACCAGGGGCCTTCACCGCCATATTCAAGTCGCTGAGCTGGATCTGCTCTAAACTATGCGAGATACTTTACATCGGACTCACGATATTATCCGACGTTCCCATATGTTGGAGAAAATACTCCCTCAAGTGCCCAGTTCGTTCACTCGTTACCATTTTCTTCATTTGCTCATTTGGTAAGCAGCCATGGCCACCTATGGTAAGATACGGCTTAGGGGACGGAACGCCGTCCGCCTTAGACATTGAGCATCGAGATTTGTTATGGAGTGGTCATCTCGCTGAGACATGCATTCTCGTGCACCCACTTCCTCACACGAATCATATCCACGTATGCATGAGGCGTACAAGATATGACATAAATATGGAGCACTACTCGAAGAGAATCTTAAACACGGCTTGCTGCTCGAGACATTATCTCACGGACAAGCCCGGCATCCACTACCTGTTTTCTTGTACCTGAGTTTGTAGGTAGCGCGAGCCCATTTGCGCCGTTCTGTTTGGCATGCTCCCATCAAAAATCATCCTGCGAGCAGAGCTCTTGAACAGAGTGGGTCAGGATGTCCCGGGAGGCTGCCGCGGGATGTGGGTGACGTATTGTCAAAAGGCTTTTTGGCAGCTCGTTCTCACCATTTTGGTCAACACAGAACTCTTTCGCTCTCCGAAATCTTTCGGACCTTGATCGGGCCGCTTGGCTGAAAGTTAAACAGGGGTTTGACCCTTGCGGTGAATGGATCTCGGGCTCTTTTTTTGGACATCCATGTTTCCTTTTTTTGTGTTTGCTCCTTTGTTTTCTTTTAGAAGGGGGTCCTGCTTGTTTCTGTATTTACATACCTACAGCATGTATATCTCTTGCATATGCCGAAACCATACCATGCATTGTACTTTCGATTATATGTACCTGCCAACATACGGATACCTACGTGTTCACTCAGTCTATACGTGTCCTTGTCTGAGAGGCTGGCTGAACGGGCCAGCCGGGATGTGTGATATTGCACTCATACTATCGGTTCCTTACGAGTGCCACCTGACTCTTTTCCTTTCCACCTACCCTTGCTTGCCAATGTAAGGCAAACGATTCATGCTCTGAGCTAGGAACCGCATGCTCTTCATGACAGGCGCTCGTTCTCTGACCCCCAACTTGCCTTCCGATGACTACCACTTAGTGTGGTCAAGCTCCATCGAGAACACGGAGGGCCGCACGGGTGTCGAGTCAGATTGAGGGTTTTTCTTTCACGGCTCCCCCTTTCTAAACCATATTGGCAGCTTTTCAGAGACGATAGCGAGTGCATTATCTACTCCGTACATAATTGCTTCACGGCAAGGGCTCCACTGACTTGCATTAGTTTTGTTCGTGAAGGCAAAACAGCAGCTATCACGTCAGTGCCGCTTTTGGCGCTGTTGGTGGAAAGGAAGAAGCTGTTGTGTATCCAGACACAGAAAGCATTGCAGATGTATACAGGCGCAGTGATGACGTATGGATGGCGGTGGCTCAAATATTCTTACACGCTCAGGCTTTCTTCATACCCTTATGCCTGAAGTGGGATGGAATGTTTACATAGGAGTATTCCGCAAATGTTGTTTTTTGGCGCCTTATAGATGTGGTAAAGTATTCTAGAGCATGCCGCGCCTATTACGCGGCCGGGTTCTTTCCACTTGGCTGCTTCCTGCTAGAGGCATCGAAAGAGGGAGCTCCCGTGATTAACAACCATGTTCCAGATCCAGAGGAACATCTCACTTTTCTGTGGGAGGAGGGGGGGGTCCCCGAAGAACCCGCTGCGGTCTCCGTTTTATGGCAAACACGCCGATGATTCCACTACGATATAAACTACGGAGCAGTTACTGGTGGCCTCTCAGATCACTAGCTAAATACATAGGCGTCATGTAGATCACTGCAGCAATAAAATAAATTGAAATAAAAATTAGTGACGGGCTCCGCGGCGCTCCCATCTTCTTGATTTGTTGTCTTGGCAAACGGCCGCAGCTCGTCCCTGGCACAGCGTCGCAGCGTCGACCTTACCCCGAAGGAGGCCAACCAATCGCAGCGCTGGGTGCTTGGCACAGAGGCCTCTCGCGTGGTTTGCCGCGCCAAACAGCGCCGAGCGTTAAGCGCTGGGTCCTACTTTTGGCGCTCCTCACCTCCTCACACAGTACTTCCTGTGATGGAAGTACTCGTAAGGTTTGGTGTGAAGCCGACTTTGCGGCGTTTCTGTCTATTTTTATTTTTTGAAATGGAGTCAAGGACAGCCTATGAGATTGATCTGTCTTGAACATCGTTTAGATATTCTTCAAGGATTTTTCTTCTTCTTTTTACCTTGCCACTCTCTTTCCCCCATCGCACTTTCACCTCTCTTATATCTCTTTCTATTCCGTTACTACTAACTGCCTGGAGATACAGCGGCAGTTCCCCTGAAACAACTACCCCGCTCCACTGAACCACCAACCATCGCGGCTGGTGCCCCTCTATTGGCTTCGATCGAAGCTCCAGTCGCCGTGTCTGGTCGTCACTGGGGGCAGATCATCAGTAAGGCAGCTGTGCGCGCTCACAGACCAACTATCCAAGGCTGCGAGACTACATTTGCTTACAGCAATTTGCGTTTTGAGCGACATCGACTTCATTGTTCGCACACGCGACCTCTCCGAAAGCTTTTTTGACTTTAAGCAACCAACATCTCCATCCAATACGGAGCCATAGGATCTCAACATGGCATCCGGCCACAATGTACCTCTCTCTCTCTCACCCACATGATGGCCAGGAAACAGCCTAACCGTTCTCGTCTCATAGGACCCGAAGCTGCTATACGCCATCCCCGGCGTCTCGGCATACCACATTGCCAACGGAAAGGAAGAATCGCTGACGCCGGCCGGCCCGCAGACGCTGTCGCTGCTGATGGTGCCGGCGGCGTCGCCGTTTGCCGATCAGGGCGTCGAAACGCGCGCAGGCGAGGCGGCCGAGGAGGACTTCTACCTGCACCTGCATCTACCGCCGGAGCTGGACATGCCGCTGCCGGCAACGACGCAGATCTACCACCAGCCGCCGAGCAGCTATCTGATCCCGCGCTGGGACGCCGGGCGAGACAGCGGCGTGTTCACGAGGATCGAATTTCCGCCGGCGGGCAGCCGCAAGGGCCTGAAAGAGGACGTGGACACCTTTGAGACGATTATTGCGCAGTGCACGGCGTTTCTCGAACGCGCGCCGCCGCCGAGGACTATGCCTGGCAGCATTGCGGGTGGTAAGCCGCCACCTTTGCCGCCAGCCAGCACGCGACGGAGTGCTGGGACCTCGAGCCGGCAGTCGACGGCGGAACACGGCTCGGAGAAGCGCGGGCACTCGTCTTCGGCGCGGTCGGTTCGGTCGATGGCGCCCACCGAGGAGCTGCCAGCATACAACCCAGCCGACTTCCGGCCCGGCGAGGCGTACGCGCAGGGCAGCCACAGCTCGCAGGCAGGTGGGCAGATTGTGCTGATCGACGAGGAGGACGGCAGCATCATTGGCGAGCTAGGCGACGGGTTCCAGGTGGTGGAAGACAAGGCATTGCAGCCAGGATCTAAAGGTACGTTCTCCTTTCCATGTTTTGTGATTTGTCGATGCTTTTGTATGTTGGGGCGGGGATTCTTCGTTTTTGCTTTCGCGGTCTCTCACACACCCAGAGCCTGTCGAGATCACGCTGCCGACAGACAAGGTGCCGACGATTTCGGTGGCACCGGCGAGCTACATAGACCCCGACCTCCACCCGGCATACAAGAAGTCGACGCTGGTGTCTAACGCGCTAGCGGCCTCGCGGCTGATCGTGGCCACGTCCGAGGTCGTGTCGCGGGCGCTGCAGAACCAGGCGGACAACTTTGCTAAGAAGGCCACGCCGGCCGCCAAGCCCATGACTTTCCAACCGACGACGCACGAGCACATCCGGCGCATCAACACCCTGTCGTCCAGCGCGGCCGGACTCTCGGCCAAAGCCGTGAACCAGGTGGGCAAGGTGGCGCAGAACCTGGGCGCGTCGCTAGCCGGCCACAAGGGAGGACCGGGTGGATCGGCGGCAGGAGCCCGAGGCAGCGGCCATGGAGCGCGGGTGGCTGCTGGGGGCCCCGGCCGAGCTTTTGGTCCAAACGGAGAGCCGCTGGACAACTTCAAACCTGGTCTGCTGAACAAGAGCCTGATGGCCTTCTCGACGGTGGCAGACGGCATCGAGCAGGCCGGGCGGCACCTGCTGGACACGTCGTCGACGGCAGCTACGACGGTGGCGGCGCACAAATGGGGACCTGAGGCAGGCGAGGTGACAAAGAACTTGAGCAGCGGCATTCGCAACGTGGGCCTCGTCTACATTGACGTGACGGGCGTGTCACGGCGTGCCATCATCAAGAGCGTGGCCAAGGGCATGGTGGTGGGCCGGGTGCCCGGCGGCGGCGAGCTGATTGTGGGCGGAACGGATGCGCCAGATGACTGGTCAGCACGGTCGAATGTTTCGACGACGTCGTTGACTGCACCGTCCGAGTCAGGGTCGATCCGGAGTCGAAGTGTGAGCAGGAATCGATCAGGCGCCGCGCCTCCGGACGTGCGGTCGACCGGCGATTTCTCAGACAAGAACCCGTACCGAGGGAGGCAATGAGATATATATACGGTAGAGATGGACAAGAGAAGTAGCATGGCAGCAAAGCACAAGCACGGAGAGACAGATATAGCAGAAAACACAGACAAGGAGAGAGAAGGCGAGACATAGAAGGACCAGTTGGAACGTGTTGAGTATCAGCTCAGCAGCTCTTGTATTTGTATTCGCACATAAATAGTATTTGCGAAGGCCCGGGCGAAATTACGAAAGAAATCAGAAACGTTTGCTTTCAACACAAATGCGGCTGATCATGAGGTGAAGCCGGAGGAAACCTGACAGAACAGGGTAAGACGTCGAGGCTCACAAGACCCACACATCTAGCAAAGCGCTAAGTGTTTAGTGTTCGCACCCAATACTCGTGCCGCCCACAACGCGCTCGTCGCGCCCCTCACCCAACCAACCCGCATTGAGTGCATCTCTAAAGGCCTATTCACAACGACAGCTCCTGACCTCGCTGCTCGACTACTGCGAAACCGGCTGTGATTGACGACGCAGTGAGCTTGGGCTACTCGACAGCCCTCCACTGCTTTGGTTCTTGCATCTCCAGCAGCTCTACATCAATCGAGTCCTTCGCGCCTTGCTCCTCCTCCTCGACGTCTTCATGTGCCGCCTCGAGCTGCTTGGTTGTCTCATCTTGCTGGCCCACGACGCCCGGGACAAGGTGAAGCAGAAAGCTACGTACGTATATTGATCTGACGGGTGCACTTTTGTCCTGCTACCTTCCCTGGATCCGATTGATGCCCACATCTAACAAGCTGCCGTCCTCTCCGGCTTCTCTAGACCATGCTCCACGAAATCCTCCTGTCCCTGTCCGGCCACCAGTCACCACTGCTCCGGCCCAACATTTCAACCACCCATGACGGCGCAGCCCATGCCACAGCCGGCGGCAGCGCCGAGCTGCAGCAGCCTCAGCAGCCAAACATCCTCATCACCCCCTCAGAACGAGCCCTCCTGGCCGACCTCGCCGAGCTCAGCGACACTCACGTCCGGCTGCGTGCCCAGTCAGCCCGCATTGCATCTCAGCACCCATCCATCGTGTGCCGTGCCGTCGGCGCCGCCATCGAGTCCATCCACCTAGCAGCCTTCCAGCGCGCGGTGCTGGACGCCGAGGCCACGGTGCTCCGGCGAGAACCGGCGCTCGTCGGCGCGTACGACATTGTGCCGCTGACGGCCGTGGTCGGGCTGTTTGCCGAATGGCCGCGGCGCCTCGAGTGGTTGTGGCAGCTGGCACAGTTTGTGCTGCCAGAGAACAAAACAGAGCCAGGATTCCGGCCCTCTGGGCCGTCCGGAGCCCAGCTGATCGACCGACTTCGACGAGAACTGCAGACGGGCTACGAGGACATTGAGGCAACCGCCCGCAGTCTGGTGCGTGTGGCAGAGACGGCGTGGCTGAAGCAGGTGTCGGCATGGATACTGTACGGCCGGCTGCCGAGCTTTGGAGGCGGCGACTTTTTTGTGCAGATCCGGGCGCCAGGCACGGCGACAAACACGGCCGAAGCTCCCGCCTCTGAAACGACAGCGGCCGCGGAGGACTACGTGCTTCTGCCCAGGTATCTGCCGTCGTTTGTCACCCCGTCCACGGCGTCATCGATGCTCTTTATCGGCCGGTCTCTCGTGCACATGAAGACGAACCGGGCGTCGGCGGCCGCGGCTACAGCTGCTGGCACAATCACCACAACCCCCGGTTCGGCGGCCATTGTCGCCGTCGGCGATGTCCACCTCTCGTCGCAGCTCCAGGAGCTGGCCAAGCTCGCCTACCCCCTCGACGGCGCTACGCTCGCACGCACAGTGGCTCATATTCGGGCTGTGTTGTCCCGCACGGCTCTTCGGCGGCTGCTGCCTCCAGCCAAGGTGGCCGAGATGCTGCAGCTGCTGCGCGACTTCTTTTTGTTGGGCCGCGGCGAGTTCGCCATGGCGCTGGTCGAGCAGGCCGACGAGACCATGCGCAGTCGGTGGCAGCGAGCGGATCCGTTGGCAGGCGCGCCGACGACGGCCAGCGGCTTTCGGCAGATGAGCGGAATCATGGTCAAGGACGGCGAGGTGGCTGCGGTGCTGACACGCACGTGGGCAGTGCTAGCAGCCATGCAGGGGCGGCATTCGCACACGTTTGCGGACGGTGATGGCGAAGACGACGGCGATGGGGGGGGCGAGGACGACGGCGACGAAGGTCTTGAGCGGGCACGGGAGTCTCTGCGGCTAGTGCTCGACAAAGGCGCCGAGGATCCGAAAGACCTGCCCCCTGCGTCCGTGTCAACCCGGCGCCTCTCGACGACGCCATTCCGGAACCTGCTCTTTTCTGTGTCCGTGACGCTGACGCTCCGCATCCCCTACCCCCTCGACCTTGTTCTCAGCCCTGCCTCAGACCTCCCGACATACGCCACCATCCATGCCTATCTGCTGTCGATCCGCCGCGCCCACATCCGCCTCACGGGCCTGTGGAAGCTGTCGGCGCTGCGGCGGCACCACCCAGCGCCACCCTACAGCGCCAAGCACAGCGTGTCGCGCGAGCAGGTGCGCATGCTGCGCGAGCGGCACACGACGCGGGCTAACGCTCTGCGCGGCGTCTGGGCCACGAGCAGCGCGGCTATTTTCTTCTTAGCCGAGATGGAAAGCTACCTGCAGACGGAAGTGGTGGTCGAGCTCTGGGAGGGCTTTCAGCGGTGGCTGTCGACCGGCCACGACAGCCAGCATGAAAAGCCAGGCACGGCAAGAACAGCAACCGCAGCGTCGACGACAAACAGGACAAACGCCACAAACACTACAGGCGCACCGAACGCCAACACAGAAAGCACGGCATCCACATCCAGCCACGACCCGCAGTCGCTGGCGACAGCCCACCGACGCTACCTCCGGCGCCTTGTACGGCGGCTACTGCTGGACCGCCCAGCCTGGACCGATCGGCTGTACGCGCTGCTCGTCGCCATGGACCAGCTGGTGGCCCTCGTGCACCGGCTGACGGCGCTGTGGGCGGCGCTGGACCTCGAGGCCGACGCCGGCGTGGTGGACGCGTTTGTGGACCTCGAGCGCGAGCAGGACGATGTGAAGCGGGCGCTGGCGGCCGCTGAGCAGCAGGTGCGGCGGGACGTGGGCCGTGTCGTGGCGGCACTGCGGGAGCTAGAGGCGGCAGACCGCAGCGACGAGGACGATGAGGAAGACGGCGAGGCTGGCGACGGGGAATTGGACGACGGCACAGGGCTCCGGGCACAGGGCGCGTATATCCCACGGCGGGTCGGTGGGCTAGACCGGCTGTTGATGAAGCTGGACTTTGGCAGCTGGGGAGGATGAGGGGTGTCTGTTATGAATATAGGAAAGCCAAGTGTTTTGATATGGATATATACGGTAGGTGTTTGGTGGTTAGGCAGGGTCGTGCTTGATATGAATAAAGACCGGGGGGATTGACATGTGCAAAAGAAAGTACAGTCACAGACACGAAATACAAGTAACGCTGTTGGTTTTAAACAGGGAAATTATGTTTAGCATCGTAAGAGAAAGCCGAGATGTCAAAGGAAAATCAAGGGAGTCGCTTTTTCGGTGAAGAGAAACAAATGCCGCACAAATTAAACCGCATCAGTTAATTACGGCTTGAAGATTCTTCCGGTATTCAACTACATCAACTGAATTTGGTCTAAGGATGTGCCTGTATTCGTCTTTCAAAATACTTGCGGTGTTTACAAGTGGGAAGTTATACGTCGTATATAATCCATACATTAAAGTATATACTCCGTATGCAAGACTGCTCTCTAGCAGCACTCGAATACGGGCACACAACCTCATGCTACGTAAAACGACATCTCCTGCGACCGAGAGACGTGCTTCCGTTCGATGTCTGGCCTCTACGCTGTGCGACCAAACTGTAGGCCCTACGTGTGGACACAACCTGCGGTGTAGCCTCGCAGTGCCATAGTGGTGTGCCCAAACCGATGGAAGGGGGTGCCTGCGTTTACAAGCAAGGAACAAAATGCGGCGGACATGCATACGGCAACGGCGACATGCGCAGACATGCAATTACGCCCTGCCATGCTCTGTTATGCCCACTGCAGCATCGAAAGCAGCCGGCGCTGACGTTTTCGGCGCGGGAACCACAGAGAACTCGAGAGAAAGAAAGCTGCCAATGACTCGTCCGTCGCCCTCGTCCAGCGATTCGTCCAACGGTCGTTCTCGCAGCGGAGCAGTCAGCAGGACTCGCCCTCGCACAAAAACAGAAGAGAGGAATAAAAAAGGCGTAAGGGCATGGCATGGCACGGGGGGCACAGAATAGGCACAAGTCGCGGCAAATCAAGAGGCAGAATGCCCGCTTATATCTTGACACGAAGTCTGGTGCACCGCCAGTTGTCTGTTGTGTTTGAGCTGGCCGCCGCCCGCGTCTTGCGTGGCCGCTCGGGGCCCCTGTCATCTGGTGTGCTGGCCGTTTTTTTTTGGATTGTTTGCTTCACAAGTCGGGTTTGCCGGACATGGCATTTGTCGTGTTTGCCGCTACATTGGGATGCGTCTATTGGGTTGGCCGTGCGTTTCGCTGTTTGTATGCCGTTTCTTCCTTCTTTGCGATTTCCTGCTTTCCTCATTGCGATCTCCCTTTGGGCACTTTGTTCTTCATTGCCCATCCTATTTTGCTGATCGACACGATGGTGGAATGGGTTGGGAGCCCATACGAGTACTCGATGCCAGCTTAGTGCGCTCATAGACTTGGCAAAGAGTAGGATGCCGAGGACAAGTACTGTAGTGTACACTGCACTCGTAGCAGCGGTGGAGGGGCGGCCGCCTGCTGAAGTAGCAGTGCGCATTAGCTAGGAGCGTTCCCCCATTCGGCCCAGTGCATGGACTAGTGCACAGTGCGCTGCACGTCGCGGCGCACCGGTGCTCAGCCACCCAAGCACAGCGCGTTGCATTCCTAGGTTGCGCACTACTCGTATGCGTACGAGTACTTGTTTGCACCTCTAGTGCTTTGTAAGATACATACATACATACCAACAGTCATACCTTGCATGCTCTGGCCCGAGTCACGTACGCGCCAACACATGGCTAAGCCTGCTGCGAGTTCCGCCCATTCTGCGTCCCTTCACGTCGGACACAGATCCACACGTCCGCGGCGAGACTGTGCATTTAGCGACGGCCACGTATCAGACGTCCATCGGTGTCTCGTGTAGTCGTGAGTGATCTTACAGCGTGCTCGGGATACCCGCCTATCACATGACGCCCCCAGGCCCACTTTGTCTGGCGCTCTTTTTTTTCTTGGCTCCTTCCCATTGCTGCTGTTTGTACGGAGCACGCTACTCCATACATGTACGAGCACTCCGTACTCGTGTTTCTTTTTATTTTTATTTTCCGCGCGCACAGTGCCGGGTCCCTAGCCCGCCGCACGGCCCCAACTTGATACAGCTGCCCACCCCCGTCCGTCGAGTGCCTGTTCCCTCACGTCTCAGCCCGTGTTATTTACCCTCTGCACCTGTTGTAGCCTCTGTTATGGCCCCCTGCAACACCCCAGGCCTGGCTGTTCTGCCGCTAACCGTGTCTTGCCCACCTCCAGCTGTGGCAGCCACTGGGGAGATGAGGGGGGGGCGTCCCTCGTTCGAGTATCACTTCAGCACAGAGCATGCGCCCTAGTTCATTGTAGTCCTGTGGTTGTAGCGGTCGTGGCACCTATCTGTCCACTAACGACTAGTTGGCCCTCCATCTGTCGTCGTGTCTGCTGCCCTTGTTGTTTCTTTTCCTGCTCCACCCCCCCCCCCCCCAGCAGCGCTGCCGTCGCTCCCTTGCTTATTTTTTTTTCGCCTTACCTTGCTTGCCCTTGTTCTTCCTGCTTCCCTCCACTACGCCTGCCCTCCCTCTCGACTTGCCATTTTCTTCAATCCACTCCCTCCCACTTTCTCGTCATCTATCCACACGCCCGCCCGGTTGGTGCAAGACGCAACAAGGGGTCTGGGGCTCGACGTCTTGCAGCAGCTGAGAAGAACAGAAGAACTCTGGGCTACCTTATTCATCGGCTTCACGACATCTACATTTTCGTTGGCATCGCCACCGTTCGAGACTTGGGCACAGGAGAGTCGCGCTTGTCGCCGTCTCCCTCGCTGTCCATTTCTCCCTCTCGTTTCGGGCCTCCTTGTTTTTCCCCCTTCTCTTTTTCCTTTCCCGGTCCCGCGACGCCACCATCACCTGCGTTGCCATCGACAACGGTCCTTCAACGTGCCTTGGCTGGTGATTCCACCGTCGGGTCTGCCGCACGTTTTTCGTGCCCCCCTCCGCGATCTCTTTTCCTCCTTTTTTTCCCGATTCGGTTGGCCTGATTCATCGACTTGACCTTGTCTGCTGCCTCGTCTATTTCGCACTCCCCTCCCCCCTCCTCCCCTCTCCTCCCCTCCCCTCCTCGTTTCTCCTCCCCTCCTCTCATCTTGGCCTCCAACATGTCCAATACACATGCTGGCCTGTCCTTTGGCAACGTCAATGGGATGAGGCGTGGCTACCCCAACGCCCAGCCTCCAAAACCGCCGACGACACTCTCGCACGCGACGCAGTATCAAGCCTTCCACCCGGCGCAGCAGACCGCCTCGTCCTACCCGCACCACTTGTTCCACAGCCCGGCGCCTCCCCCGCTTCAGGGTGTCCCGGGACTCCAAAATGCCGGGCCTCGGCCATCTCCGCCACAGGTGGCCGCCACTGTTCCGAGGGGCCGAGGGATGCAGCAGGCGCAGAGTGTCACGTATCTGGCCCAGGCCCTGAACCAGCAGACGATGGGCCACCAGGGCCAGCAAAACGACGCGACCTTGCTGGCTCAGCAACAGCGGCCACAGCCTGCCCAGCATCCCCAGCACGCGCAACACCAGCAGTTGACGCAGCACCAACAGTCCCATCAACAGCAGCTGCAGCAGCAGCATTCGCAGCATCAACAACACCAACAGCATCCGCAGCACGCACAACATCCTCAGCATGCTCAGCACACCGCCCAGCAACTCCAGCATGCGCAGCATCCTCAACATCCCCAACACACACAACATGCGCAGCATGCGCAGCACGCACAGCATGCTCAGCATGCTCAGCATCAGCAACACGCTCAGCATCAGCATCCTCAACACCCCCAGCATGCTCAGCACCAACAGCATCCACAGCACTCTCAGCACCAGGCTCTGCCACAGCTGCCGCAGCACTCCCAGCCGCCGACCTCCGCGTCGCTAACGCCACAGACCCTCTCGCAGTCTCCCATACCCTCCTCCCAGCAGCTGCACGCCCAGCATGCACAAAAGGCTCAGCATCAACAACAGCTGCAGCAGCAGCAGCAGCAACAGCAGCAGCAGCTGCTGCACCAGCAGATACAGCAGCAGCAGAAACAGCAACAACAACAGGCTCAGCAGCAACAGCAACAGGAGGCACAACAACAGCAGCAGCAACAGGCTCAACAGCAGCAGCAGCATCAGCCAGTGCAGACGCCACAGCAGCAGGCTAAGCAGCTGCAGCAAAAGGCACAACAACTACAACAAGCCCACCAAGTTCAAAAGGCGGCACAGGCTGCCCAACAGGCGCAGAAGGCGCATCAAGCAGCTGCACAACAGGCCCAGCAGCAGGCCCAGCAACAAGTCCAGCAAGTTCAGCACCAGGTCGACCAGCACCAGGTGTTGCAGATGCCAAAGGTGGCTCAAATGCACCAGCAAGTGCCCCAAGCCTCGCCCACGCCGCCACCGCCGAAACCGGACGGCTCGCAACAGGCTCACGACGAGCGCAATGAGGACGAGATGGAGGTTGAGAGCCAGTCGAACGGCACGGGCGACGGCCAGGACGACAAGAGCAACGACCCTAACATCCCCTTCCAGCCGAGAGAAGCCATGGGCACGCCCATGTCTGCGCCGCCGGAAGGCGGTAGCTTTCCGACGCTCGAGGCCGTGCACAAATTTGTGCTGGAGTACTGCACATCAGTTGGTTATGCGGTGGTGATTGGCCGGTCGAAGAAGACGGTGCCGGGACTGAAGAAAGTGCTGTTCGTGTGCGACCGGGCTGGCAAACCGCCTCGGCGTGTCAGCCCCGAGCTGCGCAAGCGCAAAACATCGTCTCGCAAGTGCGATTGCCAATTTGGCTTCTTCGCTATAGAGCAGCGAACGCAGTGGACGGTGCGGTACCGGCCCGATCTTCAGCACCTCCAGCACAACCACGGCCCGAGCGAGAGTCCTGTATTGCACCCCGCCGCCCGCAAACTGGACAGCCGCATGGTGGCGGCCGTGAAGGCCCTGAAAGACGATGGTGCGTCTGCAAACCCGATCCCGATCCCGACCCCGAACCCAAACCCCGATCTAGCCCAAGGTAGACTGCAAGGAAGCCCCATGTTGCGGGCGCCGAGCGGCGCCGATGACCCGAACTCTTCTAACTCATTGACAGGGGTTGGTGTCAGCCAGACGCTCGAGATTCTGCAGACGGAAAACCCGCACGTGCCGCTGCTGCCGCGCGACATTTACAATGCGCGGGCGGCCATCACGCGCAATCCGGCCAAGATCGCCTCTGGCATTGCCGAGAACCTCCCGGCCATCTACAGCAAGCCGCAGCCCACGGCCGAGGAGCGCATACGCGCCGATCTCCGCCGCGAGCTGGCCAAGGCCCGGGAGGACCTGGCCAAGCTGGAGAAGGACAAGCAGAAGGAGATTGACGATCTTAAGGGAAAGCTGGAGGAGAAGGACCGCGTCATCCAGCGCTTTGAAATGTTCATTGACATTTGCAACCAGCGTGTGATTTTGCAGCGCGAGCGCCTGGCGGACGGCGCCGAGCCCGGAGCCAGCGCCGTGAACCCAGCATCCTGAGCCTTACGTCTCGAGTGTCCAGCACAAGAAACTCGTGGACGGCTGTGGGAGGGGGGGCAAAGCATGGACGGGACAGCAGTCTCCGCGCCTTGCCCTCTCCCATACACGGTCTGCGACGCTTTCGACAGCGCACTTTAATGAACAATTGACTTGCCATACTTGGGGCATTGTTTTGGCGTTTTGTCAGTCTTCTTTGGGAGGAAGTGGTTGAGCAATGGGAAGAATACATTTGTCTGTCTCTTGAGATTTTGTCTTCCTTTTTGCCTCGGATCGTTACAAAAATGGGTCATGGCTGGTTTACGTTTCCTCTCCTTTTGTATTTGCTTCCTTTTGGTTTCTGTTTTTGTGTCTTTTGGTAGCATTTGTCATTTCTGAGAGGGTTATATGATACATGATAATTGCCGGCTTTTTGTGGCCAAACCTGGACGATGACTAGCGGTTGAAGCTTATAGATGTGATCGACCAACGAGGCGTACTCGTATGAGTATGTACTCCGTACATGTGTAGTGTACGAGTACGATGTACGTCGTACGCATTACTTCGTAGGCTACGTACAGCCCCTGCTAGAACGGGAAACGCCGTTACGGGGGCAAGGTGCGCTAAAACGCGTTAACGTGGAGAATGCTCTCACAAAGCTCATTTCCCATGCCCAGATGTGATTTGGGCGACCAGGATAGCAGGTGTTCTTCAGCACAACGCCAGTGCACTTGCGGGTGTGCGTGCACGACTGCAGATGGGTGCCGTCAGATGGGGCACCAGAGCCTTATTCGTGAGTGCATAAGGCGGTTTGGTAGCATGGGGTACTATGCGCGAGAATTGACCAAGTATCTACGGAGTAAGGCGTAACCATGTGTATCTTACATGCATATGGTACGAGTATGGCCACGACTCGACTTTGTCACTTTGTCACTCTGAAGCATCTGTCCAGTGACTGCCCCTCGCCCACAAAAACAGAAGGGGCGGCCGTACCACAGCAGTTGCTCCACTTTGGCGGGCCCTAGGTCCTTCCTCTGCCGCACTTTGTGCTGTCTCCCTCCTGACACAGACCCGTCGCGACAGGGGTTAGCCACCGTTTGATCGCGTTTCCCTCGCTACTGCTGAATGTCCTTTTTCCTCCTCTTGCTCCGACTCCTATTCTGGCGCACATCGATAAAGCATAGCACTGCACACAGCATAGCATGACCTTTTGGACAAACACAACACATCGGTCTGGTGTGAAGCTCCCAACGAGTGCCATCTTTGCGTTTTTTTGCCAAAGTGCTTCTTACTGCTTTGCTACTTCTTCCCCCCCTGACTTGTGCCTGAGGCAATCTAATAGACCGCGACACGCGTTCCTGGCTGCACCTTAAATTTTTGGTGGCCCAACGGCGACTACTTTGTGTGTGTCTCTGAGACCGTTTGCCTCCACCCCTTCTCGTGCTACGGCGACCTCTTCTGTTTTTTACTCTTCTCCTTCTCTTCTTGTCTATATTTCGGCTACTTCGAACATAGGTTGCCTTTTTGCCTTCTCTTGTAATCTTGCGGCCCTTTTGCACCTCTCCCCCCTCTCTTTCCTTCTTTATTGACTTTGGAGTCTTGATACCCCCCTTTTTTTGCTGCTCGTCTTTTGCGTCCGAACCGACCCCGAACCTCGAATATAGAATGCTATCGACGTTTCCGATGCACCGATAGAGTTTCCGACCTCCCCCTCTTTCTTCTTTCGAAACGAAACGACACAAATATCTCTTGTCACCATGGAGATGATGATTTCCCCCCCCGTGCTGGGCGGCACCAACGGGATCAGCTCGACCGTCTCTTCCGGCTCTCCCGTCACGGGCACAGCGAACGGAGCTGCCACAGGTGCGACAGCAGGATCCTCGCCCGCGGCCTACGTGGACCCTGCACGTGTTGTCGACCACTTGGTGGCCGTTCTCGGAGCGGCTCTGGGTGCAACCCGTGAAGAGCTTGAAGCACCTGGCAGCTTGCTATGCAAGTCACGGTATGCTGAGACGGTGCAGCGGTGCTCCCGATTCGCGCATGAACCACAGGTGGTGTCTCTCTACATCCAGAAAGACCTGCAGCAGCCAGCAGCAGCAGCAGCAGGAGGGCCATCCAGGATAGACGACGACGACAGCGACGATGCCAACGAAGCGAGAGCACCGCCTGCTCACATTTACACGCTGGCCTCGGATCTCTCGGCGGCCTCGGCAGCGTCGACGGTGTTCTTTTTGATTCTGCTCAAGCGGCCACAGCCCCTCGACCCCAACATCCCCCTCACGTCGCAGGTGCAGATGCTGAATCTGCCGGGTCCCGCGTCCCTTGCGGCAGCGGCAGGCGAGCAGGGCATGTCGACATCGCCGTTTGAGATTCTGCAGCTGTACCTGCACAACGGCCTCGCGCCGTACTTTGACGCCAGCACGAAACCAGCCGCACACGCGGCGGCAGCGACAAACGGCAGCAGCCGGGTGCGAGCGGACCTCGAGGCCAAGACCGGCGTCCCGGTGACGAAGAAGCGGTGGACGGAGCTGGAGCTGAGCCTGGCGCACCTGCAGCAGAATGTGGAGATCCCGGAAGTGGTGCTGCCGTTTCCGCCGATCGTGCAGAACGCGCTGGACGAGGCCTCGGCGCAAGGATCGCGGCCGTATTTTGACCAGCTGCCGGCAGGCGTGACCCAGGACACAGCACTGCTCAACAACCTGCAGGCGACGGTGAACACATGGATCAAGTCGATCCAGGTGGTGACGAAGATGACGCAGGACCCGACGACGGCGACGGCCAACCAGGAAATCAACTACTGGCTGTCGATGGAGTCGGCGCTGGAGCGCATCGAGGCACAGCTGCGTGGTGACGGAGTGTCGCTGACGCTGGACATCCTGAAGCACGCCAAACGGTTCCAGGCGACGGTTAGTTTTGTCGCGGACACGGGGCTGAAGGAGGCCATGGAGCGGGTGCAAAAGTATAACCAGCTGATGCGGGATTTCCCGCTGGACGAGCTGCTGTCAGCAACGGCGCTGGCCAAGGTGGAGGACTCTATTGTGCAGATCTTCAGCCACCTGAACAAGAAGCTGCGGATCTGCCCGTATCCGATCCGGCGAGCACTGGCGCTGGTGGAGTCGATCTCGGGCGACCTGGACGACGTGATGCACCGTCTGCTGCCCGGAACGGAGCTAGTGGACCTGGACTACGCCGAGTTCAGCCGGGTGATGACGGCGACGAACGACATCTTCCGGGTGTGGGACGACAACGTCAAGGAATTCACGAACGTGGCGCGTGAAGTGACACGGCGGCGCAACGAGAAGTTCATCCCGATCAAGATCAACCCGCGGCACGCACAGCTGCAAGGGCGGCTGAAGTACATCCAGACGTTCCGCGAGAACCACGAGCAGCTGCAGCGCACGATAGTGACGGTGCTGGGACCCCGGGCCTCGAGCGAAGGCGGAGGGGCAGGCAGCAGCCCCGACGACGACGACAACGGCGGCCACGGCGACGCGAGCGCTGGCAACAGAGCCCAAAAAGGCAGTTCGGGGTCAGGGCCAGGGTCAGCGCTAGCATCGGCCGGCCTGGACGATACGGGCGACATGGACGCCGTGGAGGAGGTCAAGCAGGCGTGGGAAGCGCTGCGCAACGTGGACCTGCTGGACGTGACAGCGGAAGGCACAGCGAAATGGGCGCGGGCCGAGAACACGTACAACGAGCGGACGGCGCGTGTGGAAAACTCGATCATTGCGCGGCTGCGCGACCGGCTGGCGACGGCCAAGAACGCCAACGAGATGTTCCGGGTGTTCTCCAAGTTCAACGCGCTGTTTGTGCGGCCCAAGATCCGCGGCGCGATCGCGGAGTACCAGACGCAGCTGATCGACAACGTCAAGCAGGCGATTGCGGCGCTGCACGAGCGGTTCAAGCAGCAGTACGGCCACTCGGAGGCGCACGCCATGGCCACGCTGCACGATCTGCCGCCGGTGTCCGGAGCCATCATCTGGGCACGGCAGATCGAGCGGCAGCTAGATGGGTACATGAAGAAAGTGGAGGACGTGCTCGGCGCCGACTGGGCGCTGCATGCCGAAGGCCAGAAGCTGCAGAACGAGAGCGTGCAGTTCCGCAAGAAGCTGGAGACGGCCCCCATCTTCGAGGCATGGGTGCGGGACGCGATGCGGCGCGAGGTGTCGATTGCCGGGGGGCTGTTTAGCATCAAGCGAGTGCGGTCAGCAGGCAACCGGCTGGAGCTGGGCGTCAACTTCGACCCGCAGGTGATTGCGCTGTTCAAGGAGACGCGCAACCTGATCTGGCTCAACTACTCGGTGCCGCACGCGGTGAACAGCGTGGCCAAGGATGCAAAGCGCGTGTACCCGTACGCAGTCAGCCTGATGGAGAGCGTGCGGACGTTTGCGCAGACGCTGCGGGCGATCAAGGAGATGCCCGAGGTGGCGCTGCTGCTCAACGGATACCGCAACGAGGTGTATGTGCTGGTGGCCAAGGGCGTGCCGCTGCGGTGGGAGTCGTTTGTGAACAACTACGAGGTGCACCTGCGGAGTCTTCCAAACGGCAGCAGCAGCGGCAGCGGCGGCCCCAACGGCCCCAACGGCAGCATCGGCAACAGCAACAACATCGGCAGCAGCGCGCTGGAACGGCTCAAGGGCAGCGAGACGCGGCACGTGGTGTTTGTGCGGGAGATTGCGGCCGCGGTGTCGGAGCTGCAGGCCAAGACGGACACGCTGGCGACATTCCACGGCACAATCCAGACGTCGATGCGGGAGCTGGCGACGTGTCCGTACAATGCGGCAGCGTTTGAGTCGCGGCTGGGCGCCATCCAGGAAGCCGTGGACCAGCTGAATCTGCAACAGTACGCAAACCTGGCGTCGTGGGTGGACGGGATGAACCGGCAGATCAAGGCGACGCTGCTGAAGCGGCTGCAGCGGGCGATCCAGGCGTGGATCGAGGCGTTTGAGAAGGATGGCGAGAACGAAGCCAAGGTGTCGTCGTCGTCTGCGTTTGGGCCCGCGCCGGAGCGGCGGGATCGCCAGAAAATCGACAGCGCCAAGAGCAAGGAGAACAACGGCAACAACGAAAACGACACGCCCACGATGGCGCCGCTGGTGCACGAACTCACGATGCGCAACCAGCTGATCTACCTGGAGCCGCCGCTGGACTACGCGCGGGCGAGCTGGTACCTGCGGCTGCAGGAGTGGCTCGGGGTGGTGTGCAACCTGCGCAAGATCAAGGCGTCGAGCTACGAGATGCGGCTGGGCACAGCGGTGGTGGAAGACGCGCGGTTCAACGACCTGCCAGCGGAGTGCACGGGGATGCTGGTGCGGGTGCAGACGGCGATCGAGACGAAGCTGCAGGGCATCACGACATACGTGGACGAGTGGCTGCGGTTCCAGTCGCTGTGGGACCTACCGGCCGAAAACGTGTACGAGCTGCTGGGTGAGCGCCTGGCACGCTGGCTGCAGCTGCTGCAGGAGATTCGCAAGACGCGGCAGACATTCGACACGACGGAAGTCAGCCGGTCGTTTGGACATGTGACGATCGACTACGAACAGGTGCAGACCAAGGTCAACGCCAAGTACGACCAGTGGCAGCACGACATCCTGCTGCGGTTCGCGGGACGGCTGGGCAGCCGGATGCGCGAGGTGTACGCCGAGATTGAAAAAGCGCGGACGGACCTCGAGACGCTGAGCCTGGAGGTTAGCTCGACGGCAGCGGCCGTGCAGTTCATCACGATTGTGCAGGCATGCAAGCGACACGTGAAGGTGTGGGCGCCCGAAATCGAGACGTTCCGGCAGGGCGAGTCGACGCTGGTGCGGCAGCGGTACCAGTTCGGCAACGAGTGGCTGCACGCACAGCAGGTGGACCACGAGTGGAACTCGCTCAACGAGCTGCTGGGCCGCAAAGCCAAGATTGTGCAGGACCAGACAGACGCGCTGCGGGCCAAGATCCTGGCGGAGGACGCGATCGTGGGCGACAAAATGGCGGAGATTGCGGCGCAGTGGAGCGAGGAGAAGCCGGTGGCGGGCACGATTGCACCGGAAGTGGCGACGGCGACGCTGAGCGCCTTTGAAAGCCGGATCACGGCGCTGCAGGCGGAGGCAGCGATGGTGGCGAAGGCCAAGGAGGCGCTGGACCTGCCGGCGACGTCCGGCTCCGGGCCGCCGGAGACGTCCAGCCTCGACGCGATGCTCGAGGAGGTGCACGACTTCCAGTCGGTGTGGGCGTCGCTGGCGCTGATCTGGAAGAGCGTGCAGGAGCAGCGGGAAATGCTGTGGACGAGCGTGCAGCCGCGCAAAGTGCGGTCGGCGATGGACGGGCTGATCAAGATGACGCGCGACATGCCGTCGCGGATGCGGCAGTACGCGGCGTTTGAGCACATCCAGACCACGCTGCGGACGCTGGTGCGGGTGAACCCGGTGCTGGGCGACCTCAAGTCGGAGGCGGTGCGGGACCGGCACTGGACCAAGATCTACAAGCAGCTGCGGCCGGGCAAGCGGTACTCGCCGGTGGCGATGACGCTGGGCGACGTCTGGGACCTCAACCTGGTGGCGTCGGAGGCGGTGCTGCGGGAGATTGTGGCACAGGCGCAGGGCGAAATGGCGCTGGAGGAGTTTCTGAAGCAGGTGCGCGAGACGTGGACGGGCTACCACCTGGAGCTGGTCAACTACCAGAACAAGTGCCGGCTGATCCGCGGGTGGGACGAGCTGTTTGCCAAGTGCAGCGAGAACCTGACGTCGCTGCAGGCGATGCGGCACTCGCCGTACTACCGCGAATTCGAGGAGGAGGCGACGGGGTGGGAGGACAAGCTGAACCGGGTGCACGTGCTGTTCGACGTGTGGATCGACGTGCAGCGGCAGTGGGTGTACCTGGAGGGGGTGTTTACGGGCAACGCGGACATCAAGCACCTGCTGCCGCTGGAGTCGACGCGGTTCCAGAACATCAACAGCGAGTTCGGCGCGGTCATGAAGAAGGTGTACAAGCAGCCGTACGTGCTGGACGTGCTCAACATCGGCAATGTGCAGAAGTCGCTGGAGCGGTTGGCGGAGCTGCTCAACAAGATCCAAAAGGCGCTGGGCGAGTACCTGGAGAAGGAGCGCGTCAGCTTCCCGCGGTTCTACTTTGTGGGCGACGAAGACCTGCTGGAGATGATTGGCAACAGCAACGACACGCTGCGCATTGCCAAGCACTTCAAAAAGATGTTTGCCGGGCTGGCGGGGCTTGTGATGGACGCGGCCGACGACAGCGTGATTACCGGGTTCACGTCGAAAGAGGACGAGGCGGTGGCGCTGACGCGGCCGATTTCGCTGGCCAAGACGCCGCGCATCAACGACTGGCTGGCGCTGCTGGAGGCGGGGATGAAGAGCACGCTGGCGGAGCTGCTGGCGGAGGCTGTGGCCGCGTACACGCCGGTTTTTGCGGGCGACGGCGGCAGCACGATCGACCAGGCGGCGCTGACCGACTTCATGGCAGCATACCCGAGCCAGATTGTGGTGCTGGCGACGCAGGTGGTGTGGACGACGGCGGTGGAGGACGCGCTCGGCGGACACAAAAACGGACACGGAGCCAGCCTGCCAAGCCTCTTCGAGCGCGAAGTGCAGGTGCTCCGGCTGCTGGCCGCGACGGTTCTCGGCGACCTGCCGGTGCTGATGCGCAAGAAGTGCGAGCAGATGATCACAGAATGCGTGCACCAGCGCGACATTATCGAGAAGCTGGTGCAAGCCGGCGCGGACACGGCCACGCACTACCTGTGGCAGCTGCAGATGCGCTACGTGTACACGGCCGACGGCGACGTCCAAGACCGGTTGCGGGTCAAGATGGCCAACGCCACGCTACAGTACGGGTTCGAGTACCTCGGCGTGCCGGATCGGCTGGTGCGCACGCCGCTGACAGACCGGTGTTTCCTGACGCTGACGCAGGCGCTCTGCCAGCGGCTCGGAGGATCGCCGTACGGGCCAGCGGGCACGGGAAAAACAGAGTCGGTCAAGGCGCTGGGCGTGGAGCTGGGGCGGTTTACGCTCGTGTTCTGCTGCGACGACACGTTCGACTTCCAGGCGATGGGCCGTATTTTCCTGGGCATCTGCCAGGTGGGCGCGTGGGGCTGCTTCGACGAGTTCAACCGGCTAGAAGAGCGGATCCTGTCGGCGGTGTCGCAGCAGATCCAGAACATCCAGCTGGGGCTGAAGCAGGGGGTGGAGGACGCGCAGGCACAAATCGAGCTGGTGGGCCGGCAGCTGCACGTCAGCAGCAACACGGGGATTTTTATCACCATGAACCCGGGGTATGCCGGGCGGTCGAACCTGCCGGACAACCTCAAGAAGCTGTTCCGCAGCGTGGCGATGTCGAAGCCGGACAAGGAGCTGATTGCGGAGGTGATGCTGTACTCGCAGGGCTTCCACCAGGCCAAGGCGCTGTCGAAGCAGACGGTGCCGTTCTTCGACCAGTGTGCGGCACGGCTGTCGAAGCAGGCGCACTACGACTTTGGGCTGCGGGCGCTGAAGAGCGTGCTGGTGAGCTCGGGCGGGCTGAAGCGCGGGCGGCTGGCGGAGAGCGCGGACACCTCGGTGGCGACGTCGGTCGACGCGGTGGAGCCGGAGATCCTGGTGCAGAGCATCCGCGAGACGATTGCGCCGAAGCTGATCAAGGCGGACGTGGCGGTGATGGCAGCGATTGAGAGCGAGTGCTTCCCGGGCGTGCGCTACGTGCCGGCCAACCTGGCGGCGCTGGAAGCGGCGGTGCGGCGGCTGGCGGCGGAGCGGCAGCTGGTGGTCAGCGAGACGTGGCTGACCAAGGTGCTGCAGCTGTACCAGATCCAGGGCATCCACCACGGCGTGATGATGGTGGGCGGCGCGGGGTCGGGCAAGTCGGCGGCGTGGCGGCTGCTGCTGGAGGCGCTGCAGCAGGTGGAAAAGGTGGAGGGGGTGTCGCACGTGATCGACAGCAAGGTGATGTCGAAGGAGGCGCTGTACGGGCACCTGGACGCGACGACGCGCGAGTGGACGGACGGGCTGTTTACGAGCATGCTGCGCAAGATCGTGGACAACCTGCGCGGCGAGGACGGCAAGCGGCATTGGATCGTGTTTGACGGCGACGTGGACCCGGAGTGGGTGGAAAACCTGAACAGCGTGCTGGACGACAACAAGCTGCTGACGCTGCCGAACGGCGAGCGGCTCAACCTGCCGAGCAACGTGCGCATCATGTTCGAGGTGGAGAACCTGCGGTACGCGACGCTGGCGACGGTGTCGCGGTGCGGCATGGTGTGGTTCAGCGAAGACACGGTGACGCCGGCGATGTTGGTGGCGCACTATCTGGGGACGCTGTCGGGGGTGGCGTTTGAGGACGTGGACGAGGACGCGGTGGCCACGGGACAGAGCGCGGCCAAGGCGCTGGCGGTGCAGACGGAGGTGGCGGCGATGCTGCGGGGGTGGATGGGGGCCGGCGAGGGGGACGGCGACGGCGGCAGCGGCGGCGGCGGCGGCGGCGACAACGACAGCGAAGGCGAGAGCAGCGGCGGGGCGGGCAGCTTCATCGTGGAGGCGCTCCGGCGGGCTGCGGGCTACCGGCACATTATGGAGTTTACGACGGCGCGGGTGCTGACGACGCTCTTCTCGCTGCTCAACAAGGCGGTGCGCAACATGATCGAGTACAACGCGCAGCACAGCGACTTTCCGCTGGAGGCGGAGCAGATGGAGGCGTACATGGCCAAGAAGCTGCTGCTGGCGCTGGTGTGGGCGCTGACGGGCGACTGTCCGCTGGACGACCGCAAGGCGTTTGGGGAGGAGATGGCCGGGGTGGCGGGCTTTGCGGCGGCGCCGGAGGCGGACGGCGGCGCGGCGCTGATCGACTTTGACGTGTCGCTGCCGCGGGCGGAGTGGACGGCGTGGCAGAGCCAGGTGCCGTCGGTGGAGGTCAACACGCACTCGGTGACGCAGACGGACGTGGTGATCCCGACGCTGGACACGGTGCGGCACGAAGACGTGCTGTATTCGTGGCTGGCGGAGCACAAGCCGCTGGTGCTGTGCGGGCCGCCGGGGTCGGGCAAGACGATGACGCTGTTCAGCGCGCTGCGCAAGCTGCCGAACATGGAGGTGGTGGGCCTCAACTTTTCGAGCGCGACGACGCCGGAGCTGCTGGTCAAGAGCGTGGAGCAGTACTGCGAGTACAAGAAGACACTGAACGGGGTGATGCTGTCGCCGACGCAGATTGGGCGGTGGCTGGTGGTGTTCTGCGACGAGATCAACCTGCCGGCGCCGGACAAGTACGGGACGCAGCGGGCGATTGCGTTTCTGCGGCAGCTGGTGGAGCACAACGGGTTCTGGCGCACGGCGGACAAGGCGTGGGTGACGCTGGACCGGATCCAGTTTGTGGGGGCGTGCAACCCGCCGACGGACGCGGGGCGCACGGCGCTGGGGGCGCGCTTTTTGCGGCACGCGCCGCTGATCATGGTGGACTACCCCGGGGCGCAGTCGCTGCACCAGATCTACGGCACGTTCAACGCGGCGGTGCTCAAGATGATCCCGGCGCTGCGGGGGTACGCGGAGCCGCTGACGGCGGCGATGGTGCGGTTCTACACGGCGTCGCAGCAGCGGTTCACGGCGGCGATGCAGGCGCACTACGTGTACAGCCCGCGCGAGCTGACGCGGTGGGTGCGCGGGGTGTACGAGGCGATCCGGCCGCTGGAGACGCTGGACCTGGAGGGCCTGGTGCGGATCTGGGCGCACGAGGCGCTGCGGCTGTTCCAGGACCGGCTGGTGGCGGAGGAGGAGCGGCAGTGGACGGAGGCGGCGGTGCGGCGGATCGCGGTGGAGCAGTTCCCGAACATGGACGAGGAGCGGGCGCTGGGCGGGCCGATTCTGTTTTCGAACTGGCTGTCGAAGCACTACGTGCCGGTGGAGCGCGAGCAGCTGCGGGAGTTTGTCAAGGCGCGGCTCAAGACGTTTTGCGAGGAGGAGGTGGACGTGCCGCTGATCCTGTTCAACGAGGTGCTGGAGCACGTGCTGCGGATCGACCGGGTGTTCCGGCAGCCGCAGGGCCACCTGATCCTGATCGGGGTCAGCGGGTCGGGCAAGACGACGCTGTCGCGGTTTGTGGCGTGGATGAACGGGCTCAAGGTGTTCCAGATCAAGGTGCACGGCAAGTACTCGGCGGACGACTTTGACGAGGACCTGCGCGAGGTGCTGCGGCGCAGCGGGTGCAAGGGCGAGCGCATGTGCTTCATCATGGACGAGGCCAACGTGCTGGACTCGGGGTTCCTGGAGCGCATGAACACGCTGCTGGCGAACGCGGAGGTGCCGGGGCTGTTTGAGGGCGACGACCTGGCGGCGCTGATGACGGCGTGCAAGGAGGGCGCGCAGCGGCAGGGGCTGCACCTGGACTCGCAGGAGGAGCTGTACAAGTGGTTCACGGGGCAGATTGTCAAGAACCTGCACGTGGTGTTTACGATGAACCCGCCGGGGGGGGCGGCGGGGTCGTCGCTGTCGTCGAAGGCGGCGACCAGCCCGGCGCTCTTCAACCGGTGCGTGCTCAACTGGTTCGGCGACTGGTCGGACCAGGCGCTCTTCCAGGTGGGCGACGAGCTGACGCGGGCGGTGGACCTCGACCGGGCCGGGTTTGTGGCGCCGGACACGATGCCGGTGGCGTTCCGGCAGCTGGCGCTGCCGGCGTCGCACCGCAGCGCGGTGGTCAACGCGATGGTGTACATGCACTACTCGGTGCAGCGGTTCAACGCGAAGCTGCTGCGGCAGCAGGGGCGGGTGACGTTCCTGACGCCGCGGCACTTCCTGGACTTTGTGGCGCAGTACGTCAAGCTGTACGGCGAGAAGCGCGAGGACCTGGAGGAGCAGCAGCGGCACCTCAACGTGGGGCTGGAGAAGCTGCGCGACACGGTGGACAAGGTGCGCGACCTGCGGGCCAGCCTGGCGTCGAAGCAGGCGCAGCTGGAGCGCAAGGACGCGGAGGCCAACGAGAAGCTGCAGCGCATGGTGGCGGACCAGCGCGAGGCGGAGCAGCGCAAGAACACGTCGCTGGAGATCCAGGCGGCGCTGGAGGTGCAGGAGGCGGAGGTGGCGACGCGGCGCGGGACGGTGCTGGAGGACCTGGCTAAGGCGGAGCCGGCGGTGGAGGCGGCGCGGGCGAGCGTCAGCAACATCAAGCGGCAGCAGCTGACGGAGGTGCGGGCGATGGCGTCACCGCCGGCGGGCGTGCGGCTGGCGCTGGACTCGGTGTGCACGCTGCTGGGGCACCGGGCGGGCGACTGGAAGGCGGTGCAGGCGGTGGTGCGGCGCGACGACTTCATCGCGAGCATCCTCAACTTTAGCAACGAGAAGATGATGACGCGGGCGCTGCGGGTGCGGATGCGCAACGAGTTCCTGGCCAACCCTGAGTTCACGTTTGAGCGGGTCAACCGGGCCAGCAAGGCGTGCGGGCCGCTGGTGCAGTGGGTGGAGGCGCAGGTCAGCTACGGCGAGATCCTGGACCGCGTGGGGCCGCTGCGCGAGGAGGTGGCGCAGCTGGAGGAGCAGGCGCTGGCGACGAAGGCGCAGGCGCGGGCGGTGGAGGCGACGATTGCCGGGCTGGAGGGCAGCATCGCGACGTACAAGACGGAGTACGCGGCGCTGATCAGCGAGACGCAGGCGATCAAGAGCGAGATGGGCCGGGTGCAGTTCAAGGTGGACCGCAGCGTGCGGCTGCTGGACAGCCTGGCGTCGGAGCGCGGGCGGTGGGAGCAGGGCAGCCGCAGCTTCGAGACGCAGATCGGCACGCTGGTGGGCGACGTGCTGGTGGCGGCGGCGTTTGTGGCGTACGGCGGGCTGTTTGACGCGACGTTCCGGCGCGCGATGGTGGACGAGTGGCTGCACCAGCTGCGGCTGTCGGGCATCGCCACCAAGGCGCACAACCCGGTGGCGGAGTACCTGTCGACGGCGGACCAGCGGCTGGGGTGGCAGGCGCACGCGCTGCCGGCGGACGAGCTGAGCACGGAGAACGCCATCATGCTGGCGCGCTTCAACCGCTACCCGCTGATCATCGACCCGTCGGGCCGCGTGACGGAGTTCCTGCAGCGCGAGTGCGGGCGCGACCGGCGGCTGACCGTGACCAGCTTCCTCGACGACGCCTTCCCCAAGCAGCTCGAGAGTGCGCTGCGCTTCGGCAACCCCATCCTGATCCAGGACGCCGAGCACCTCGACCCGCTGCTCAACCACGTGCTCAACAAGGAGTACCAGAAGACCGGCGGCCGCGTGCTGATCCAGCTGGGCCGCCAGCAGATCGACTTCTCGCCGGCCTTCCGCCTCTACCTGGCCACGCGCGACCCCTCGGCCTCGTTTGCGCCCGACGTGTGCAGCCGCACCACCATGGTCAACTTCACCGTCACCCAGAGCAGCCTGCAGACCCAGGCGCTCAACGACGTGCTGCGCGCCGAGCGGCCCGACGTCGACGAGCGCCGCACCAACCTGATCAAGCTGCAGGGCGAGTTCAAGGTGCACCTGCGCCAGCTCGAGAAGCGCCTGCTGGCCGCCCTCAACGCCTCGCGCGGCAACATCCTCGACGACGACCACGTCATCGAGACCCTCGAGGCCCTCAAGACCGAGGCCGCCGACATCACCGCCAAGATGGCCGGCACCGAGGGCGTGCTGGCCGACGTCGAGGCCGTCACGCGCCAGTACGCCGTGGTCGCCCGCGCCTGCAGCGCCGTCTTCGCCGTGCTCGAGCAGCTGCACTACCTCAACCACTTCTACCAGTTCTCGCTGCAGTACTTTGTCGACATCTTCCACACCGTGCTGCGCGGCGCCAGCGGCACCGCCGCCGCCGCCCAGCTCGCCCGCGAGTCCGACCACGCCGCCCGCCGCGACCTGATTGTGCGCGACCTGTTCGCCACCACCTTCAAGCGCACCGCCCTCGGCGTCCTGCAGAAGGACCGCATCACGCTGGCCCTGCTGCTCGTCCAGGCCTCGCCCCTGCGCATGGACAAGAGCCTGCTCGACGTCCTGCTCGACCCCCACGTGCCCGGCGGCGTCGCCGAGTCCACCGCCTCCGACGCCTTTGCCGCCGCCATGGCCGCCGCCCGCAAGGTGCCCGCTCTCACGGGCCTGCCCACGGACGCCGCCACTTGGAAGCCGTTCTTGGCCGAGGAAGTGGCCGAAGACTACATTCCGCTCGGCTCCTCCGGTGCCCCGGGTTCCCCCAACACTGCCGGCTCCCCTGGCGATGTCGGCTCCCCCGGCTCCCCCGGCTCCGCCGAGGCCTACACCGCCGCCCTCCGCGGCCTCCTCCTCGTCAAGCTCTTCCGCCTCGACCGCTTCGTGCCGGCCGCCGAGCGGTTCGCCGCCCTCGTGCTCGGCGCCGACCTCTTCGACGTCGCCGACGACCTCGCCGGCGTCGTCGCCGCCCAGGGCTCCGCCACCCGCCCCATCGCCCTCGTGTCCAGCCCCGGCTTCGACGCCTCCTACAAGGTCGACGGCCTGGTCGAGCGCGCCGGCGTCCGCTGCACCAACATCGCCATGGGCTCCGCCGAGGGCCTGGCCAGCGCCGACAAGGCCGTCGCTAACGCCGCCCAGACCGGCGCCTGGGTCCTCGTCAAGAACGTCCATCTCGCCCCCACCTGGCTGCAGTCGCTCGAAAAGCGCCTCGAGACCCTCAACGCCCACCCGGACTTCCGCCTCTTCCTCTCCATGGAGCCGAGCCCCCGCATCCCCGTCAACCTCTTGCGCGCCGCCCGCGTCCTCATGTACGAGCAGCCCGCCGGCGTCCGCGCCAACATGCGCGACTCCCTCGCCTCCGTCCCCCGCGATCTCGTCGCCCGGCCCCCCGTCGAGCGCACCCGCCTCTACCTGCTGCTGTCCTTCCTGCACGCCGTCGTCCAGGAGCGTCTGCGCTATGCCCCGAGCCTCGGCTGGAAGGGCTTCTGGGAGTTCAATGACAGTGACGTAAGTTTTCCCTTCTCTTTCCTCGCTTCGCTCGATTTCGTTCCTTGTTTTCTCGCTTCGCTCGACTATTTCCTTTTCTATCCTGGCTTCGCTCGATTCTTTTTTCCTCGCTCACACCACAGTATGAATGCTCCGCCTACATCATGGACACTTGGATCGATACCGTTGCCGGCAATCGCTCCAACATTGCCCCCCACAACATCCCCTGGGACATGATCCGCTATCTCGTCACCGAGACCTACGGCGGCAAGATCGACAACGAAGGCGACTTCCGCCTGCTCGCCCAGCTCGTCGACCGCATCCTCACCCCGGCTGCCTACGACATTGGCCACCGCCTGGTCGAGGGCATTCCCACCGCCGCCTCTACCACCGCCCCCGACAAGGACGCCCTCATCGTCCCCGCCGGCACCTCCCTCGCCGACTGTCTCGCCTGGATCCAGAAACTCCCCGAGCGCGAACCCCCCACCTACCTCGGCCTGCCCGCCAACGCCGAGAAACTGCTGCTCGTCGGCCAGGGCGAGAGTCTGCTGCGCGACGTCAAAAAGGTCACCGACCTGCTGGACGAGGGCGAGCAGCTGATGACGGAGGAGTGATGCGTGTGAGACGGTGAGAATGACTGTCTACGCTGTAGACGGCTACGTCAGATGGACACTACTGTGAAGCTTTCCTTTTGTACTAGTTTGTTTGATATTCTTGTTTTTTGTCCTGTTGTCTTGTTGTATCACAATACCCTTAGACTGTATTTTGTATTCACTCTATGTATCTGTACGCTCTTCCCTGCAGTACGACCACAGTTGTGATATCCCCATGACTCGTCCTCCAGCCAAGTCTCTATATTTGTCTTGGCCTCTTGGCCTCTGGTCGTCTGCCGCCGCGGTGTGATCTGCTGTGCCAGCAGCAGGGTATGGCCGTGTTGCTATGTTGCTGTGTTGCTGTCTGCTGCTGTGCTTCCTACGCTTTCTGTTCTGCTATCTCCTCTCGTTGTTTCGCTCGTTGTTTCAAGCGCTGAGCCTATATCCAATTCGCCATCGCGTACGCCCAACCTCGACCGCGCGCCTTCCGCTCTGGTTGGCCCGTTGTTTTGAAACGGTCCCCCTATTGTCCTAGCGTCCGCGGAAGGCCTGCGGTAGCGTCTGCGTTAGCGTCAGCGCCAGCGCCTCCAGCGCGGCTGGCCCCTATTGACCTCCGTACTGCGCTGTTACAGGCTACTGTTCGATTGTTCTACGGAGAGCACGGACGCGCCCCATGTCCGACAGACGGGCGCTGTGCGGCAGACTCGACGTGCAGCTGGTGACGGAGTCGCTCGCCGCAGCGGCGGTGCCCGTTGTTGGCGATAGCTGCATTCTGCTCTGCACTCTGCTCTGCACCTGCAATGCAAACTGCACTGCACTGCACACTGCACTTTAGCCGATGCCTTGGCTCGCTTGTTTGACTCGCAACAGGTTTTGTGTTGTTTCGCAGCGGGGGACTGTGGGCAGTCGCAGCCATTGCCAAATCAGGGTCAACACCGCTACAGATCGACCGCCCGCTGCATCTACACCGACACTCCCGTTCCCTGCTCTCTGTGTCTCCCCCGCCGAGCTGCTCGTTGTGTGCGCGGCCCCAGTGTCTTCGGCCGTGTCTTGGTTGATGTGCGCATCTTACGACAACGACCCGTAGCCGCAGCTACTCCGCACGGAGTGGCCTATCCTCGACCACGGCTGCATGGCTGGCTCGCTGCCCTGCATTATCCGTCTCCATGCGCTGGTCTGTCCCTGCGGCTTCGGCTGTCGGTCCTCGGCCTGCTCCCAGTCCTTGGTAGGACCGGAGGCCAGAGAAAGCAGGATTGAATGCGCGGCGAGGCGAAAAAAAGAGACACAGCTGCACTGCATAGCACGCGGTTGCATTGGCCGCGGCACGCGTGGTCGTGGGCAAGGACACCGGACACGATGTCGTGGTCGAAGACGGACGGGCAGAATACATCCTCCGTACACTACTAGGCAGACAGACGTCCACAGAAAGCCTGAACTGGCCCCCAGCGCTGCCAAAATAAGCATACAAGAACTACGCCTCATGGGGCACCTACAAAAATACAGCGGTGTCGATCCTTCTGGCAGTCTCGACCGGCCGGTCAGGACGAGTTGCCGCCGCTAACAGCTGGGCTGTGCTAGTGGGAGTACACCAGTCGAGGGTACGACTATGAGAACTACAACTACGCAACTGCGAGCACCTACTACAGGTACCTCCCACTACAAACTCCGTACTGCACACCCAAACGCGCAATATGATCACTACTATCCGGCGATCCCTGCGGTCCCTGCGATCCCTAAACGGGATCCGCGCCGTGGCTGCCCAACTGGTTGTTTCCGGGTTTGGCATGACTCCAATCTCAACCTGAAACATCCTCTCGGACCTATCAACGGCGGCGCGCCACTGTCCGCCCTGTTTAGGCTTGTTTAGGCCATCTTGGGTCTGTTTCGGGCGCTCCTCCACCCAAGAGCAAAAACCCACCGTTGTCGAGTGTGACCCTCCGTTCGTTGTGTCCTTCATTTGCGCGGTGGCCACGGCATTGAGTACGCACGGAGTAGTGTGCACGACGTACCAGTGCTTTGCTGCATACGGAGCACACCACGCTCCCGACGGAGCGCAACGCACGCCTCACGCCCAGCTCATCCTGATCCTCACAACACTACATACCTCGTCACTGCCTCTGACGAGGTCAAGGGGGCCAAGGCGCTTTATCTCATCTCGTCCCTAGTATACCTAGTATACCTAGTCATTTTCTATTATTCTATTATTCTTATTTCACCTTTTTCTCTGCGCAAAGCCACACACGCCCCCTGGCCCTCATCTCATTCACCTCTCTCCACTACCGACTGCTACCTACCCCTTGCTTGTTTGCTTCCTTTGCTTGCACTCACCCCCCTCCCCCCCCTTTCCCTCACCTCCCACCATGCCGAGTTGGGCTCAGAACGAGGTTCCTCCAGGGCAGCTGCAGCTGCAGCCGCAGCCGCAGCCGCAGCTGCAGAAGCACCAGCTACGAGCACCACTGCAGCGGGCGCCCCAGAAGCTGCAAAACCGCTGCCCAGACCAGGGGAGCTCCTTCATGCAGAATGCCCTCGTCGACGGAGCACCAGCTGGCTCCGTGGCCAGGGCATGTGCAGGCCTATTTAGTCTGGCCCCGGCCCTCGCCGTGGTTCATGCCCAGCGTCACGGTGTCCGTGATTCCTCTTGGACTGTCTGTCCTTACTGTCCTTCTTATTCACCCTTTTATTCACCCTTTTATTACTCCTGTTCCTCTTGTTCTCCTTGTTCGTTCCCTTCTCTCCCCCCAGACGGAGATCCAGAAAAGCGCTTGACGCGTGACCCAGGTGTTTGTCCCTCTTGTCGTCCGTCGCTGCCCCCTTCGTCTCGCTGGTCCTGGTTGTCCGCAGACGCGTGCCGGGCCGGCCTTGTTCTGCTCTCCGTTCTGTGTTCTCTCTTCTTTTTGTCCTTGGACTCTTGCAGGTGTCCCCTGCCCCCTGCTTCTTTTGTTTCCTCTCCTTCTGTTTCTTCTGTTTCTTCTGTTTCTTCCGTTTCTGCTTCTACGGCACATTCTTCCTTTCCTTCTGCCTCTTCCCATTCACCTTCTTTTCTCCTCCCCACACTTTGCTCCGCCCTACACTTCATCCAAATGGTTCTCTTCAACGCCGGCAGCCTCGCTGCGCGGGCGCTGGTATTCATGTCGACGCACTCGGCTGTGCCGCAGGCGTCGCAAGCACAGTACACCACCAACACCATCTCGGCCGTCAAGACGCTGCAGAACTGGTACAACGCCGACGAGGGGCTGTGGAACACAACGGGCTGGTGGAACAGCGCCAACTGCCTGACAACGCTGGCAGATTTTGCGGCCATCGACGTGGCCGACGCCAACAAGCTGAACCTGGGAGGCGTGTTTGCCAATACGTACAACAACGCCCAAAAGGTGGCGCAAGACGTGGTCAAGGTCGTCAACAGTGCAGGCCTCGTGACGTCGTCGTACACGCGGCTGGATGCCGGTGCCTGGCTAGGAACACGGTCCGCCGTTGCCGACAGCTTGGGAGACGGGCGGGAAGGCGGCCTGGAAAAACGGGCACCATCGCCGGCGGGCGTGCCGAGAAGTGGGGCCGAGCTGGAAGCCCTGGCCCGGGAGGGATCCCGGATCCAAGGCCGATCTGGCCGATCTGCCCGATCTGCCCGAACTACCCGGACACAGGCCCGAGCGACCGCCGGAATCCGAGCTGGTGCCCGGGCCCGCGAAGCGCTGGAGCAGGCGCTGGAAGCGCGGGACGGGTTCGCCGGGTTCATCAACAACTTTTACGACGACGAGGGCTGGTGGGCGCTCGCGCTGATCCGGGCCTTTGACGTGACCGGCAACGCGGCCTTCTTGACGTCGGCGCAGTCGATCTACGCCGACATGCGCGGGGGCCTGACGCCCGCGACGTGCGGCGGCGGCATCTGGTGGAGCAAGGACCGCACGTACAAGAACGCCATTGCCAACGAGCTGTTCCTGGCGGTGGCGGCGTCGCTGGCGAACCGAGTCAGCGACGCCGCACAGCGCGCCACCCTCACGGCCGAAGCCGCGACGCAGTGGGCGTGGTTCCGCGGCAGCGGCATGATCAACAACAAGACAGGCCTCATCAACGACGGGCTAACCATCAACAGCGACGGCTCGTGCAGCAACAACGGCGCCGCCGTCTGGTCCTACAACCAGGGCGTCGTGCTCGGGGGGCTGGTCGAGCTGCACCGCGCCCAGAACGGCGCCGACGCGACGCTGCTGCCCGCGGCGAGCGCCATTGCCAACGCCGGCATCAACGCGCTGTCCACCGCGGGCATCCTGCACGAGTCGTGCGAGGCGAACAACGGCACGTGTGGCGGAGACGGGCAGACGTTTAAGGGTGAGTTGGCCTCTTGAGATCGTGGATCGTGGATCGGGATATCTTGACATCTTGACATCTTGACATCTCTTTTCTTCTTCTTCCCTCGCTTCCTCCTGCTGGCGCTCGAGCTGTCCTCCTAACACTCCAAATAGGCGTCTTTATGCGCAATCTGCAATACCTCTATACGGCCGGCCCGGATGCCAACACTGCGCGCGCCGTCAAGGCCTACATCCTGCAGAACGCCGACTCTATTTGGGCCAATGCGCGCGACCCCGCGACCGGCGAGATCGGCCTCGTCTGGTCGGGGCCGCCGTCCGCTGGTGGTCCGGCCACCGCGGCCACACAGAGCTCCGGCATGGACTGTCTGGTGGCTGCCATGGTGGTCGCCTAAGTGTGGTATGGGCGAACTACTCTGCTCTGCTTCGTTCGTGTCCGACGCTTGTCGGCCGCTCTTTGTTTCCACGTCTTTGTCTTTCTACTTGGCAGCCTCCGTGGCCTGTTTTCATTTGTCATATCTCTATTTCTTGGATTCCAGGAGTCGCGGACTCCTGGGTATTGGATTCATTCTCTGGCTCCTGCAGCCTGCTTATAGCTTCATTTGTTGGCGTTCTGGATAGAAACAGGGACCCGAAAAGGGTTCGGCCCCACTCGTGCGCACCGCACTTTAGATACCACAAGCTAGCTTAGCTTTTTTGGACAGCATACGACCTGCATAGACTGCACTTTCTCTCCTATTTCTACGGCTGTTGCCTGGTGCATAATATATTCTCCTGCCGTCTGCCGTCTGCCGTCTGCCGTCTGCCGTGGTGAAGTGGAAGAAATATCACGTGACATCGACATTTGCGGCTGCCTGTTCACGACCTCGCTCCTTTTTGCAGCAGGCATCTCGTGCATGGCACGAAGATAAGGAGCAGAACAACCAAGACCGCCACCATGGACGCCGCAGAAGGCGAAACAGACATTTACCTGCGCCGCATGGCGGGGGACATGCTGGGGGACTTTGATGCGTCGCTGGAGCCGTTTCTTCGGCGGCAGAAAGCCGGGTCCGGAGCTGTCGACGGACGCGGCGGTCATGGAACCACTGCATTTCGGTCGCGGGTGCGGGCGCGCGATGCGGCCCGGCTGGCGTCTCTGATTGACCCGTTCCAGGAATTTCCGCAGCTGCTGGACGGGTACCTGGCGCGGTGGCTGCCGCTGCTGGCCGAGGCGTTTCTGGCCAGCGTCGCGGCGGGGTTGACGCAGATATCGACAGCGTCGGCTACGGTGGCAGCCGCCTCAGCCCCGGCCACATCGGAAGCGGCCCTGCTGGTGCCCCTCCAAGAAGCCGTGGCGCGACTGCTGTACACGTTCTGCAAGGTGCGCGGCGAGAAGGTGGTGGTGGGGTTTCTGCCCGTGGAAACGAGGCACCTGGAGCCGTTGTTAGGAGCCTTGGAGCAGGCGGCGCGGGTGGAACGGAAACAGGGCAAGACGAAGGGGCCAAGCGGCCACCTCTGGACGTGGGAGGAGCGCTATTTGACCCTGCTCTGGCTAGCACAGCTGCTGTTGGCGCCGTTTGACCTGGCGACGATTTCGAGGGAGGAAGATGCCGAGGAGGAGGACGACGAGGACGACGAGGACGACGAGGGGAAAGGGGAGGAGGACAAGGAAAAGAACGAGAAAGAAGACAGCAGCGACTTGGGGCTCGCTGGCCTGCCCTCGATCACAACCCGCGTGCTGCCGCTGGCCATGCGGTACCTCTCTGCGGCGGGCCGAGAGCGAGAGGCAGCACGAGTGCTGCTGGTGCGCGTAGCCATGCGCCGCGACATGCAGAAACTGGGTGTGCGGCAGGCTCTGGTGGACTGGGCGCTGCGGCCACTGCATCCGAAGCAAGACGCGGCCAGCGCCCGGCAGCCGTACTACTACATCGGCCGGCTGGCGTTCCTGGCCGGATTGCTCGGTGCGGCGGCCGGGACGTCCGACATGGACGACAGCCTGGCCGCGATTTTCGAGGCGGTGCTCGCGGTGGCAGAAGCCGCGGACGACAAGAGCGCCGCGGCGCCAGTGACGGCGGCCATTGTGTCGTCGGCGCTGGCGCGCAAGATGATGATCAAGGCGGTGCGGACGGTGGCGGTGCGGTGTATCCAGCTGAGCGCTTCGACGACGACGGCAGCTAGCGGCTTGGACGCCGAGGCGGCCGTGGAGACGACGATTGGGTTTCTGCTGGACCGCCTCGCGGACAACGACACGCCGGTGCGGTTTGCGGCCAGCAAGGCCCTGAGCATCATTGCGCTGCGGCTGGACCCGGACATGGCGGCGCAGGTGATTGATGCGGTGCTGGATGCGCTGACGCGGAATGTGCTGCGGCCAGGAGATGCACCAGAGGCATCTGGGCCGGACTTCACGGCCGTCGACCCCCTCGAGTGGCACGGGCTGATGCTGACGCTGGCCCATCTGCTGTACCGGCGGTCGCCGCCGCTGTCGGCGCTGCCGCGGATTGTGCCGGCGCTGCAGATGGGCCTGGCGTTTGAGCGCCGCAGCGTGTCGGGCAGTGCCACGGGCACCAACGTGCGCGATGCGGCCTGCTTCGGCATCTGGGCCCTCGGGCGCCGCTACACCACGCCGGAGCTGCCCGCCGCCACACCGCAAGCGCTGGCCACCTCGCTCGTGGTGGCGGCGACGCTGGATCCGGCCGGCAACATCCGCCGGGGGGCTTCGGCCGCGCTGCAGGAGCTCATCGGCCGGCACCCGGACACGGTGGAGCACGGCATTCCCCTGGTGCAGGTGGTGGACTACCACGCCGTGGCTCTGCGTGCGCGGGCCGTCGCCGACGTGGCCCTGCGCGCCACCGACCTCTCGTGCGA
Source organism: Graphilbum fragrans (assembly GCA_001513895.1). Taxonomy (NCBI): domain Eukaryota; kingdom Fungi; phylum Ascomycota; class Sordariomycetes; order Ophiostomatales; family Ophiostomataceae; genus Graphilbum; species Graphilbum fragrans. The sequence goes on along the minus strand of LLKO01000005.1, from coordinate 824,801 downwards.
ACACTACGGCACGGCGCTGCAGACGGCGCTGCTGGGCTGGAGGGGGCTCGCCGATGGTGGCGATGCCGGCGCGCGGGCCGACGCGGCGGTGGCGTTTGGGCACATTGCGGCGCGGTTGGCGCGGAGCGGCGGCGATGCGCAGCCGCTCGCACACTGGACACAGACGCTGGACATGCTGGCGCGGCGCATCGCGGCGCTCCAGCCGCGGCAGGTCGAGGAGCGCCATGGACTGCTGCTGGCGCTGGCGGCGGTGCTGGACGAGAGCCCGGGGATTTTGGCCGAGGCGGCGCCGCCCGCCGCCGCCCTCGCCGACGTGGTCAAGACGCTGTGCGCGGCCATCCGTGCCTGCCAAACGGTGGCTGCCGCGCGCCGGCCGGATCTCGTGGCCGAAGGAGCCAGTCGGCTGGTGGTCGCGGCGTTTCCGGTGCTGCAGGCCGTGGTGGGGGGAGGCGTCGAGGTGGCGGGCGGCCTCTGGACGGGCCGGAGGCTGCTCGCGGAGGCCGGGCGCCAGACGTCCGCCTCTCTGACCGGTGTGATGGCGGAGATGCACAGGCGGCGGGCAGGCGCCACCGAAGAAACCGGAGCGAGCGCGCACGCGGCCCTGCGAGACTTCACCGACCTCGTGGCGGCGTGTCTCTCGGTGCCTCTGCCCTCGAGCCGGCCGGCGGCCTCGAACAGGAACACGGCCCCGTGGCTGGCCCGCCAGGAACCAGACGTCGTGGTCGCTGCGTCGGACGCGGCTCTCGTGCTGCTCGCGGCTGTGCCCACGGTGGCCGACCGCGTGGCCTTTTTGCGTGCCTGGGCGCATGTGATAGGCACGCGTCCCGCGGCCGCCGTGCTCAAGTCGCGGTACATGAGCTCCAGCCGCACCAAGACGGGCGCGACGGCCTCGGGCGGCGGCGGCATCACCGGCACCGGGACAGGCACGGCCGCGGGATCGGGCTACATGCTCGCGCTGACCAAGTCGTCGCGGCTGGTGGACGCCTCCATTCCGTCGTCGTCGTCCTCCGCCTCGAACCCGGAACCAGACACGGCGCGCGCGCTCACGACCCGCGCTATTCTCGACCGCTGGGCCGCTGACCGCTCCGTCGATGCGCGCGTCGCGCTGCTGCAGGCCCTACGCCAGAGCCCGGCGGCGCTGGTCGGCGTGGCGGGCGGCCCCTCGCCCTTTGCGGCCCTCCTCGCAGCCGGTCTCGACGACTACACCACGGACTCGCGTGGCGACATTGGCTCGCACGTGCGCTACCAGGCGCTGCGCGTTGTGCAGGTGCTCTGGGGACGAGCGGCCGAGGGAGAGCCTGCGTCGGCGCCGGCATCGGTCTCAGCCAACTCAGCCATCTCGGCCACCTCGGCCATCTCGGCCACGCTCTTTCTACGGGTGCTGCGACTGGCCGCCGAAAAGCTGGACCGCGTGCGCGTGGCGGCCCAGGAGACGCTGGTTCTCGCTTTGGCTGCCAACACCGCTGCGGCCAGCCGCCTGCAGGCTCTGACGTTTTCCTCGAAAGCCTACTTCCGCCTGCTGCTGGGCCTCTGGGACGAAGTGGAGGGGGCACCGGTCCTGGACGGCGCTCTCGGGGCTGCCAAAGCGAGGGCCCCGACCTTGAGGCAAGGCAGTGCGACGGTCCCCGACGACACCGACGACTCCGACGACTCCGACGACTCCGACGCCCGTTTTGCCGTCCAGTGGATGGCCGCCCTGATGCGAGGCTACGTGGCGTCGGCGGACACCGGCAACGAAGAACTGGTCCTCGCCAGCCGCGCTGCTCTGGTCGACTACGTCTTGGGCCATCGCCAACGCCGCCAGTGGCTGTGGGCAGCGCTGCTGCGCAATCTGCCTGGAGGAGCGCCGCCGGCGAAAGCGCCCGCCGCTGTGCACCCGCCTGATCGCGTCGTCGTGCCCACGCTGGAGATCCTGGCCTTTCTGTTCTACGCAGGCGTCTTTCCCGTCTTTCCTGTGGACGAGGCGGGCGGCGCGAGCTCTTCCTCCGCGTCCGCACCGGCACCGCTGCATGCTCTCTGCGACCAGGTGCGGCTGGCAGCCGAAAAGACGGGGGCCGGTGTGCGCAAGCTGGAGGCGTGCATCAAGGTGTACGGCGCAGCCGTGGCGGCCTCGCTGTCGGGGTCTACGGCGGGCGTCGACATGGCACGCCACAGTCTGGCGGCGCTGCTGCAGCATCCGTGGCCGCGTGTGCGCCAGGCCGTCGTCGACGAGCTCTGGGGACTGGGCTTGGTGGTCCAGGGGGCCGAGGAGGCCGAGGAGGCCGGGAACACCGAGACCATAGAGAACCCCTTCCACCAGCTCAAGAGCGTCGACTGGGGCATCGCCGACGCCGAGACTGTCGAGGCCCTGGTGCGTCAGCTGGGCCTGGTAAGAGGGTAGCTGTGGGAGAGGAGATGCTGCGGAGCACGGTGAATAGGGGATGACGCCGTCGGGGGCAGGAAAGCACGGCGAGCATGGCCGGTGCACGGCCAGAGAATGGGATGCGCGAGCAGCTACGGCCAAAGTCCCGGTCTTTTCCGGGTATAGCAACAGATCGTGTCGTGAGAATGGGCAAGAAGTAACCAGATACCGAGAAAACCTGCGGTCCAAGCATGCAAGGAGGGTGTAGGCGAAAGCACCGCAACGATGGGCAGAGTCGTTGTGTCCAGGTCCGCGAAAGAGCAAGTGGATCAAAGCATGAGTGCTGTACTGCTGCGTCTTCCCTGTTTCGTGTTTGCGAGTGGGCAGAGCACGATTTTCTCCATAGGCCCTTGTATCGCCGTCTCGTGCGGAGCACGGAGCACTCAAACAATATGCAGTTACACCGCCACTCACTGCCCGTATGACCAGCATCTTCTCCGCTATGCCCCCCACACCAAGCACTCTTAGCTTTTTCTGGCCGTCCTTATTTGCTTCTACGGAGCCGTTTCCTTGCTTCTTTACGACGTACTGTGGTTCTCTTGTGGCTGTCGTGGTGCAAGGCCGTACTCCGTCCGAGACCCCCTTCCTCCCTTCGCTTCTCCTGCTCCTGTGTCGCCTGTGCAGGTTGCATCTGACACCATGATCGTGACTCTTGCCCCCCTATTTGGCCTGCCAGCACGAATGAAACGCACGCGTGCTGGAGAGCCGGGCATGGCCGAAGACCCTGCTGCGTCGCTCTCTGCTCTGCTCTGCGCACACGCATTCGCCCTCCGGCGTGAAACTTTGGCGGGGTCCCGGCACTGCGAGTCCACGATGCAACACTCCGACAGGCTGATGCGATCGAAGCCGGAGTACGTACTTGTACGAATAGTGGTGCTGCCGGCCTGCATCTTGTAGCCGCTCGGGAATGCCATTGTCGCCTGGTGTATGCTCCGTCTCTGTTCCTGTTTTCGTATGTTCGTATGTTCGTATGCTCGCATGCTCGGATGGTGTGTGCACTGCGCTGTTCCGTGCATTTCCGAGGCCCCGGAGGCATGGCACAGCTCATTTTGGCGATGGGGCAGCAATTCCGCGTGCATGCTGCTGCCGCCCAGATCACTGCACTAAGGCGGAGTCGGCGTACTTCGTAGGGAGCACGGAGTGCTCGTAGGTCGCATCCTGCTCGAATGCCTACGAGGTTGGAGCAGTCCGCACATCGACGCCTACGGAGTATGTATTGCCTCCTCGCAGACTCCGCATCGATCTTCGCGGAACCTGTGCAGATGTTCCGGCCACGGCTGCTTGGCGGCCTGTCTGCATGCGGCGTTCCCAAGGCGGTAAGTGCGAGCGCGACATGAAATGCTCGCACACTACGACGTACATACTCCGTACTCGACGGCGAGTCATGTGCTGGAGAATGCTGCGTGGAGGAGAGGGGGCACAGACAGCGCAACCGCTGCGCGCCATGGCGGACACGTCGCAACGTCTCTTGCCGATCTCCACTTGAACAACGCATCCTGGCTGGCTCGCCCGCCGCAAACCGACGAAGACCCGGCCATCGCCTCTCCGCGGGCCAGGTCGTTTGCCGCTGCTTCTGCAGCCTGGTCGTCAGCCCTCGCGCGCCGTGGCTACGAGTGCTCGTATTATACTCGTAGGAGCGGAGGGCCCCGGACACATCTTCACTCTCTGACATGCCCAATCCTGCCTGTCTGTTGTCGGCTTCAGCTATAGCGCAGAATGGACGTCTATTTGGCATGCCTGTGGGGAACACGGATGCTGCGCAGCAGTCTACTCCGTATTTGCAGGCATCTCTTGTCGGCAGACTGTCGGCCGTCTTGGACGCCAGCCCGCCATGGAAGGCCGATCGCTTCCCATGCGTCATGCTCGGCCACTTTCAAGACGTCTCAACTCGGCCAGAACAGGCACAAATCGACACGCCACAATCTCTGCCATCCTCAAATTCCTACATACTTCGGCGTCACTACACCCTCCACGCGAATCTGGCCGTAGCCCAATCCCCTACGTGGCAGCCCAGTCTCCTCGTATGGGCCGCGCCAAGACATGCCCGCCGCAAGGCGTCTCCAGGTTTAGCGAACTGGTGGACGGAGTCGTTGTCACTGCGCGTTAGGGATGAGAATCTCTGCAGTCGTACGCAGTACGACTACGTATGGAGTATGTACGTACGAGGACGAGGAGCTCCTGTGTGAACAATACATGGGGACACACTAGACCACCCTTGTCGAAACACCAGGATCCAACACACCATCTTCTCTTTATTCTTCAGGCCGCCGAACAGAAACGTGGCGGATGCTTTCCCGTTCTACACGACTCGTTCAAGAATCTGCCCAGTGTTCGTGGCCAGGAGCTTCATGGCCGTATACGAGTACGAGTGCTTGCTTCTGCCACATATGCATGGGCAAACGTGCACGCGCTTGCACAACTCGGCTTGTGCACAAAGATGTGCCCATGATCGCCGTTCTACTGCGTCCAAGCACGACCTGCAGGCAACACATCACAAGGCGACGACGCGATGTGTACGGAGTACGAGTACGAGTCGAATCTGTCAACATATACGCATACGGCATTATAGCGCGCGCGCAAGGGCAACTGCCTCCCCGCTCCTTCCCGCCTTCCGTTTCTCCTTCCACCTCGTCTATTGATCCAAGGAAACTAGCGGCGGGCACAATGGCCCTACCAAAATGTAGTGAGCCGCGAGTACGAGTGTGCGCACACTACACTACAACTGTGTGTGTGCGAGTAGTTCAGAGCAGCTGTGTACGCCTCTGCCGGTCGTCCAGCCCAAGAGACAGACTGCTACCATAGTACCTCGTACCGAATTCCACCGTGTCTTGCGCTTCTCGCTCGTAGTTGGCCTCCTCTGGTCTCCTTTTGAGCATGGCTGTTGGCTCTTGCTCCCCGCTTTTGCTCGCTCTTTCCTTTCCTATACCGTTCTTTGCCCATCCTGCCCCCCCGCTCCTTCCATCTCCCTTCCTGCGCTTTCGCTTTTCTTTGTCCACTCCCTATTCTGCATCCGCCTCCCGTCCCAATTGCCTGCCCGCCGCTTCTGCCCCCCTCTACGAGTACCTTCCACCGCTTTTTTCAAGGTATGCGTTGTACGAGCGCACCCGAGTACGTACGACGTAGGGCACTATACGGACTTCGTACAGTGCACGAAGTACTCCGAGTAACTATATAGAGAGCTCGTAGGCCCTCGTAGTCAGTAGCTGTCTTTCGGTTCTCTCCCCTTCGCGACCGGTTTTTCTCTTTCCCCCTTTCTCTCTCTTCCCGGCAATCGTTACGTATCTTCAAACAAAACACAGCGACTTCTCGTGTGACCTCTCGTATCGACCTGTGGCACTTTTGTCTCCACCAAGAAGCCAAAATCACAAACCAACCAACCGTACTCTGTACATAGTATACGCTGCCCTTTTTTACTACTGCCACTGCGCTCAGACGGCGCCCGTCACTATACTCCGTGCTCCATAACGACGTTGTAGGGCCGTTTCCCTAACCGGACTGACTCCCGCCAGGCGCTAAACCAAAAGGCGTTCTGAGTTCGCCTCGCTGCCACCACTAACAGCTGCCGCTGCTGCTCCCTGTGTGTCTCGCAAAAAATAAAACACAAATAACATCGCCAACGGACCGACCGATCCAAATCTCAACCCCTCTAGCCCCCATGCTCCTCACTTTCCTGCTACTCCGCAGGCAGTGGTCACTTCGCCATTGATCTACATCCCTTTCCTGCAGCTGCTTGCCCTCCTTTTTCTCGCCCTTCCTTAACCCTCAATCACTTCTTCTCTCTCTTTCTCTCTCTCTTTCTCTATCTCTTTCTCTCTTACTCCTCGTCGCTCCCAGAAGCGCCACCTCTCCCCAACCCTCCGCCGACTCCTTCGGATTCCTCTACCTCTGGTAACTGGCGACTCTTTGCATACCGTGTCCCTCTACCGCTAGGATCCAGCCCGCCCCTACTGCTTCAGAAATAACACGGCTGTGCCCGGATTGCGCTTTCACGCCTCGCGCCTTGCTTTGCCTACATCCCATATCCCTAGGGGCGCCCTTACTGCTACAACGGTCGTCCGTCATGGTAGTGGCCTGACCACCCCCCCCTCGCTTTATCTTGCCATTGGTACTCTTCTCTCTCGTGGCCAAACACTCGCCGGCAGTACACTTCCTGGATCGACTTTCTCCTCTGTTCGTCTACCTTCTCCCCTCTCCCCTATTCACGCTCCTTCTCGGAAACAGTCGCTTATACAACTAGCTGCGTTTGTGACGTTGGGTGCTCTGCTACCCAACGCACCTTCGCTGCACAACACCAGTCAAGATTTTATCTTTTCCCACACACCCACGGAGTGCCCCTACGGACACAGGGGACGACCTGGCCATGGAAGTACTCAGGAGCCTCGATGCGAACGTGCCGGACTGGATCACGCGCCTGGACGACCTCAGCAGCCAGATCGACAAGCGCCAACACGAACTGGCACGAGTCGTCGACGAATCCTCGTCGGCATCGGCGAGTCTATCCCGCACCAAATCCGTTCGGAACAAGGGCTCAACAGAGTCCCTGAAGCCACAAGATGACGAGCCAGTGCCAGACGACCCAACTAGCTCTCTGCCCGACCCAGCCGACGCCCCAGCACCTGCTCCCGCTGCTACTACTGCTGCTGCTACTACCACCGACTCAGCCGAAGTTGCTACCCCAGTCGCAGCGTCTCCTCTAGTCCACCTTAGTACGCCGTCGGCCTTGCAACACCAGACAAACCAGGTCTTAGAGGTGGCTCACGCCAAAGCCAAAGCCAAAGCCACGCTGCGCAAGCGAAACAAGCGGTCGGATTCCGTGGTCAGTGCCGACGGCCAGGCCCAAAAATACCGCACACGGAGCATGATCATTGTCTACTACGACAGCTACGTGCAGTCGTTCTTCGAGGAGCTGGTCAAGTTTGTGGCGGCCTCTCGCAACATGATGCGGAAGGCCAAGATGGCCGCCAAAGTCGCCCAGATAAAGCGTATGGCCGAGCTGGAGCTTCCCGATGCCGATGACGACACAGACAGTGCCCCTGCTGCCGCTCCAGTTCCGGAGGGGACTGCTGCCGCGACTGCCGCAGGTTCTTCTTCCGAGGCAGATGTCGCTCTACGGGCGCTGAAGCCGGGCAAAGCCGTGGACAGCGATATTATTGAGGCGGCCCCAGACAGCTCACGTGCGACGGCCGAGCTGGAGGTATTGGACTACCTGGCCTTACGCAGCGCGCGGTCACCGGCCGCGGTACGGAGCAGCGGACTTGTGTTTTCACGGGCAGGAGGCCGTGGGCCTTACATGAGAACTGCGGGCGGCGGGCGAGCTAATATGCCCGGTGGCACGCAAGGTCCTGATATCTACGACGACCTCGACAAGGGGCTGGAGTATGTGCAGGCGATGAGCGAGCACGCTGCACACCAATTTCTCCGGGACGGGGACTGCAACGAAGAGATCGAAAACATCAAGCGGCGGCTGTCGGACACCAGAGACCAGGCTGTCCGAGAGCTGGAGCGGCTCAAGAAGGAGGATCCCAAGGCGCTCAAGGTGCTGGAGGAGCCGCCGCGCAGCTTCCGGCCGCAAGTTATGCGGAGGCACCCGCCCAACCTGTCGAAGCTTGGTGCCGCTCCTCTTGTAGCCGCGGCTCCCACGGCTCCTGTTGTCAGCAACGAGATGGAGATGGAAGTTGATGAAGGCATCGACGATATGACCGCCGCTGCGGATTGGAAAGTGGGAGAGTGAGAGCGAGGATTTTTTGCCAGTTTTCTCCATTATTTATTTGCGAGCGAAACCCCGGCGTGGGTAGCTAAAAGGAAGAATACAAAAACGAAGCGAATATAGATTGGGAAGGAAACACAAAAGACTCTACAAAAAGGGTGGAAAGTCTTGACGAGGGAAACGACTATGGCGAGAGGCAAGACGAAGAGAAACGAACGAAAACAAGGCGCGACGGAGTCCAGCACAACTGCATGCTTATATACCCTCGAGAAACGATTTGGCGTTGTCTCTATCATGGAATGTGCTGAGAATAGCAACACTCTGTGCGGCGCCGGCAGCCCCTTTTGAATATGAGAGCGATGGAAGTGGTTTTTTTTTGTTTGTTTTTTTGTTTTTAAAAAATCATATGTGCTATTTATTTTAATTACTTTTTTATCTTCTATTACATAGCTATGGAGTCGAGCACATGCTACATATACTATAATTGGCATCGAGCGCGTGCCTCACCGATGTAGCTCATACAGTTTTGTTCTATCGCCATGATCATAATGTCGTACAGCGCAAGTGTGAGATGTCTCTGATCATGTGGACGGGTGCTGCCGGCGGCTTTTAGGTTCTAGTAGTGCAACGTGACGAATAGCGGAATGCCGATTCGTGCGGAGGCCAGGACACTAGCAAGGAACTAGATTCTGAGTCGAAACAAGCTCTAAAGAGAGACAGAGGAGTTAGCGAGAAAACAAAGCATGTGCAGCGACAAAATAGCTCAACCTAAAGCTTTTTGTTATCCCACTCTATTATCGTCTCTGTACATGGATAACCCTTGATGAACCTAAAAATCTCCGACCGCCATATCGCTTAAAAATAGGCACATGTCCCTCTGGGCGATGCCCTTCTCTTCGTTCTTGCTTTCTATCTTCTCTATTCCCCTATAGCGATCGTCTACTCTTTGCCTACCAAAATGGCGTTCACAATGCACTCCCATTCGGGCCAATTCTGCGGCCATGCCGTGGACCAGCTCGAAGAAGTCATCCAGAAGGCCATTGCGCGGGGCTTCCGCACCATTGGGCTGTCCGAGCACATGCCCCGCGCGCACGTCGAGGACCTATACCCAGAGGAGGTGGGTGCCGCCTGTTTGCTGTTGGCACGCTGACCTCTGCTAACCCCCTCCAGAAAGGAGGCGACCCTGAGGCGGCTCTGCAGGGATTGGCCCACCGCTTCGAGGCCTACCTCCGCGAAGCCGTGCGGCTGCGTGACGCCTATGCCGGCCGCATCGCCGTGCTCATCGGCTTCGAGACCGAGTGGATCCGCGGCGCCAGCGACGACGGCGTCCGCATCCGCGCCATCGAGGCCGCCCACGCCGACATCATCCAGTACTTTGTGGGCTCGGTGCACCACGCCGGGCCCCAGGGCACGCCGCTCGACTACGACAAGGCCATGTATGCGGAGGCGGTGACGGCCGCGGAGCATCTGCTGGGGGATGCGCTGCAGAGCGAGTTTGCTGCTGGCGCCGCTGCTGCTGCTGGTGCTGGCACAGCCGCTGCCGCACCATCGACCCTCGACTTCGCTGCCGACCCCGAGCTGCCGCTGCTCGTGCAGTACTACGACCAGCAGCACGAGATGCTGCAGTGTCTGCGGCCGCGTGTGGTCGCGCACTTTGACCTCGTGCGGCTGCTGAGCGGGGATCCGGCGCGGGACGTGTCTGGCGGGTCGGAGAAGGAGGCAGACCGACGCGCAGAGGCGTGCCGCCTCCTCGTGTGGCCCCGCGTCTTGCGCAACCTGCAGTTTGTGGCGTCGTACGGCGGCTGGCTCGAGTGCAACACGGCGGCCCTGCGCAAAGGGCTGGCAGAGCCGTACCCGGCACGGCCCATTGCCGAGGCGTGGCTGCGGCTGGGCGGGCGGTTCACCATGTCGGACGACAGCCACGGCACCGGACATGTGGCCACGCATTACCGACAGGGGCTGGCGTATCTGGAGAGCCTCGGGGTGGCAGAGGTGTGGACGCTGGAGCAGCGGCAGGCGGCGGCAGCGGGCGGTGCTGCCGCCGAAGTGAGTGTGTCTTTGCAGGATTTTGGAGCGAGTCTACGGACGGATGAGAGCCAGTGAGAGGAGGGTGTGGAAATGAGAGATATCACGAAGTTTACGAACAAATCCGGATGGAGAGGTGTAGGAAGGCGAGATGTATTGGGACGCCATGGGAGGGTGCCAGTAAATGGGAATAACTGCACTTGGCAGGGCTTTTAGATAGTCGTTAGAAATAAACCTAGATCTTCATAAGTAGTTATTCAAAGGCAAAAGAGTTGTACCGAGCGGACTCGGGGCAGCCACATGTACATAAATACATCACTGCGCGAGGGCCCCAGTAGCACCTAAAGCACTAGTGGGATCTACCAGTTGAGGCTGGTGTGGGGAAGTCCCCAAACCCATCTTCTCTCACCTCTGTCAGCTTGTTTTGCCTTTCTTGATACCCTGTACTCTTCCCGCTCATTCCTTTGGATTGAATCGGCGTCGCAATGGCCAGCTCAGCGGCCGCCGAGGCTCTCGTGCCCAAGTTCCAGTATGAGCGCACCCTCAACCAAGGTGAGTTTCTTCGGGTCTGGTCTGGTACCGCTTGAGCTTCCTCGATTGCCCGTACTTACTGCCCCCCCCCCAGACCAGGCCGGCCGCCGCTCGGCACTGTACGGCACCATTGACAGCCAGCCGGCACTGCTGATTCTCGAGCGTGCGCCGTTCCCGGCGTCGGCCGAGTATCTGGGCTCTGTGCACACGAACCTTGTGGCTCTCAAGAATCTCGGGGCCAACGATGTCTACTTCTGGTTCATGGGGGCCTCCGGCCACGGAAAGGCGACTGAATCTGACCCTGTGGCCACGGCCGACCTCAAGATCAATCTCATCTGGCCCTGCTCGCCGCAGCACGTTAAAAAGTACAGCCGCCAGGGCGTGCGCTGGGTCACGGAGACCGCGGCCGTCTACCGCGACCACGTGCGGCCGTTTATGGACGCCCAGCGCCGCGCCGGCCGCCTCAACTGGGTCTACAACATCATCGAGGGCCGCACCGAGGTCGAGGACGTCATCTTCCGCACCCCCTATGACCCCGCCCAGCCCAACGCCGAGGGCTTCCTGCTGCTGCCCGACCTCAACTGGGACCGCTCCACCGTCGAGGCCCTGCATCTGCTGGCCCTCGTCGAGCGCCGCGATCTCTGGAGTCTGCGCGATCTGCGCCGCAAGCACGTGCCGTGGCTGCGCGCGATGCAGGCGCGGCTTGTGGCGGCGGCCGTCGGCGTCTACGGCGACCGCCTCGAGGCCGACCAGCTCAAGCTGTACGTGCACTACCAGCCAACGTACTACCACTTCCACGTGCACATTGTGCACGTGCAGCTCGAGGCCGGGGCGACGCAGGCCGTGGGCAAGGCCGTGGGACTGGAGAGCATCATCGAGCAGCTGGAGCACATGGGGGGCGGCGAGAGCGACGAGGTCGGCATGGACGCCGTGGCGCTGAGCTACACGCTTGGCGAGGCCAGCGAGCTTTGGGGGGCTGTGTTTGGGCCGCTAAAGGAGCAGCAGAAGCAAAAGACAGAGGAAGAGGCGTAGAGCCGGAAGTCCGTGGCAGAGACCCGGCGGGAAGCCTAGGGACAAGCGAACACACCATAAAGACACGTATGAGAGCACGCAGGCCCATGGCATAGACCATAGAGACAAGGATCGGCTATATTAGAACAAGAAAGTCTATGAGAAACGAGAATGCAGTTGTTGGTATCCAAAATGCAGAACGGATATAGAATTACAAGCCGTACAAAAGTACACCGCTCGCGCTCTCTCTCTCCCTCTTCCTCTGTGTCTTTCTCTCTTCCTCTTTCTCTCCGCCCCCCCTTCAACCCCGCTGGTACAGCTTCTCAACGGCCACAATCAGGTCGTTCACGCCCGGACCCGATGGGCAGCTGGTCCATTCGCCGCCGTCCATGATGCAGTACACCTCGTTGTCGAGCCGCACGGTGCAGCTCTTCGTCACGCCGGCGTCGGTGCTGTGGGCCACGCTGCGCCGCAGCAGATCGACGCCAAACTGCCCGTCGTCGCGCACTGCACACGCATTGAGCTTCTCGATGTCGATGGCGTGTTCGAGCGCACAGTCTTCGACCAGACCTTGCGATGGGATCGACTCGTAGTCGTACTCGAGGCACATCGTGAAGCCGAGGTACGTCTTCGGATCAGGGTAGAGCTGCGCGGCGCATAGCTGGATGATGTTGCCCATGCCTAGCGAGTTAGTGGGGGGGTGAGAGAGGGAGAGGAAAGGGAAACGTACACTCTGCCGGCCCATGCTTGCACTGGACACTACTATCGCCTGCTGGTCTGTTCGGGTTAGCCGGGCACTGTCCGAGTATCGGGGGAATGATCTGTGTGGAAGAGGGCAGACATACTCTCCCAGGTACGAGAGCGTGAAGTCCACCTTATCGACAACACGCTGCATGGTGGGCAGCACGAGAGCCAGCAGGCAGTCCTAGAGGGTAGCAACAGAACGTCAGCGTCAGCATCCAAGCGCGACGAAGAAACGCTGAGAAAGAAAAGAACGCGCTATACGGAGTAGCGTACCCTTGCATCGGGACACTTGCTCATGATGTGCGCCTCCAGCGGCACAAGCCTCCTGGCGAGCGAGTGTGCGTCTGTCCCATTGAGGTCGGCGTGGCCGTTGAGCTTCTGGGCGTCGTCGAGTTCCTTGTGCAGCTGGGCCAGCTTCGTCTGGTTGCGCACGTGGTCCATGGCGGCTGAGTGGTAACGCGCGTTGTTCCCCCACAGCGACGAGTGCAGAAATACGACCACCGTCAGCCCGAACAGCGCCACCGCTGACAGGTAGCCCAGCCGAGTCCGGCGCCGCGATCGAGTCCGGCGCTCTGCGTCGCTGTCGGGGACTTTGTAGTCCATGCTGGGAAGCTCGAGGCTAAGCTCGAAGCCCAGCTCGAAGCTTGAAGCTCGAAGCTTGAAGCTCGAAGCGCGAAGCTCGAAGCTTTGAGCCTGCAAGTTTAGAGGCTGATAGCCTCGAGACACACAGGAACAGGCGAGCTAGTAACAACGGAGACCGGTCCGTTGGGCGAACAAGAACAGAGCAGCGACAAGGTTCGACCGAGAAAGCGACAGGGGGGCGAGTGTGCGCGCGTGTGGCGGGCAGCGCCGATCGAGGATGGAGAACAGGACGAGCCCAGACAGGGCGGTAAGGCGCGGAGGTGGAGGTGGATGCAGCGGACGTACGCACGGGAGTACTCGTAAAGCTACGAGTACGAATAAGGCGCAAGGCGTACTCGTACTTCCCTCCGCAGACCGCGTCAGCACGTTATATTGGTTAATATGGTGGTGGCTGGGGTGAGAGCCCGCGGTGCGACTCGTTTGATTGAGCTGATGGTTTGCGCAGATTACTTCCGATAGAGAAATGCGGGATGCCAGTCCGAGACGGCCAAAAAATAGGCGAGAAGAGGGAAATCAAAATAGACCCGGGATGACCAGAGGGGAGGCACTTTAAGGTGTGCAGGAGGGATATAGCTTAAATAACAGCGGAGAAAAAATAGAGTCAGGGGCCCGGCGAAAATGGAAGACCATGGCGAATAAACGGCGGAGCTCTGCAGCGACCGTACGATGGCTGTTGGCAGGCAGCCGGTGGACGGAAGACGCGCTGTCGTCGAGCGTCCAGTCTATTATTGGGACAGCAAGAGTAACCGCAATTTGCGGCGATGTGGGCTGTAGCGGGGCCGAAGCACGTGCCATAGAGTGCAGCCAGGCCCTGTAGCCTCTGTATCTACTCTGTAGCGACTGTACGAGGAGTTGTCGCCCAGGTCGAAAACGCCTAGCTCTACCGCCTAGTTCCGGCTACTGAGCCCACTGGCCTCGCCTACAACTCGCCCGTCTCGTCAAGCAGCACGCCCTTCTATTTTAGCTGTTGCCGCCGCTATCTGCCCGTTAGTGGCCCTGCCACCAGCGCTGTGTAGGCAGCAAGCGTGGGCTTTGGCGGCATTCGGACTGCCACCTGTGCGTCATGGCAGCTTTGTCGACAGAAGCCTGTCGTTAGCGTTGGGATATGCCTGGGGGGGGGGCTTGTCTTTTCTGTCCCCGTCACTTGCATACCCAGGTCTCACTCTTTCTACCATCACTTTGTCCCCGACTTCCGTCTTCGATTTCGTCCTTGTCCTTGCTCCCCGTCTTTGACAACTCTTCCCCGTTGTTGATCAGCGTTGTTCGGCCCCTCTCCTCTTCTCTTCTTCCTCTTCTCTCTCCCACCCCTCCTCTCCTCCCCCAACTTCTCCCTCTCTCACCATTCTCCCCATCCGCCTTTTCCCCCACGACGCACCCCGCGGTATTCCTTTATTTAGAGGTGACACCGGTTGTTCGGGCCTTTTGAGTTAGTCTTGTTTTGGTCTCCTTGTTTGGGTTACCCTCTCTATTTGCGTGTGTGTCTCTCCGTTCTGGGCTTGCTCGGCCAGTGCTCGGTTTCTTCCGTCTGCCCTGGTGTCCTATTCCTGCTCTGGCGTCTCTTGGCTCCCTCTTATTCTGCAACGCCCGTCGACTACAGCCCCGTCCCGTTGTCGATCATGGCTGGCCATACCAGCTGGGCCGGCTGAAACCAGGTTTCTCGACGCAAAGTAACGACAAGGGAAAGACAGCCTGCCAGAGTGGGAGAAACGCATATTACCACACAGCCAACACACAACAAAGACGTCCTCATCCTCTTCTTCCTCTCCACGCGGCTGCTTCCTCTTCCCCATAATTTATTCCCTCTCTTTTCCTACTCTGCCTAGTCCATCCCCCTTTGGTTGGTGTCTAGTCTTCTTCTTATATCTGCCTGACAACCGCTATTCAATCCCTTTGGCTCTTTTGAGAAGCTCCTTCTTGCATAGCCTGTCCCTTCCAGGTCTAGTCTTCCTTCCTATTAAATCTCTTTTTGCCGTTTCCACCCCTCTCCTTTCCGGTGGTTACTTTCCCTTGTCCTCTTTCGGCCAGTCTTCGTTGCCCGACCTCTCTCTTCTTTCACACGGCGGTCACATAGACGGCCACATACCTTATTTGGGGCCTCCTACCACCACCACCAACACCATCACCATGAAGGCGACTAGCGTGCCCGGCGCAGATCTAAGCCCACCCCCGGCGCTGGCAGCCTTCTTGGAGCCTCTACAAGTGAGCAGAGACCGAGTGTACACGCTGTCTCGCAAGTTTGCGACCACTTTTGCCCATCTTGCAGCCGAATCGCAGGATCAGTTCCTGCCGACGCCCATCTCGGAGTCGATCCTGCTTCTCTCGCAACAAAAGAAAACTAATGGCCGGTTGGTGCGCCCCTTGTTGCCCTTGCTCCCCTTGCTTCCCCCGATTCCCTCGTCGACTGCAAAGTGTCCCAAACTGTCTTGATTTCGTCGAACCCTCGCTGACTGTCATGTAACGTTGCTGGTGATCTACAGATATCTGGCCATCGACATGTAAGACCATTCCGTTGCAATGCCCGCATTATCCGCTTGCTATTCTGCTGTGCCTTGGTTCTACACCGTTCCAGCGTCATTACGGTTGTGCTTGTTCTGGTTGCAGTACGACTAGTTACACTTACGCAGCTTCCTGTTGGACAGTGTAAGAGATCTGTACTAACACGCCCATCATAGTGGTGGCACAAATCTCCGGGTGGGCTTTATTGAACTCCTGATCGAGAACAGGCATGGACCCCTGCCAGAAACTGGCGCCGAAGCCGTTGATTCGACGCCGCTGCAAGCGAATGGAAATGGAACGAAAGTCGTGCACCAGCATCCACCAGCATCCATCCCCTCCACAGAGCCTACGACAGATGGCCATGCTCTGCGGCGGCTGCACGAACGGAGCTGGCCCATCTTGGAATATCTCAAGAGCGACGACACTAACACGCTGTTTACCTGGATCGGCTCCTGTATTGCCTCGGTGGTCCACGAAGGCTGTGCTGATCTGGGCATATCCCGGGACGGAACGCTGCCCATGGGCGTCACCTTTAGCTTTCCTATGGAGCAAGAGTCGCTGTCGGAAGCCAAGCTGATGGCCATGGGCAAGGGCTTCTCTCTCACCGCAAAGCTGGATGTTGGAGCACAGCTGATCCAAGGCTATGAGAAAGCGAGGCTCGATGCCGGCAGCCACTCTCTGCCGCCCATCACCATTGCGGCGATTGCCAACGATGCCGTCTCTACATTGGTGTCGTTTGTGTATGAGCACTCGGCAAGTCCTCACCAGCGGGCGACCATGGGCATCATTTGCGGAACGGGTAGCAATGCCACGCTGTTGTTGAAGCGCAACAAGCTGCATCCGTCCAAGCGGTGGGGACCAAAGGACGAGAAGCCTTCTTCCAATGGCCGCACCGGCCAGGCTACAAACGTTGACGACGACGAGACAAGAATCGCCGTCAATACTGAATGGAGCATCAACGGATCGGCACCAGCCATGCGCTCTGTAGGCTTCATCAGCCGCTGGGACGATCAACTGAGCGCCGTGGTCGAGTGCCCCGGGTTCCAGCCACTGGAGTACATGACGGCTGGGCGCTATCTAGGCGAACTGGGGAGAATCATGCTCATTGACTACATGACGACGGAGCTAGGGTTTTCGGAAACGGCCCTGCCCGGCAAGTTTCTGCAGCGCTTCGAGCCCGACAACACCACCTTTCTCAGCACCTACCGTCCAGCACTAGGCCATAGTCTCGGACCCGAGTCCCGGGCTTCGCTGCTGGCACAGTTGGAGGCACAATTTCCCGTGGTAAGAACAGAAACAGAAGGAAACGCCAGGTATCAAAACGGGGCATCCAACGTACATCATCGCGGAGCTGGAGGCTCCCATAGTCAGACCAATGATGACTCCGCTTTCCGCTGGACGGAGGACATTGCCGAGGCCCTGTACTACATCGCCAAGGCCATTGAAACGCGTGCTGCTGCCATTATTGCAGCGGCCATTGCGGGACTACTCGGCTTTGCGGATGAACTGCCATTACCGGGGTCAATTCCAGCTCAAGGTTTGGAGGCACCACCACTTCAACTGGTTGTGGGCTACACGGGCGGCTGCATCACCAATTTTCAAGACTACTTGGCGGACTGCCAGGCTTTTCTGGACGATCTAGTACTCCAGAGGTATGCCGGTGGTGTCAGCCCTGTGCGCATTGTCCTGAGTCCCTGCCACGATGGCGGCATAAAAGGTGCTGGCATCCTGGTGCCAGCGTCTCTAGCGAGCCAGGCCGAGCGAGAGGAACGGAAGATAACTGGCAACGGCCATTGATTAGGGAGGATGTGACACGAGGCCGAGCAGAAAGAAAGAGCTCTGGAAATGGGAATAGGGCTGGGAGGAATGGGTGGCATATTCGGATGCAAAACGTAGGGTTTTCAGTTTTGCTCATTGCAGTGGACTCTTTTTGCGTAGTGTTAATTGCATTGAGATTCCGTTTTTTTTAACTCTTTGTGAAAATGAATGAAGGCGGACCCCCGGGCTTCTTATTTCCTCCTATTTTACAGATTGGTTTCGGTATCGGCACCAGCATAGGTGGTGCTGCTGTGGGTTGTCCTGACGTGAATGCGCTGGAGGCGAGTTTAAGCGAGCTGTTTCGGGCAGAGCCGCTAAAGCGACAGTAAACAGGGGCCGTAGACTGCGCAGCGTGGGTTCTAGAGCCTCCTGCCAGCTCCGTATTTTTTGAAACGGGCGCCTGTGCTAGTGTGGGGTAGTGAAGGTAATCACGTACTGTTCTTGATGTCGGTTTTCTGTTCCCGCAGAATCAGAGGAGCAGAAGCGAAAGGAGGGGGAGGGGGGATAAAGGAAGGATGTAATCAGAATTTGAAGAAATGAAGAATCCCAGGCACCATTTACGAATACGCTCTCCCCCTTTTCGACTTTTTGTCGACTTGCCCAAACGTCCCACTCTGAATGTTGCGTCTTGGTGAAATGAAAACCAACCCGAAACACCAGACGACTCATTTTGCGCTGCGGTTTGCGACTACGAGTAGTCCTCGTGTTGGGGAAGGAGACCGCCCAGGAAAAAAGGGGATTTCACGAGAATGCTAGGATGCCAAACCTATGTAGGCGTTTCCCGGTCATTTGCGGAGACATGGGACGACAGGGAGGTTGATAAAGTTGTCTCCGGACATGCCTTTTGTGTTCTCGTAGACCCGCTGTCCAGGAACCAGGCCATATAAAGTCGAGGACACGGCCGTGATCGCCTGGTAGCTTTTGTCGAATCTTCTTTTGGTCTTTTCTTCTGTATCTGTTTCGTGTTCTTCCCCATTTCCGTCATTCTTTTCTAGTCCTTCAGGAAGGACCAAGTTTATTACACGTTTCGTTGTTGACCAACTGAGCCTTTCATTCACTTCTTTTTCCTCTTTTCTCCCCAAACTCTTCTTCAAACCCTTCTTCAAAATGCGTGCTACTACGGTTGCTGCTGCTCTCGGGCTGGCCTCTGGCTGCCTTGCTGGTATGTCGTCTGCATCTTCGTCCTCGTCTTCACCCGGCGGTGGCAGCGGCTAACATGTCCACAGCCCCTCTAACGGACAAGCGGGCTGCTTCGCCGCTCTGTTTCGTCATCGGCAGCACCACGCTGCCGGCCGAGACGCTCGACGCGGCCAACGCGCTGGCCAGCGACATCACCTGCTCGTCGACGGCGACGACTATTGACAACGTCCCGGACGTGACCTCGGGCAACGTGTCGTTCAGCGACGTCAACTTTGCGGACTCCAAGCTCTCGACGCTCGCGTTTGCGCTGCAGGAATTCGCCACGACGTCGCCGCTCGCCAGCAACGACCTGGCCACGTTCCAGGACCAGCTCAACGTGTACGTGGCCACCGAGGCGGGTCTGCGGTCGGTCAGCGGCCCGCTGGCCATCAAAGTGCCCAAGTTCTTCCTCGAGTTCCAGGTGTCGCGCATCCAGACGGCACAGGGCAACCCGCCGGCGGCGGCCGGCCTGACCGTGGACCACCTGCTGCAAAAGGTGCTGAAGAACGCGGCGGGCCAGAGCCAGGCGCTGCTGGACCAGGTGACGGCGCTGTCCACGACGCTGAGCTAGAGGAGAGGCTGTGTGAGAGTGCACAAGAGGGATGGAAATAGCTGAGAAAAGAACCAAAAAATCGTAAAAAACTAATATCAGACGCAAACTCATTCATGGCAAAGTTGTGGGGTTGTGATCATGACATCGTATTTTCTGACTCTAGGAGGTGTAGTCTAAAAAGGTGCCTTCTTTCTTTCTTTCTGCAGAAAACTCTCTAGTAGCCGTCCCGGTCGGCTGCCTCGGCCTTCTTTAATATGCCGGTAGCCACGCTGAGTTGCTGGGTCAGGATGTCGCCGAGAGCACCGACGTCGGTGATGACGGAGACCAGGTCGAAGCCCTCCTTGGCGCGCTGTTGGGCCTGCTCGCCGCCAGTGCCTATGATGTTAGTGTTTACACTGAGAAATAAAAGACGAGAGAAACATACAGAAGATAGCGGCCTTGATGCCGGCGGCCTTGCAGGCCTTGAGGATGCGCTGGATGGCAGCCTCGTGCTCGGGCCCGCCCCGAACGACGCCCATTTGCAGAGCCAGGTCAAAGGGTCCGATCAGCAGCATGTCGAGGCCCGGCACCTTGGCAATGGCCTCGACGTTCTCGACACCCTGACGCGACTCGATCTGGACGGCCACAATGAGCTTGTCGTTGGCCTGCTTGTCGTAGGTAGCCGGGTCGGAGCCGGGGACGGCGTGGATGGAGAACATGGGGCCGTAGCCGCGAGAGCCCAGGGGGGGGTACTTGGAGTAGCGGACGATCTTCTCGGCGTCGGCAGCGGTGTGGCACATGGGAGTGAGGACGCCGTGGGCGCCGGCGTCGAGGGCGCGCTTGATCATCCACTCCTCGGCATAGGGGACGCGGATGATGGGGCTGGCGCCCTCGGCGGAAACGGCGTTGACGAGGTCATAGTAGTCCTTGTCGCTGATGAGGCCGTGTTCGGCGTCGACGAGGACCCAGCTGAAACCGCCGGCGGGAGAGACGGCAGCAGCCCGAAGAATGGTCTTGGCCACAGCCGTGCTGTTGTATCTGCGCGGTGTTAGGGGTATGCCGAAGAGAAGCGAGGCGTAGGGGGGGGGTAAGAGTGTTCGACAACAGAATGGCCAAGAAAGGAAAAAGGCTGCCAGAGACTAACTCACGTGAGCCAGAAGCCAAAGGCAGTGCTGCCCTTGGCCAGTGTGGTATTAACGGGAGTCTCGAACGACATGGCGACGACAGAATACTGGGAGGATAGGTGAAAGAGACGGATCGCGGAAACGGGAACAAGGGAAGCGCGGCGGCGGCTTATAAGGCGGCAAAGCAGGGCAGCTCGGGGGCTCGCGGTATCGGCGGCCGAAGAGACGAACGAAGCACGCAAGAGAAGCCGTGCCTAACCAGGTTCTAGCAGCTCTAGCAGGTCTACGTAGCGAGCACTAATACGCCGTAGTGACTAGGACAAGCTAAAGTTCAAAGGCCAGAAGCAGTAGCCGACAGCACGCGGCCAACAGCAAATGTACAAGTAACAGGCAACGGCTGATTGGCCCGGCAAAGGCAGATTGTTTTTCTACGAGCAGGCACGCATTCCCCCACATTGGCTCGCAAATAGGGACTTTGGTCGGCCAACGGCTTGTCCATCCACAGGACGACTACAAAATTCCAGAGCGGAGACATTTTCGACGTTAGTGCCCCTCTCTGGGCGAGGCAAAGATGCCCCGGAAGCGAAAAGCGTCGCCCGCGGCCAAGGAGCAAGAGCAAAAAATCGAGGGAGGAGGAGGGGAAGGAGGGGAAGGGGCCTCTCCTCCAGCGACAACGAATGCTTCCGACGCCGAAGCCGGCCCGTTTACGCAGTTGGCGCTGGGCCAGGTGCACCGGCTGATAGAGCCAGGCCCTGTGCTGCTCGTATCGACGGGCAGCGTAGCCGACGGATCCCACAATGTCATGACCCTCGGCTTCCACATGATGCTGCAGCACAGCGGCCCGACCCTGCTTGGCGTGTGCATCGGGCCCTGGGATGCGTCGTTTGCGGCCCTGCGCGCGCTCGGCCAGTGTGTGCTGGCAGTGCCGAGCGTCGAGATGGCCGCGGCGGTCGTGGACATTGGCAACTGCTCCCAAGCGGATGTCGCCGAGACGGACTCGGGGGGGCGGCCGAGCACCGACAAATGGACCCGCTTCGGGCTCACGCCGCTGCCGGCACGGGCGGTTCGGCCGCCGCTCGTCGGCGGCCCGCACATCATGGCCAACATCGAGTGCGAGGTGCACGACCGGCGCAACGTCGGGCGATATTCGCTGTGGGTGCTCAAGGCCGTGCGGGCGTGGTGGGACGAGGAGAAGGTGCAGCAGACCGGCCGCATGATGCACCACCGCGGCAATGGGGTGTTTGCGGTGTCGGGCGGCGACGTCGTCGACCTGCACGAGCGGATGACCAAATGGCCGGAGCTAGCATAGGCATGGTGGCATGGCGAAGAGGAATGTTGAGGGGAAGAAAGGAGGGGGGGAGAGGAGGGGCAGGGAGCGCACGGTGGTTGCGACTGTGCGCACTGTGTGGATGCAGATAGTGCGCGTTATCTAATCTTTATCGCGATAAGCAGACTGGAGAAAAAAGTTCATGCTAAAAAAAAAGTTGTGCCCATCTCTAAGCTTCGACGACCAACAAATTTGCGTATTCCTGGCGCTGCGACACTTGCGTGCTGATTGCTTGTTTTCTCCTATTTTCTCCCCAGCTGCAGCCATGCCGCACTCCGACAATGGCGGGCCGCTGGTGAAGCGCCAGAAGCGCGACGCCGTCACGGCGCAACGCCGCATCAAATCGTCTTCTGCAGGCTCCTCAGTCATTTTTGCTCCATTCCGGGTAGGTATCCCTCTCCGAGCGCAGTGTGACGGAATGACAAGACACTGACTGGCAGACGGTGGGCTTGGTGTCCCCGACGAGCGTGCCGTTCACGTCGATTCCGCTGGGCAAGACGACCTTCCAGATCACAACCTCGGTGGGCCGGTCTTTGCAGACGTACGATCTCAAGCGCGGCCTCAACCTCGTGTTCGTGACGCGGCCGCAGACCCCGCGCGACATTACAGCGACTTTTTCGTGGAAGGACAAGGTGTTTGCCGCATGGGGCGGCAGCGGCAACGACGAAGAGGACGACGTGGAGGACGGCGACGATGAAGAGATGTCCACCTCAGACAGCGACGACGACGACAACGACGATGAGACGAGTCCAAGACGGAGTGCTGCTCGAGGCTTCTGGATCTTCAAGCGTGGCCGCAAAGTCGGCGAGCTTCCGCTGCCGCGCGACCTGGACGAGCCGATTAGGCAGATTCTAATTTTCGGATCGTGGATTGTGGCGTGCGCCAACACACGCATCGACGTGTGGAAGACGGCCACTCTGGAGCACTACACGACGCTCTTCCCGACGGCGGCACAGCCGGGCGGCAACGAGCTGACCGGCGGCATGTGCACCATGCCGACCTTCCTCAACAAGCTGTTTGTGGGCCGCCGCGACGGATGGGTGGAGATGTGGAACGTCAGCGCGGCCAAGCTGGTGTACACGATTCTGCCACCACAGGGCGCGGAGTCCGGCGCCGTGACCTGTCTCGAGCCGACGCCGGCACTAGGTCTGCTGGCCATTGCGTATGCACAGGGCCCGCTGATCATCCAGGACGTGGCGCGGGACGAGACGCTGCTGGCGTTTGATGCCGGCACCGCGAGTGCTGCTGACGATGGCGAAAACGACGCGCCGGTCAGCTCGATCTCCTTCCGGACGGACGGCCGCGGCGCCGGGCAGGATGGCCGCAGCGACGGCGTGATGGCGACGGCGACAGCGGGCAACGGTGACGTAACGTTTTGGGATCTCAACCGCGGCGGCCGCATCATGGGCGTGCTGCGGAGTGCGCACAATCCGCCACTGGCGCTTCCGGCCGTTGGATCCGGGTCCGGATCCGGATCCGGACCCGGCAGCGACACGGCATCGGTCCGCGGCGGTATCAGCAAGGTCGAGTTTCTGCCCGGCCAGCCGGTGATTGTGACGGGCGGCCTGGACAACGCGCTCAAGTCGTGGATCTTTGACGAGACGCCGTTCTCGCCGATTCCGCGGGTGCTGCATGTGCGCAGCGGCCACGCCGCGCCGGTGGGCTGTCTCGAATTTCTGCCGTCTGACTTCGACGGCGCCGAGGGCGGCAACAAGTGGCTGCTGAGCGGCGGCCACGACCGCAGTCTGTGGGGCTGGAGTCTGCGCCGCGACGGCCAGAGCACCGAACTGAGCCAGGGCCACATTCGCCAGCGGGCCAAAAAGGCCGGTCTGCTGTCGGCATCGGCGCTGCGGCACGGGCCGACTACGACCCTAGACGACCTCAAAGCCCCTGAAATCACGTGCATTGCAGCGTCGCTCAACCGGGACGGCGGCATGGGAGCGCTGCCCGGAAAGCAGCCCGTGTGGCAAAAGGTGGACGCCGGCGACGGCAGCGGGCGCGCCGGACGCAAGGGCCGGCCGCTGCGGCCGAACGACGCCGAGGCCAGCGGCATGACGGGCTGGGAGAGCGTGGTGACGGCGCACAAGGACGACGCCTGGGCGCGGACGTGGTTCTGGGGCCGCAAGCGCGCCGGCCGTTGGGCGCTGCCCTCCGGCGACCGCAGTCACGTGACCGCGGTGGCCATCAGCCCGTGCGGCAGTTTTGCGCTGGTCGGCTCGGACGGCGGCGCCCTCGACATGTACAACCTGCAGTCGGGGCTGCACCGCCAGCGGTTTCCGTCGAAGCTGACGCCGGCGCAGGCCCGGCAGCTCAAGATGCAGCAGCTGCGGCAGGCCGACAGCGTGGCCCTGCTGCAGTCGTACGGAGCTGCTTCCGGCGACCAAATCGGAGCCGGCGCCAACGCCGACGACGCCGGCGTGTCCAGCGGCCCCAAAGCTCTCAGCCCGGGCGCCGGGCGGCACACAAAGCGCGTCACGGGCATTGTCGTCGACAGCATGGACAAGCTCGTGGTGTCGTGCTCGCTCGACGGCACCGTCAAGTTCTGGGATTTTTTGACCGGCCACCTCACCGACCAGCTCGACTGGTCGCCCATGTCGGCCATCACCGGCGTGCGCTACCACGCTGCCAACGACCTTCTGGCCTTTTCGTGCGACGACGGCTGCGTGCGCGTCGTCGACCTCGAGACCAAGAAGACCATCCGCGAGTTCTGGGCACGGCCGCCGCCGTCGTCGGCCCCCGTCACGACCGCCACCATCAACGACTTTTGCTTCTCCAACGACGGCCGCTGGATCGTCGCCGTGACCCAGGAAGACGCCCGCCTGCGCGTCTGGGACCTGCCCACGAGCCACCTCATCGACTCCGTGCCGCTCGACCGCCCCGGCCAGGCCGTCGCGTTTTCGGCGACCGGCGAATATCTGGCCGTTGCGCCCGACGGCCGTCTCGGCGTGCACATCTGGACCAACAAGACGCTCTTCAAGCACGTACCCACGCGCCCCGTGCGTGAAGACAGCGTCGTGGTGTCGCTGTCCACCGGCAAGGCCAAGAAGCCCCGCGCTCTGGCCGGGCCGACGGCCTCCGGCGAGGGCGGCCGGGGCCTGATCGAGGCTGCCTTTGATGACGACGGCGACGACAGCGCCCACGATGACGACGACGACGCTGCCGCAGCGGCCTCCGCTGCCGCGGCTGCCGTCGACCAGCTCAGCACCGACATGACCACGCTCAGTCTGGTGCCCAAGAGCCGCTGGCAGACCCTGCTGCACCTCGACACGATTCGCCAGCGCAACAAGCCCAAGGAAGCCCCCAAGGCCCCCGAGAAGTCGCCCTTCTTCGTCGGCACCCTCGCCTCGGCCGACGTCGAAGAACAGGCGGCAGCGGCGGCCGGCGCTCACCTCACCGGCGCCTCAGCCGTCTCCTCCTCGCTTATTCTGGCCCGGTCTGCGGACGGCACGGCGGTCGACGCCGACGCTGACGCCGCCGCAGCGGCGGCCCAGGAAGAAGCCACGGTGCGCTCGCGCATTCTCACTCTCGACAAGACGCGCGCCCAGCAGACCTTTTCCCAGCAGCTGCAGCGCAGCGCCGCCAAGAACAACTGTACGTGCCTTCTTGTCTCTCTTCCCCTTCTGCTTTGGTGTTATTTTCTGTTTCTTTTTTCCCACTCCTATTTCCTATCCCTATCCCGTTTCTGTCCCTCCTGCCGTCTATCTCCTCACTAACATGCCAGACGCCCCCTTCATCGACCTCTTCAAGAAAATGTCCCCCGTCCAGGCAGACCTCGAGCTGCGGTCCCTCGGCAGCAGCAGCTCTGGCGGCCCCGACGAGCGCGCCCTCTTTGTGCGCGCCATGACCAGCCAGCTGCGGGCCCGCCGCGACTACGAGCTTGTCCAGGCCTGGATGACCGTGTTCCTGCGCAAGCACGGCGCTGCCATCGTGGCCGAAGCAGCCGGGCCCGCCGGTGGTGCCGACGAGGATGACGACGTGGTCGCAGAAGACCCGACGGACCTGCTGGCCGCGCTGGCCGAATGGAGGCTCGTCCAGGACGAGGAGAAGCGGCGGCTGGATGCCCTAGTGGGCTACTGCGGCGGTGTGGTTGGCTTCCTACGGAGCCCGCGTAGCTAGAGGGGGGGTGTCGAGGAGATGGGGAGCCGGCATAACGTGTAGATAAAGAGCGCACAGGAGCATAGCATATTGTGTGAAGTTGGGTAACTGCATTGTCATGTATTGCTATTTCAAGTTGTTCGTTCGCTATCTTGTTAGTTTTTACTTTTGCTACTTCGATACTACCTCCCGAAGGAGGATTTCTTCGTAATGAAATCGTTCGTGATCTCGAATATCTAGGCGTTATCGGAAGAGAGCGAGGCTACATACACCTCTGGACATCCGAGTATGCCTAGTTGGGCGTCGTCAAGGCTTGGCGTCAGGGTATTTGATTGCGGGATGCCCTTGATCGATGAATGGCTGCTCATGAAGCACATCGATGACTGCGTTGTATCGTGATCGAAATATTTGCGTCGTTTTCCTCGGCCAATTCCGTCATGTGTGTCAAGCCTCTTCGGGGGCAATCCACACTATGCCTCTCATCATCGTCTGTCGAGACAATGTTGTCTTATATTCGGACATCCTCTCTTCGTGTTGTCGTCGACCATAGGAGTGTTGTCATCATATCCACCTGGCAGAAAAAGAATATCTGAAATATGCAAACATCTCGAGGGACCAAAGCCTCATTTTATATCTCTCGACTACCCCTGTCTTGGCACAACGTTGTCATACTCCTTTATACACCTTACACCAAGTGCAACGATGACGCGGCGGCTCTGTCCTTTTACTTTGCCTTCCCTATTCATCTTTTGCCTTTTCTATACCCAATTTTGCCTCTTTTCTGCCTCTTTTCTCCCTCGTTTGTTTTGAAATCCTTCCCTTTTACCTCTAACACAGCCTTCTCTCTTTCACCCGCCTCTGCCGCGATTCAGTTCCGTCGGCTTATTGTCTGACCCTGTGTACGACATGCTTGTGTTGGCATGGTATTGGCAGAGATAGAGAGTAACGAGTCTCAATACAACACTGGGGAGGTCTCTTTTTCCCCCGCTAACGCATTGTTTCTCGTCAGCAATATTCACAAGATACTGTTTCTTTTAGCATCTATCATACCGATGTGTCTATTTGGCTATAACTCCTTTCATCATGTGGTCAGATTTGACATATATATTTGTTGCCCCGGCATATTATCCAGATAACCAGTGCGCCCCTTATGTCATTTATATCGTGTCCAGCACGATACTATGATGTCAGTGTTGGCGCTTTGCCTCACTCTACCACTCTGCCTATTACTACTCTGCCGCCAGATAACCCGTCGCTCGACTGCTGCTGCATTTTGGGATAATCTCTCTGCCCTACCTATTCCCCGGCTGTCATTGAGGGTAAGGCTGAGCGTGGAGGCTCAATCACTTCTGCATTTCAGGCACAAATCAGCCGGTAGCTACTTTGTTTTTGTCTTGTTGTGTCTACATACTTGTCGCCTATAAATTGATTCCTTTTCCTATCCCAGAAAATTTCTCCTGTTCCATTGAGTCTATATATGCAAGCGACTTTACCTCTATTTGCTTCGATGCGCCCACAGCCTACAAAACGTGCACCAAGATAGCAACCTCCGACATAAAAAGATGGCGATATCAAAGCTACGCCTACACCTATGACTCCAAAATCACCACCCCCTCCTCGGCCGAAGACAGCGAAAGAGATGCCTCATACAATACGTTCTAGTTCTATAGCCAAACGAGACTGTAACGCACATTCTTGATGGATTAGACACGGGTCTCTTCTCTGGTTTCGGTATGCCTCGCTTTATTTTCTGAGACATCTTGTCGTTGCATCATAACCTTCGAAAAAAACAGAGGCTCACCTGCTTTCTTTCACAGCCTCTATTTTACCGCTCGTCTCACCATTTACCCGATGCTCGTCCGGCTTCCACGCCTGCTTCTTTCTAGCTTCCATTTTTCATCCAATGTGCCAACTAGATATGCATCGTCGCCCACTCCGGCTTCGTCCATTCTCTTGACCATCATGGTTGCGTCTTCGTGATCGTCTTGTTTTTAGTTCTGGTGATGAATAGGTTTTGCACCCAAGCTATTCGTTGAATGGTATGGGCCATCCTCATACTACCCCATATGCAGGATGCGCAAGAAGAAGAAATATTGACACAGACGGGATGTCACCTTGCATACGCCCCTGGACCCTGAATCATGCATGGATGAAGGGAGGTTTGAGCGCTTGGATGGAGCGAGACACGGTACAGAATGGGGAAAAAACAAAAAAAAGAAGGAAAAAGGGAAGAATACTGAATAGGATGCGGTAAAAAGAGACGGAAGAACGAAGAGAAAAATGCCGTCCATCCAGACTTGGATCATTGATGGGGCGGACCTCACAGACTCCCGCAACCGGTGGCCATCATTTCGCTCCAAGAGATATGGTGTGAAGCTCGCATTGGTGGTGTTGTCGACGGTCCATCCCGGAGACATGCTTAAACGAACACATATAACGAACGCACAAGTTATGCAAGGCAAGCCTACCACACAGCCCACAATGTGTTCAGATGAGAAGCCCAAGAGCGTGTGAAGAAACTGCAATGCAAGAAACGTCCATTCATGGCAACGCATGCTTCACGGAAGAAGAAATCTGTGCAGTTTCGACGAACAGGTAGTATGAAAGCGAATGTTCGGCCAGCTCAGACCTACTGAAGCCTCTCATAATGGGCGTACACAGAGATGGGGCCTCTGCACTAGCGGCCATACATACAATCTACGCTTGCATCAAGGCTTGGCAAATATCTCCCTGGGTTACAAGATTCTACGGAATAGTATCATAGCACCTCGGTCGGGCCAGACGCTTGCTAACCTTGGGAGTCTGCACGAGTTCAGACTTGTGCGAGAAAAGCTTCTAGAAGACTTCATCGAAGGATGATGCAGCATGTCTGTGTGTCAGTGATGCATAGACAGCCATGGAAGTTCCCTGACGAGCAGCTGTTGATTTCTGGAAGTCTCTCACATATCTAAGAGGGAAATAAGGGGAAGAAGTGCGATCCGAAGTATGAGGGTGTGCCAGTGTCACTCTGCAAGGAACAGGGGATGACGCAAATGCATTCGTCGAGCATCCTTTATCCTACATTAGAGGACGGGATGCGGAAGCGGATGCGGAACAAGTACGAAATTGTGGGAAGGAACCATTTCGCTGAGTATGCAAGGTAAATCCTGTCGAAATGGTGGTGTATGAGGCCTGCGATGATGAAAATGATGCGGGAAGAGGTTGCATCTAGTCGCAGAGAGGTCACGCTGCCCAAAATCTAGGCAAGGTGTCTAGGTAAGTTGGAAGATCTTGGGCAAGACAAATATTATGGCCAAGTATATCCGGCTTCGTCTTATCTAGCAGCCACCCCGGAGCAGTCTCTGGGTCAAACACAAACAATCGCTCCTCACGCCATTTTGATGTGTGCGATCAACAGCACAAATAACAAAAGGAGATGAAAAGAAGGGGAAGGAAAGCATGCCGAACCACGTCTTTCAACTCAACTACCCCTTCCTTACCCCAGCTTCATCTCAATTGCACGACCACACTCTTTGACTCTTGGTTCGGGACTCCACGTCTTGATAACAGGGGAGAGGAAGAAAGAGAGGAGAAGGGAAGCATGGGCCTGGATGGCAGTGACGAGGGCAGAATAAGGCGTGCTGATCAGGCCAAGGGTTCCACAAACAGGTCTGGGGTTCCCCTTGCGCCACATCACTTCGCTTTCCCTAATTCTTCGCCTCCCCTGTCACCTCTGATTGCCCTTCGTCAAGTGGTGTTTGTCAATGCTGATCAACCATGGCTCTCTTGTTGCTGATTTTAGCAGCCGCTAATATCAAACCAGACTCAAGAGTAGCGCCCTACAACTAGGAGAATAGTGAAGCAATGCGGGGGAATGAATGGGGAGCGCCACATCGAGTAGCGGATTTGAGCACCTAGAATTCCATTACGAGTAAGTACAATGTCTGGTAGGTGACAAGCATTGTGGCACCGGCAAGCCCGAAGGAAACTAGTAACTACCACGACGCCACACACCATTCCTACCCACTTCTAGCGGACCAGAAGAAGCCAAAGAGAAGATGAAGAGCAGCCAGAAACGTCTCAGCATTTGGAGCTTTGTGGAACAAAAGCTAGGTGCTAGAAAGAGCCAAGAACGAGCTGGGTAAAATTGGAGTGAGAAGCGAAGTTGGAGCCATACAGCGCAGAGAGGGGAAAATACGGTAGTGGTAGAGAAAAATCAGGATTTGGCTTGCCTGGCAGATGTCGGTGCACAAAGCCAAATCAAGAACTGGGGTGGGAATCGGTACCATTCTACCTATTGGTTTTCCCCTTTATTTACATCGGGGGGCAGCTCTTTCGGTCATAATCGAACTAGGATTAAGGCTCTTCACAGGCCTGCGATTTGCTAGTGTTGTTCGGCAGCAACTACCGGAGGCAGACAGGCATTCCCAGATTGTGCTAAGCAGGGGAATAGACGACGCCAAGTCCATCCTGTATAAGAGGCGAACAAAGATTGGGCTTCATCACAGTTGAAACGCTAGATCAGGAAAGACGAAATACGCGAAAGCCCTGGACAGCAGCAAGGGTACCAAGTTGGCATATCAGTAGCCTCGATTATTGCTTTGGCCACGAGTTTGCCGGAGACAAGCAGAAGAGGGAGACGGCAGGCGGCAGCAAGATCGTGGGGGCAAACAACAGACTCCCCGACGTGTAGCGAAATGAAAGCTTGGACAGCCATACGACGATGAAACACAACACACAAATGATCGGAGTGCGGGGATCAAGTGCGTGTCTGTTGGAGAAGGTTGACTTGAGCTATTTCTAACGCTTTGGGGTCTTTTAAATCGCAAAAAAGCGAGCTAACTGTGAACGTCAACAAAGGGAAATAAGGCAGAACAATACGTAAACAAGAAATATGAAGCGGCGAGTCCTCTCAGAGGCAGCTTAGAGAGGTTGAGGATGCGATGTCAGCATACCGCCGTCTCTCCGCAAAGGGTTCCGGGGTGATGCAATTGTTAGATCGACAAGGCTGCCGATATCAGCACTATTCGCAATAGAGACTATGGCACGATAACAGGTTCGGTGTCTAGACCAGGCCGTCGTTTCCCCCTTTGGATTCTGAGTCTCTCCACGTGGAGAACTCGCGACTGGGGTACTGGGATCCCCTTCTTTCGTCATTCGGCTCAACTGACGAGAAGATCAGGGAGGGTGGGCCTCTTCCGACATTGATTGTCTCAAAACTGCAAAGGAGCGGCAATTCTCAATGGGACACCACATCTCATCTCTAACAAGATTTAGAGGTCTGTGTGGTCAATGCAAACCGAGTGGCAAGGAGAGAAAAGCGAAATAAACATGCCACGTCGAGGGCAAGAGGGGCGAAAAAGAAAGTAAAAAAAGCATGGTCTACGATGACATACTGTTAGCAAGGAGAACCAAATGTACGTATACAGCCCCATAGGCTTGGAATGATGACGACGACCTTGGAACTAATGGAAAGCCAAAGAAAGGTTTCAAGCGAATGAAGAGAAATGAGACTGAGGACGATCTGCTGAGAGGGCCGGAGACACAGGTAGACGGGATACAAGTGGCTCTCACAACATGTTAGACCTCAAGACGGGATCTTCCTTGCAGAAATACTGAGACTGCATGACAAAAGAGGGATGAAAACCAAAAAACTCAAACAGGAACGACGAGACGGACGCAACCAAGGCCTCTATTCAATTGAAAAAGCAGAGTTCCTCTTTCTACTGTGGGCGTTTTGTTACATGCTGGTCATTTCGTGCTCAATGAACGCGATCATGCTTACGAGCATCCGCTTATGGATGCAATAAAACAACGAAACTACCGTGTCCTCCACATTTTTCCGTGCCAGAGGGGGGGGGGGCTGGGCGTACCGAATGAGCCCCATGGCGGATATCCACATCCTCCTCTTTTCCTATTGCGTACTCGCTCACTTTTCTCGGAGTCAGGTTCGGCTCCGCGTCTTTTTCAGCGATCAGGAAGGCGGGGAAGACCGACTCCGTAGGCTGGGCTAGTACTGCTCGTAGATTTACGTAGCGAGGGACGAGGGAGCAGCAGAGAGGCCACCAGGTGTCATGGACGAGTCGCAGTCGCATGGGTGGCCCATCCGGGGGAAGAAAATGATAGCCAGAAGCCGTTAGAAGACAGTCAAACATCGTCAAACACTGCTCATGACCGCAAAACACCTGACAGGGGGCCTGCAGTTCGGCACCGACCTACGGTAGCGAGCTGGGGGGTCCGGGGGCCGAAGGCAACTCTTGCCTCGGGAGTCCACTCTGAGAGGGGGGGTCAAAGCCCATACGACTACGGCTACGATTACGAGTACAAGGCCCCTACGAGTACGGAGTAGTTGTACAATGTGCAGTTTGCTGTGAGTGCAGGGTTGGTTCTCTCCTGGCAGGCAGGAAACCTGCTATTCCTCATGGAGTAGTACTGAATAAGACGAGTATGGCCGAGATCGATCGACACAGGGTTTGCCTCCTCCACGTTAAATGAGCACAAAATGGGGTGTGAACTATGCTTGCTATGCCTGTTGTGTTTGCATTGCTTTTCTTATGTCGAAGCTGTGGCTGGGGGCGATTAATATGCAATAACGGCGATGGCATGCTAGTTGCGTGTTCTTTCTCAGAGTGCTGTCAGCACGCTCTTTTCAATTATTGGTTTTATTTTTATTTTAATTGTTGTTTTAAGCTCGTATTCCTGCTCTGAAGTTGTATTGTTCCTATGTGAGAATGCTGTGCCGTTCGGGATGTCCCACAGATGGTGAATCAATGGTTGGGCGTAATTGCGTTGTTATGTGCCCCCCTTTTTGCCCTTTCCTCCTTGCCCATGTCCAGCTCCTTCAGTCCAGGAACGACTGTTGGCCAGCCGTTTTGTTGTTGCAATACAGCCACGTAGGCAAGGCATTGCTGTTCCTATGTTCTAGAAGCCTGCCCCTTGCGGAGGCATAACGTCGGACACGGGGGAGGGGGCC
This sequence comes from Graphilbum fragrans, assembly GCA_001513895.1. NCBI lineage: Eukaryota > Fungi > Ascomycota > Sordariomycetes > Ophiostomatales > Ophiostomataceae > Graphilbum > Graphilbum fragrans. The sequence continues at coordinate 792,217 of LLKO01000005.1, read as the reverse complement.
TTGGGGAGAAGGGGGGAAGGCGGGCAGCTGTTCCTTGCGTAACCCTGACGTCTGCCAGTTCGGGACCGTTTATTATGCCCGTCTTTTCTAGCGTCCTCAGTTCACTATTCTCTAGTTGCCTAGAATCCTTGAATGGGAAGGTGGAGAGACACGGAAGCGAGATCACGATAGACTCATCGACGCCACTTTATGGCTACACCTGCCTTTCTTTTTTTGCACCCTTCACGGTCCTCTTTTCTTGCTTGTTTCTACATCATGTCATCAGGCCTTGCCTCGCCTAGATCGCGTTGTTTCTGATACAAGGCAACACGAGCTGTCCTTACTTTCTTGGCGCTCTCCGACCCCCCTCCTTTCTCCCCTTCCTGTCATCCTCTAGCCTCTGGAATATTTTTTCTGCGTGATTATATTAAATTTATATTGGGATGTCGTAAATACAGTAAAAGACAACAGCAGGCCAACTGGACTGCTCGTACTGGCCTACTATATGCAAATGAATATCGGTGGATCGCGGCCACCCCTGCATTTTCGGTAGGACTGTTCTTCTCCTTGCCCCCTCTGTGATTCGTCGGCACCCGTAGCTCGCCTCCCCAATAACTGGGCGTCTGGGCTCTTGTGGCAAGCCTTGACTTCTTGTTTTGTTATTGCGATAGCGGTGTAATATGATCGTTGTATCATCGTAGCATGCTGTGGTGGCAGACGTTGCATTCACTGTAGTATAGAGGCGGCCGTTAATTTGTGGCTCTCCTCATTCACGGCCATTTTCTGTGCTTTGCTGGATCGAAGGCTACATGGTGCGAGGTGACGCATAAGGTATGTTCTCGTACTCGTGCGTACCATGCCGGGGTCAGAAAAGGCACCAGCCATGTTTCCGGCATTGCTTTACGTTTACATATTACCGGCACGTGGAATTTGACTCTTTGGTTGGGCTTTAGGTTGAGAATAGTGATGGCAGCTGCTGATTGTGGCCATGGCTCTTAGCGAGCAATTCTCTCAATGCTTTGCGAGAACGACAGCAAGCAGCAACCGAGAAAGGAATTCTCCACTGTTCCGACACGCTCCCTACTGCCTCACCTCCCGGCCGCCCTATTCTGAAAGACGGCCCTCCCACCACTGTTGTCCTCACAGTTTCTGCTCTTGCCTATGCCAGGCTCTCTCTCCAACCGCTTGAGCCCCATTTGCGTTCGATATAGATTGCAATTACTCGTAATGGAGCAGCGTTATTTTCTTGTCTAGTAGATTCAAATGCGTTCTTCCCACCTTGCTGGCGGTATCTTTCAAACCGTCTTTTTTTTTCTCCGTCGATCTATGTACGGAGAACTCACTCAGTGCCCCTCTTTCCACACCTCAGCCAGCCGTGTTCGCTCGTATAACACGGATGGCTTGCGACCGGGTTTTGGCGCATAGACCAGCAGCACGGGAAATCGTTATACCCCGTTGCCCTTTTTGGCATGTTTCCTTCCCTATCTCGCACTTTTGTTCATTTCAGTCCACGAGGGAGAGAAAAAAGTCTGGCCAATACGAGATGCGCAAGCGCGGTCCCAAACATAAACACATCCGTGCACTGATGGCCAAGAGGCGAAACAATAAGGGCTTTGCCATCCACCTGTACGAGTCCTTGCTCGTTGCCCAATGCCGTCCACAACCGAAAGTGTAAGTGCATGTGTGTGAGCATATGTGCGTGTGAGTTTGTGCATACTATTTACGAGTTGTGCTGTACTTCGTATCTCGTACCTTGCTGCTCGTCTTCCATGTTTCTTGAGCCGTCATACGTTCGGGATGTCACGCTAGAGTTCCCGCCCCTGACGACTCAGAAGGATTGGCATGAAAAGGCTGCTCTGTCGTCACTAGGTGAGCTGAAATAGAAGTACATAGACGGGACCAGAAATAAATAGAAGGGTGTCATGGGGCTAGGAGGACTGATGTAGCAGTCGCACTTCTGTGACATGTGGGCATGTCCAGATAAGGCCCAACCACCCCCGTCTAGCAAAAACATGCCATCGCCTCACCCACTTGCATGTGACTGGCTGCTACTCTTCAGGATCGAGCAGCAGCTTGCTCTCCATGACTGCATTCGGCGTTATTGCTGCCTACTCTGCCGTCTTTTGCTCCTGCTTTCTGCTTCGACAATTGATGCTACAGTCCCAACCCCTGTCCATAACACCCACCATTCTGGCTGGCACAACGATTGCTCGCGGTATACTTCGTGCAAATAGGTACGTACACGTACTTGTATTCTGTCACTACGCAGTTACTACAGGTCCCATATACCCCCCCCCTTATATCTGCCCCTGTTGCTATCGCTTCCCCTTGCGTGCCCTGCCGCCCCAGTTCACCGGCCTTCCTCTTTCTCTATGGTATACGGGATATGATATGAAATCCTGTTGAACGAGTATGCAGTTGCGATATTGCTATGAAGCATAACAGAAATGAAAAAAAGAGGCTAGCAAAAAAGGACGAAGCTGTTGCGGACGCCAACGAACAGGGCACATGCAGTCGAGGCCTTGGCATTTGGAAAGACGGTCCCCATCCCCGCTGGGCAACCTGTCTCTCTGCCCCTAGTCTTGGTGTGGCGGATCCCCTCTTTCCGTCGCCATATGAACAAACATCGGTTTTGAGGATGCGTACGAGCCCATCTCTCTCTGCCCCTCTCTCTCGGTCAGTGGGACCACCGACTTGCGGGTACCTGCGGTGTACAACTAGAATACGGAGTACATGTAGTGGCGTAGCCAGTGTCTAGCAGCCTGTCCGGGCGGCCGAGCTGGTGGGGATACGGGCTTGCGTCGTTTTTGGTCATTTGTCTAAGAGGGAGGCCATGCAGCTCTGGCGTTGTGTCTGCCGAAACTAGATGTAAGCGTAAAAATAGTGGCGCTGCAAGCGTCTCCTCTTTGTTTCTCTACGACGCTGGCAGAGGCATTCTCGGCTCCGTGTAGGCAGTGTGGATCTATTGTAGAGGAAAGGAAGAGGGTACCTGTACTTGGATAAACAAGCCGCAAACGCCTTCTAGCCAAGACAAACAGTAGCAGCACACACACAAGGCGGTTGCCGTATGGCTGTAAAATACCCCGTACACAGCAGACCGACGCGTGGGATTGGCAGTTCGCTTGAAGATGTAATGTACGCGCGAAGGATCAAGCCGCCGAGAGGTGGCATCAAGCTGTTGGGATGTCTGAAAGGCCGTTGCTGGCTCGGGCCTGTGTTGTACAGCATGAAACGCAACACGGCTGGCCGGGCCACACAGACTCAGAGGTCGGCCCTTCCATGCTATCATTGGCTACTTGAGTGTCTCACACACACACATACGCCGCACATTCGCGTACACAGACAGGGTACATGCGCTCACACATAGGTACGTGCAATAGTTGCTGTGCACTTCCCCCCCCCACATCCAGATCTGCCACGTGGTAGCGCTGGAGGAAGGGGGAGGAAACGGCCGGCTAGGCAAGGAAGGGAAAAGATGGCAGCTGTCAGAAGGCCTGTGGCGCCAGTGGGTGACTCCGTGATTTATGAATCCAGCCCCACGACTATGTACGGATCCATCAAGAGGCCATGCGAGTACTCGGCGACAGCGTAAGGACGACTCCGTACGCATAATACTAATGCACCTATACAGTAGATGCTCGTACACTGCACGAAGTACAAATATAGTGTTGTAAAGACAGAACCGCGCCTCAGCGAGAAAAAGTCGGCGGCCAGAATACGCAGCACAAGGCCAGCAAAAAGACCTCGTCTCACGTCTGAGACGCCGGATTTCCTGGGAGAGCGCGAGGCGTTCGAGTCTCTTAGACACAAAAGGAGGGCGATCCGGGCATTTTGGAGCAGGACAGCAAGACGAGAGGGGAGCCGAGCGCGCTGTACACTACTCGTACATGGAATGAGGTGGCCCTCGAAATTGGATCAGCCAAGGCCAGTCCTCTCTCTCTGTAATGCCGTTACTACAGTGGGCGTAGTTACTCCGTAGGCAGCGGAGCCCGCTAAGTGCTTTTGGCATTAGCGCCTGTCTGCCCATGGGGACTGTCGGACCGGCTGCCGCGAACGTGGCTGGCGTGGAATCACCGATCCGACGTTGCGTTGGAGGAGGAATGGTCAAATGGAATAAAGACGTTGAGATTTTTCCGTCTCTCAGTGGGGTTAGAGGGGTCGTGCTGCCAGAGACAGTGCAGGAAGACCAGCGGTGGACACTGTTCTGTGTTCAGAGCTCCAGCGGCCCTAGCCCTATATTACAGGGGGAAAGTAGGGGCGCAGAACCGATGGTCGGCTTGATGCTAGCGACGGGCAAGTGCTGAAATACCTGAAATACCTAATATAGAAGGTGTAATAGAGAAGGTCCGGCCTGTTTGTCGCAGTGCTTGGCTGCAGCACTTTGGAGAGAGATATCACCATATCAAGAATTCGAAGCAAGACAAACTGCATGCAACACTGCACATCTGCCGGTGAAGAGGGAGCCAGCAATACCGAGGGCACAAGTCAACGAGCGAAACAGGAAGGCAGAAAGTAGATGCCTCAATGTTCCCCTCTCAGTGGTTATTTAATTGCGGACGTACATCTAGTCTCCGCTTATGGTACTTTTATTTTTTGGTGAGACATCGTGATGAGGTAGAGGGCAGCCCAGCCACGAGGAAAAGAAACAAAAAAACACCTAGAAGAAATACAACTCGCACCTTGTATACTGCATACCCTGGTACACACTTTCATGTGCCGCTCGGGAGTTGCAAGGCGAGAGTGTACGCAGCGGCGCAGTTGTACCCCCCCTTCGCACATAGAAAGAAAAAAATAGCAAAGCTGAGCAGCGGAGATTTATTTTTCAGGCAGACATGGGACCAGGCGACGTCTCATTGGTTCTGGGCTCGGTGATGTCGGTAGCCTCGTTCGTAGTGTATGGAGCGGAAAACAAACAGTAAAGAAATCAAAGCGAAAAATTGCCGTGCGGAGAGGCGGAGGGAGGGGGTTGGGACCCAATTTCTAGTGTTTACATTGGATATGGATCTGTGCTTGTCCAGCTCTTAAAAATTTCACTGGCCTTGGTGCTTGCAGCAGGACGAGCATCACTCTCCAAATGAAGTACCCTCCACGACCAAATTTCGTTCTCGGAGCATGGCGCTTTTTTCTCCTTGTTTATTGTGGCTGCCTTCATCTATACCGCTTGCTCTTATGGCCTAGCCATTATGTTTTGCACAACGAAATATAATGCCTCATATTTTATCTGGCATAGACTAAACAGGTAAACGGCAAGCAAGCTTCGTCGGCCTTAGTTGTTTCGTTTCAAGCTAGGGGGGGGGGGCGCATGGACGGTTGTGGCGAGAGCCGCCCGCTTGTTTTTTGGGTGCATGTTCATTAATTCTTGTGCATGCTCCCCTCCTCTTAACCTTGCACTGTCTTAAATTGTTCGTATTGCTTATGCTACAGTTCTGCGCTGGCATGCCACATCTTTCTGTCTTCTCGCCCCTATCTCGGCCGTTAATTGCTAAGTTAAGGAGGGGGGGAAGAGTGACTGGGGGTGACTGAGCTGTTAGCGTCCTTTCTGCATGTATTCGTACGTTTCTATCTACGTAATGCGGAGGCCCTGAGGCGTACTCGTCGATGCTCGGGCGAGGCTGGTCTGGACTCGGGTCGGTGTCGTGGTTTTTGACGTGTTTGGGTCCAGAGACATCCCCGTGGCAGCAATTTGCGTACTATGACAATCAAAGGTGCAAATTGCAGGGTGTCTTGGCGAATAGTTCTGGGGTGAGGGAAGACGTGAGCGGAGTTTTCTGTGCACAAACAGCTCGAGATGCGTTCCTCTCCCATTTGGCCTAGACTATTCCTGCTTTGGCCGTATTCGTCTGCCTCTTCCGAGAGAGTTGCACATGAGACCGGCACCAGGAGCAAGCGACTAGACTAAGAAAATACCCTCCGGAAGGCGCCAGAAACGGCATTTGTTTGTCTCTGGCGACGATGACACTCTGGCAGACGTACGAATACGAGTACTGCTAGAGAGCAGTGGAGGTAAGGCACAGAGTACAAACATGGCAGGGATACATAGAACAGGAGCAGTGGGATGGGAATGACAGAATGGGGGAAGAGGGATGACAAAGAGGCAAAGGCTTGGATCTGGGGGAGGTGGTTTCAAACCACAGACGCTACACCAGTGGTCAACAGGGGGTGCTTACCTTTCCCCCATGATTGCCGAATCTCAGACAGCAAAATACGCAGTAGAGGCGGAGTAGGATACTCATTGTCGCGCATTCCACAGCGCATATATATTTTTTCTTGTGTTCTTTACAGGGGTGGAAAGCGGCGCTGCCTCTGTGTTCGAACACCAGAGAGTCTGGTTCGGCCTCTGTGCCTCGATGCCAACTTCAGACGAACAAGCAACACTCATAGGCCTGCCGCCTCCCCCTTCATTTTACTGGCCGACGGCACTGCCGCAAGCCGCAGCTTGTGCAAGTGTGGTACGCCGGTATGGCAGAAGCTGATGCCGTGGTCGCTGCCCTGTTCGTTGCGTGTTCTGTTCCATTGTTCGATCGTTCTATGTTCTATGGCACAAGGATCCGCCAATAACGTAGACTGTACTCCGTACAGATGCTGCGTTCTCTTTGGCCCACAAGAGATCTCTGATAAATTGCTGGCTTATGCTGTCTGCTCAGTTTCTCGGCGCCTCTCAGGCCGAGTTATAGGCCAGCAAGTGATGGGCTGTTGCCATTAATGGCAGGGATAGGTAACTGGGCATGCTGCTGTAGTGTATGTATCTTATGAATGCACTCTGTCCGGAGAAGGCACATCCATACCGTCCGCCACTGAACCTCCGGGGGACCACTTGTTGTCTTTGTGTGATTTGGTCTGTAGTTTGTTGGCCTGCCCAGCTTCTACATATGTAGATATTATTAGCTGCTGCAAGGCCCGGACTGCCTGCCACTGTTTCGCAGCGCCACACTTCGCCGTACGACTGCAGCATCGTGGAAGCACAGGTACGGGGTCGTTGGTAGCGCTCTGCGGCGTAGACTGTACATGATGTGCTCTCCAGGCCCCTGCGTGAGAATACTCGCCCATGTTTAGCGAAGATGGAATATACCGCACTCCTCGTAACAAGGTCCCGATGAGGCCAGATGCCAAGACAAGGCACTGAGAGACGTATGCGCGTTGCCTCGCATTTCTCCGTGCGTCTTCTGCTCGTTAGTGGTCTGGCTTGCCTCTCCCGCTCTGGTGTATCTGTATCTGTATATGAATCCTCCTGGTATCTTTTGGCTTGCTCTCCATCCTCTGTCTTCCCCCACTTCATTCCTCCTCAATATAAATGCGATACCTTCGATATTGGGCCTCCTCTTTCTCCGCCTCGTTTTGGGACCAGAGAATGGCCGGCCGGACAGGCACCCCTCCCCGTGGTGTCGAAATCTTTCTGTAGGTAGCAGAAATAATCAAGGGCGACGAGAAAAAAGGTACATGCATGTCTGGTAGCCGCGTCTGGATCCCTGACTTTTTGCGACCGCGCAGAAATGAAGAGAGAGAAGCAAAACTACCGAGCCAACGTCCCTTCTCCTTTGGCCCATTTGGCCGCCCGCAGATAGCCTCCGAGACCATCTGCATTCAGCAAGCGGGCGGCGTGGTGCGATGTACAAGTGTATGCAATTATTCCGTATGCAGTTATTCTGATGTGGTGAACTTCACTGTCGACTACTCGCACAGTGCACACAGTGTACACCGAGGCAGCGCTAGACCCCGCCAAAGCTTGCTGTGTTATCGTTTCTTAGGCGTTTTCTGTCTCTTTTTTTCTGATCGTGTGGTGGTTTTTGTGGGACGAGTGGAGGTACGGAGTAGTCAAGAGCGAGAGAGAGGGGCGGCAGCACAGAAGCGACGCCGGTGTCGTCCAGAACCAGTCGCTCCTTCCCCCATGGTGCAGTGCATGCTTTGGGTAGTCCGTTACGTCGTGCTTGCCTTTGACGGTGGTGGCTCTCCGGTCTCCGCACCCAGCCAGCAGCACCGTTCGGTCCTGCCTGTTTTGCTGCACCACCAGCAGTAGTAGCAGACGATGAGTGGCCACACTTTAGTTTCTGTCGGCACCGCGTCTTTTTTTGTCCACAGCTTCATTTCCTGCTTCGTCCTGGCCCCCCTTCTGCTTTCTCGATTTTCCTTCATTCTCGTCTTCGCCTTTGCCTTCGAGCTGTGCGCCACACACGCACATACGCACATACACGCACACACCACTCACACCCTCCCCCCCTCTCCCCTCCTCCTCACTATCGTGCCGCCTGCCCACAACGCTCCAGCAAAACCGCGGCGATCTGCCCTCCTCGCTGCTTGGGGGGCGTTTGTCATGCTGGGTCGCCCAACCGTATCATGCTCCTATGCTTCTATGCCCCTACGCCCATATGCTCATGCCCCCTAGTCGCCTGCCTTTCCCCACAGCAGAACGAATAGATTCGGACCGGCCAAGTACCGCGGGCTTGCTGCCTTCCTGATATATTCTTTCTGGCGTTTCTGGCAAGCATCAGTTGCCAGCGGTCTTATGTGCCCTGTCATATAACGCTGCCCGCCTCCGCTGCCAAGACTGCGTGACGAACAGGGATGCTTGCGTCTGTATGAAGGGCAGCTAGAGGAGCAGGAGACCCAGGAAGAGGCGGCAATACGCCTCTCGAGAGATCTGGGGTGAGGACAGACTCCCAAATCGAAGCTGCAAAGAGACGAGGCCAGAACACAACGAGACCGTTACGGCAACTACATCTACGACACCAACGACATCTACGACATCTACGACATCTACGACATCTACGACGACTGCGACGACTACGACGACCACGAACACCAGCCGGGCAGCAGGAGGTCCCTCCCACGCCTGGTGCCAACCGACCCGAGCGAGGACCGGCCAGCCAACCCCATAGCTCAATCTATATCAGAGAAGATCACGTCCAGGGGGGAGGGACCAGGGCCAAAGTACACGCCCTCGCCTACAGCCACGCCCACACCCACCCATACCCATTGTACCCATCCGTACCTATCCATACGCATCCATACCCACACCTGCAGACGGACACCGGCTTTCTCTTTTTCCTGCGTTTTGCTGTGCTCATCCAGTGTCTACTGATCCGTCGCTCCAAGCTCTCTGGGCAGCCGTGCGGCAGGACCGAAAGTGACCAGGAACACAGAGATATATGACAGCCGGCCCGGCCACCTCGTCGAGCTTCATTATTTTTTTTCTCTGCTTCCACCCTCCACCACTCTTCTTCGTCTTCGTTTCTTCTCTCTTCTCTCTTTTCTCTTCCTCCTCCCTTGACTCTCTTTGGCTTTGAATTACAGCTCTGACTGCCATCTTTCTGGCTTCTGGGTACTTGGCTCTTCTCGGCCTCGTCTTCTCTCGCTTCGTTCTTGCTGTTTGCTGCTTGCTGGCTCAGCCGTCTTTCGTTACACAATTTCTATTCTTGTTTTGCCTTTGTCGACCACCACTCGTTTGAGGTCTGTTCCCGTGCTTCTAGCCAGCACCAGCACCCATAACACTGCATTATTCACAACGCATCCGCATTGCATCCATCCCCATCGTCAACCTGGCTCTTCCCACTACCAACGAAGACATCATCGCCATGTTGTCCAACCCGCTGCACCGATTCTCGGCCTACTCTATGCCGTCGACGACGCTAATGTCCAACGGGCATGTGCAAGGCAACCACATGCATGCGTCAGGACTGGACACACTGACGTCGGGCTCGCACTATGCGCTGCAGCAGCTGCAGCAACATGTCGGTGTCCATAACCCCCATCTGGTGCGTCCAGGACCGCAGGTCAAGCACCGGCAAAACCCATATGGGCCAACACGAGGCTCCGGAGCTGCAGGACCCATCCGGCGGCGCATCAGCCGGGCTTGTGACCAGTGCAACCAGCTGCGTACCAAGTGTGACGGGCAGCATCCGTGTGCGCACTGCATCGGTGAGTGAGAGAGAGAGAGAGAGATAGAGGAAGGTAAGGGCAGTGAGAGCTAACGGTATAGAATTTGGCTTGAGCTGCGAGTATATTCGTGAGCGCAAAAAGCGCGGTAAGGCATCGCGCAAGGACCTGGCACAGCAAGCCGCAGCCCAAGCAGCGGCGGCAGCGGCTCAGAAGGGCGATGGGTCAGGCGAGGGCAACGGCAGCACCGGAGCCGGAGCCGGAAGCGTGGAAGCGGACGGCCAGAACCACGACAGCAAGTCGATTGTGGTGGCAGATGGGTCGGCTGCAGGACTGGTCAATGATAAACTGATGGCGGAGCTGGCAGAAGACGCAATGCAGCGCAGCCAGCGCACAAGCAGCATGGACAGCCTCGATTTAGGCGGCCACCAACAGCATCAGCATCTGGGCGGCGACCCGCACCAACAACAGCATCAGCAGCACCACCAGCAGCACCACCAACAGCACCATCAGCAGCATCACCACCTGGATGGCGGCGGGCTGGACCTCAACGGATACGGAGCCATGCAGCACGCAGCGTCTTACGACCGACAGGCTCAGGCGGCGGCGGCGGCGGCGGCCATGAATGCGCACATGATGGGAGCCGGAGCTACAGGCAGCCATCACACGCCTTATGCGCCGTCGCAGGCTACGATGTCCAGCTATCCAGACCTGCCGTATGCGCTGCAGACCCAGAGCCCAACAGGCTACTCAGCCAATGCTGGCCCTTTCCGCATGGCTACGTCTCCTCTTAGTGCCTATCCGATGGGCGGTGAGCCCGCTTCACCCCCGTGGTTGACCATGTCGTCGCCGCCACCGCAGTACCATCACCAGCCGCCGCCGCCACAGCAGACTATGCAGACGTCGTCGTCGGCCTCTTCTGCGGCTGTTGTTTCTGTGGCGGCAGCCCAGGCAGCAGCGCAGGCTCAGGCTGCAGCGGCCCAGGCGCAAGCCCAGGCTCAGGCGCAAGCTCAGGCCCAGGCACAAGCCCAGGCACAAGCCCAGGCCCAAGCCCAGGCCCAGGCTCAAGCCGTCGCTGCTGTTCAGGCCCGGGCGGCTGCTGCTGCTGTCCATGCCGCCATGGCGCCGTCGCACATGCCCAGCAGCTACAACCCGGCGCAACTCCGGTATCCGGTTCTCGAGCCGCTGGTGCCGCACCTGGGACACATCATCCCAGTGTCGCTGGCCTGCGATCTGATTGACCTGTACTTTGCCAGCTCGTCATCAGCGCAGATGCACCCCATGTCGCCGTACGTCCTTGGCTTCGTCTTCCGCAAGCGCTCCTTTTTGCACCCGACTAAGCCGCGACAGTGTCAGCCCGCTCTCCTCGCCAGCATGCTCTGGGTCGCCGCCCAGACCAGCGACGCCGCATTCTTGACCAACATGACCTCCGCCCGCGGCAAGATCTGCCAGAAGCTGCTCGAGCTGACGGTGGCCCTGCTCAAGCCGCTCATCCACACTCCGTCTGCCGACGCCTCGCCGCTCGAGAGCCCCACGCTCATGGACGGCATGGCGGCTAGCCTCGGAGCTGGCCTTGGAGGCGGCCTCGGCGGCATGGGTAGTGGTCTCGGCAGCAGCATCCACTTTGGCGTCGGCACGTCCGGCACTACCACCAATGCCGGCGCTGTCGCCCTCGGCGGTCTCGGCATGGCCACGCCGGGCTCGTTTCAGATGGACGCGGCCCCGACCACCAACGAGACTGGCGGCGCTTTTGGTGCCGCTGGCTCGCTCGACGACGTCGTGACCTATCTGCACCTGGCCACGGTTGTTTCCGCCAGCGAGTACAAGGGGGCCAGTTTGCGCTGGTGGAACGCCGCCTGGTCGCTGGCCCGCGAGATGAAGCTGGGCCGCGAGCTACCGCCTAATGCGCCATCTTCCTATTCCCAGCCTCAGCAGCGGCATCAGCATCAGCATCCCCACCAGCATCCTCACCAGCACCCTCACCAGCACGCACACCATGCGCACCAACACCAGCAAGACTTGCAGAACCAGTTCCTGCAGCACCATATGGATCCCGATCTGGACGCAGAAGGCGACGACGACGAGAGCGGTCTGCTCAGCGCTGTTGGTCAACTCGGCCATCAGCCTGCTACTCTCGACATCCACGCTGCTAATGTTGCTCCTGGCATCGCATCTGAGGAGGAACGCGAAGAGCGCCGCCGCATCTGGTGGCTCGTTTACATTGTCGACCGCCACCTGGCTCTCTGCTACAACCGCCCGCTCTTCCTGCTTGACGCCGAGTGCGAAGGCCTGCTGCGGCCCATGGACGAAACCGCCTGGCAGAATGGCGAATTTGACACCGACAACTTAGCTGCTGCCGACGATGGGAACAATGGCCTTAACAGCATGAATGGCATCAGCGACATGAATGACATGGACCTTGGCAACAATGAAGACGACAACGACAACGACGACATCGACAGCCACTTTGCCGCGAACACAGACCCCGACGTGTTGGCCCTGGACCTCACTGGCAGCAACAGCAGCAGCAGCGTCGCCAGCAATGACAGCAACAACAAAGCCACTGCCAGAAAGGACAGTAGCGGCACGGACGATGCCGACAGCAACACCGGGGCTGAAGACGACGCAGAGGCCCACGCCACCGCTGGCACCACCTCGCACGCCGACGGCCGGCCCCGCGGCCCTTCGTTTGCCTGCACCGGCCACAGCATCTTTGGCTGCTTCCTGCCTCTCATGACCATCCTCGGCGAGATCGTCGACCTCCACCACGCGCGCAACCACCCGCGGTTTGGCCTTGGTTTCCGTGCCTCACGCGAGTGGTGGGATGACCAGACCTCCGAGATTGCCAAGCACCTGGACATTTACGACCAGAGCCTCAAGGTTTTTGTCCAGCGGACTCTCAGTCCGGCTGCGCTGGCGGCCGCCAACGTTGAGCAGGCCGCAGCGGCAGCTGCTGCTGTCGATGCGAGCAATTCTGTTGTTGCCAACAGCTCTCACGCAGCTGCTTCTGCTTCTGCCAACGGGGCTACACCAGCTCATTTGAGCAGTGACGTTGCTGTGGGCACACCTTCAGCGCTCTCCGTGCATTCTATGCATTCTGGTAACTCGGGCCAGGCAGCACCGTCGGTGCCCACCGGAGCTACCTCGCTATCAGCGCCTCCGGGCACCACATCTTCTCCCGCTCGCATGACAGAACTGGATATCCAGACGCGCATCGTCGCCGCCTACGGCACTCATGTCATGCACGTTCTGCACATTTTGCTCGCCGGCAAATGGGATCCTATCAACCTGCTCGACGACAACGACCTGTGGATCAGCTCCCAGGGCTTCATCACTGCCACTGGCCACGCCGTTGCGGCTGCCGAGGCCATCAACAGCATCCTCGACTACGATCCCGGCCTCGAGTTCATGCCCTTCTTTTTCGGCATCTACCTCCTGCAGGGCTCCTTCCTCCTGCTTCTCATTGCCGATAAACTGCAGCGCGAGGCTAGCGCCAGCGTTGTCCGAGCCTGCGAGACCATCATCCGCGCTCACGAAGCTTGCGTCGTCACCCTCAACACTGAATATCAGGTATGTGCCGTCTCCCTCGTTCTCTTTCTCTCTGTCTCTCTCCATCTTCCCACACCCTCACACCTTTCTCCCCGCTAACAACCATATCAGCGCAACTTCAGCAGAGTCATGCGTGGAGCCCTAGCTCTGGTGCGTGGTCGTGTTCCTGAGGACCTCGGCGAGCAGCATCTTCGTCGCCGGGAACTCCTTGCTCTCTACCGCTGGGCCGGAGATGGCACAGGTCTGGCCCTGTAAATGAGCCTAATACATCTTCTATTTATTTTGTTTTTCCTCTTTTCTCTTCTTTATTGGTTTTCTTGGATCTGCTTTTATTTGCTCCGTTTCGGGTTAATCAAAGGCCTTGCTTTTCGGTGTCGATGTCTGGTATACGGGAAAACAAGAGTGTGGATATAAACAGGCGTTGGATTCTGTGTGCGTGTCTTCTTTTGGATCTTTTTTTGTTCTATTTCAAAAATGTTGCTTCTTCCCCTATCCATCCTACATGTAATCCTCCAGAATCCCACAAAACAGGAGCTGTCTCGATGCGGTATGATGGGGCTTGTTGACTCATAGTGAAACACCTCTAGCCAAGCTTGATTCGTTTTCGTTTTCGCTCCTGTCGCTGTCGCTTTTGGTCGTTTTCGTCAATTTGGTCGCTTATGGTGGCTTTAGTGGTTAGGGGCCGTTATCGCCTTGTCGCTATCGGTTGTGTCTTGTATGAACGCCGCATGGGCAGTTGACGCCGAAATTACTGTTACTGTATTTTTCTCTCTTATTTATGGGTTGTATTAGGTTTAGCGAATGCGTGGCCGTCAGGAGCAAAGCCGGAGGATCAATTAGTTGAGGAGGCAAATAATAGGAGTCTGCTTCTTCGCCCTTTTTTAGCCATTCAGCAGCTATAGGTTGTATCTAATATTGCGCAATTTCACAAGTGTTGTATATTTCTCCAAAGCATTCCCCCAGTCTGACCAGTTCATAAAAACTGGCACTACAACTCGGTTCATGGCACCTCCTATACCGATGACCAATTAGGGCTGCTACTTGTTTCAACGGCACTCTCGCCATCAAGCTCTGCCTGCTCATCCTATACGGAGAACCTACGTAGCAACTACCATACCCAGCCACCCCCCACTGAGCGACAAGCCCTCTCTAAAAACCCCCAAAAACCGATGGCCCTGTGGCGATTCTCAGCTGCCTCAGCTGTCGCATGAATTGTATCTCCAACACGGCCCTTGCATTGCCTGTGGAGATGGATGGAGTCAGCATCACCCCGTCGTCCCCCCCCCCTTTACCTTGACCTTTCATCATTATTATATTTTGGCCCATGGCAACTCGTGCCTGGGAAATATTTGTCTTGGAGGGCAAGGGGGGGAGTTTCTTGACCAAAAATTGGTGGCTGATGTGCGGCTGTATTTCCATCATTCAGCTGCTGTGCGTTCCGGATTCTGAGCCGTCCCCCGTATTGTGCACTGCGTCGTTCCTATTTGCTCTCACCTCCCCCCACCGCACATTTTCTCATTACCTTCTGTCCCCACCATTCTCACCATCTCGACCTTTTTTATTACTCTTATGCTCGTGCACGTACTCAATTCTTAGTTCAGCTCAAGAGGGATAGCAGCCGATCAAATCCCGGGCTCTACACTTGCCGCATAGGGTGAGAACTACGAGTTACACTGTCCACACTATGGGGTGCATGCGCAGTTTGGCAAAAGCCTCAGCTCTTTTCCATGTAACGAACTACAAGTTGACACAATGTCCATACGGCATATTCACACAATTATAATCCCAGGGAAAAAAAGGTGTTTTTATTCTGTATCTAGTCTGTATCTTCCAAAATGAGTCTTTTGGAAGTTCTGTCGTTCAAAAGGGCAACCGGCTCAGTGATGGCATGTTAGTGACAGGGTGATTTTTGGTGGGGAGGTCCACGCGGGGCTGACTTACAACAATTCTAACACATTGTGTTCATGGCGACCTCCACACAGGGGAGGAAGGGCACCGAAAAAAGGGCTTTCTAGACCGTCGAGTGGCAGTCGTTGCAAGCATGCATCTTGCAGAGCTTGCACTCATAGATGAACCAGTGCGGGCCGGACTGGCAGT
The DNA here is from genome assembly GCA_001513895.1 of Graphilbum fragrans. NCBI lineage: Eukaryota > Fungi > Ascomycota > Sordariomycetes > Ophiostomatales > Ophiostomataceae > Graphilbum > Graphilbum fragrans. The sequence goes on along the minus strand of LLKO01000005.1, from coordinate 776,722 downwards.
AGTAGCAGCTCCACAGGAGCAGGCTGCTTTCCGACTTGATCAGAGCAAAATCATGCTTGCAAGCACAGTTGGCCATTTTGACAGGATTTGCGTCTAACGAGTTAGCCTACGGCCCCCTTCCCCAGAAAAAAACAATTTGCGTGCTGACCACAGAGTACGTAGACGCTGGAAAGGGGACCCCCAAAGAGGAAACTTACCGGTTGTAGCTAAAGTAAGGCTAGCTGGTTTGGCTGATGGCGGCAAAGTGGTTTCTTCTAAGACATTAGCTTACTATCGTGTAAAGTTTAGACGACCCTTGACATCGTGGGCAAGGAGCTGGGGCTACAGGGAGGAGGTGGACAGCTCCACCACTAAGACAGCTGCCACACTGTAAAACATATGACAAAGTGCAAAGAGAAGGCTTGTGTAGTATTTGAGGATACAGGTTTATGGTAAGACGGTCTGGCTTACTGAGGAGGGTAAGAGCTCAAGGGGAAAAGCTGAGAAGAGCAAGTGATGAGCGGCGACTGTTTCAAGGTGTGGAAGATGATGAGTTGATGAGGATAACTTTCAAGAAGGAATATGAGAAGGGGAAAGAGGGCCCTTTTATAATCATGGGAGGCAGCTGCATCAACCAGTAAGACCGCCCGGGGACAAAAAAAAACAAAAAGAAACCATCGGATTTGGTTACACTTTCCCGCACTCTCTCGCTCGGAAGCCATCCACAAGATCTACTCCGTAGAATTGTGATAAGTCAAACGCGGCCCAGTATCTGTCTTCACTGGTACAAGAGAAATGGTGCGGAACTTGTACCAGTACATCCAGACCATGTCTGCGGCAGAGTTTAGAACTTCTGCGGTCGGGGGTGGGGGTAAGAGAAGGAAAAGATAGGGTAGAGGACGGAAGAGAGAACGCCTCGTCTCCCAAAAGGGGCCGGCTGCAGGAGCCTAGTAGATGCTTCGGTGTGTACGTCGTAAGGACTTTCGAGTGGTGTACAGGAGGGTGAAAGGAAATACGAGTGGAGGGGGAGAGGGGGGGCTGTGAAGGGTCTTTGGGTGGTAGCTGAGGTCTAGACAAAGCCACATGCAAGGCAGGAATGAGGTGTGGGTGCGGTGGAGGGATCTCACCACAACTGCATAGATAGAAGAGGACCCTGAGAAGGGAAAAGGACAAGTTTGGTTCGAAGCCGCAGGTCCGGAGGACGGATAGGCTGCCCGGAAGATAGGCAAGGGGGTATAGGACGAGCAGGAGAGGCCAGCCAAGGCACCCACACGGCACGGAAATGCGAAGAACAATGGAAGGGAGAAAAAGGAAAGGAAAATTGGGATACTAAAAAAAGGGAACGAAGTGGTTCGCGGCAGCTGCTGTCAGGGTGCAAAATATGAGAGAGCCGGCTTGCAACCATCGGTTCCAGAAATTCGGTTTTGAACGAAAGGCGTAACCGTCTAGGGGGGCGCGCGTGTAACTCCCTCTCTACGACGTAGCCCAGAACTAGCCCTCCGTGGCCCGTTCTAGGTTTTATAGTTGCTTAGAGCCTCTGGCCTTTCCTGTATGTAGACGGGTTGAGGAAAACCTATGTAATTCAATATGCGGTTCTGTTAATGGAGCAGTTGGTAGTTGTCCCTTCACTTTGCGTGTTTTGGTTCCGCCTTTTGTTTAAGCCGCTTACAGACATGGCAGACCCAGATAAATCGTCGGACCAGACACACGAGCGCTGGGCTTTTTCCTCCAAGTAGGCCCATGAGACGCAAAGGCGAGCAGCAATAAGTTGATTGGGAGATCTAGCGGCATTGGCAGTGTATACTATTACAATCTTGCGGTGAGCGTATCGGCAACCACAAGAGCCCGAAAGTCGTGCCTGTCCCTTGTAGCGCACACCGAAAGCAGAGCCGCTCTGAAGATCACTCTTCTCAGGATCTCACCGCTTTCCGCTGAGCGAGACCGGGTCCTCACCCAGCTAGGGTCTCTTTTTCTATGCAACGCAACACTTTGGGTCCTATCAATAATCCTTGACATTGACAACGACTACGGTGAGACTTTTTGGCAATTCCCGCCCCTGGTTAGAACGATGGCGAGCTAGGCGAGCGGCCGTTTCCTTTGTGGTTCTGGGTTTGTGAAATATGAGAAAAAGAGACCGAAACCCCCCCCCAAAAAAGAGAGTGCCCAGCTTGTGAGAGCCACACCCTCGTCCACACATCAAACGCCTCGGGAGATTATGGAGGGGCCACTCTACACAAATCCATACGGAGCCGCTGCATAAAGTACAAGTGTGCATGGCACATAGCAATAATCCAGTTACTAGCACTGCCTCTGGCAAAGAAGCAGCTCGGTTGAAAAACCGACCGTCCATATCCTCTGAAAACAAGAGCACCGGTGACTGGCACTCGCGGCCGTCACTACGGTAAGCGGCAGAATGTTCTGATGTAGCTACAGAGTGGCCGTGCATTCGAGCAGCCACAGCTCAATTACAGCACGCATTAGCCGGCCTCAAACGCATGCGCGCACAGGCAGTTCAGGAGAACGGTGTCTCACGAACTATCCACGGGTCCTATTCCGTCCACTGGTTCGCTTCGCGATTCCGCTCCCTCCACTATTTGCACACGGCGGCTACACGACTACTGCCTTTGGCAGCGCTGAAATGTTGTGTAATTGCATGGGCATCGTGGTTTTCCGGAGCCGCATGGCGGCCTTGCACACAAAGACAGATCTTCTGGGTTGAAACAAACCGTTGAACTGGGAACTGGCCTTGCCAACGAAAACCCTGCAGTCACGGCACCCTGGTTTTGCGGTTCCACAGCGCACTGCCAGACTGGAAGTGTGAACTTGAATCGTGCTAGCTTCGATAGTGGTGCGCCAGCAAATTATGGCCAAGCGCTGTCCATGCTTCCAAGGTGTCTATCTGTCTCTGCGTAATCAAGCAGGGCACGTCTGCATGTACATCCATGGCGCCGCCGGTTTTTCCCAGGTTCAAAAGTCCGCGCTTCCGTCTTGCATCAAAGACGTACACCGCATCGATGCCGCACATGCAAAGACAAGAAACCACTCCGAATGTCACATGTGCCACTACGTAAAAGAAGGTGTGCCCGGCCTGCAGCTGCCACGCAAGTTTCTGACGCCTTTTTTGCTTTCCGCGAACCTCGTTGGTCTCCCACAACCCGAACCGGAACGGTGGGCGGCGACACCCTCCCTTGTGCTTACGCCTCGCCGTAGTTCTCACCGACACCTGGTGGCTTTTTTTTGCACAGACCAGCACATCGCTAGGCAGTGTGGTGAAATAGCTTTGTATACACTACGGAGTACATACATAAACCTCGCGATATATGGTCAGGGTTCTTCGGAGTGCAACAGTAGCTGGGGTTTCGATAGATAACTCACACCACGGCCAAATTACGAGCGTATCTACATACTAGCCGCAGTGCGAGTACGAGTAGTCCCATGAGCAAGGGCTCGATGCCGTTTCGACGAATCGCAAAGGAAAAAACCTGAAATCACAAGACAGAATGCGGGCTCCAATGCCATAGGTGGTCGTGCTGGTAGTGGTGGTTGTATTGTATACGGGGCACATTGGCAACTAGCCATGTGCACGTAGTCGTATGCAATAACCGCAACGGATGCTGGCTCACCAGCTCTATCAGAACCAGGACTCTTTCCTGAAACTTATCCCCAAGAACGTAAGAAAAGAGGCAGCCGGCCAGGATTCATATGTACTCGTACCACTGATCCGTGCAAGCACCCTTACATCTTAATGCAAGACTTTCGGGCCGGACGTGCTCCTAAGATTGCTGTTTCTCTCCATCGACGCACTGCTACGAGTACGTACTCACATGTCTCTTTGGGAGGCGAGTTCAGAACCCAGCCTCCTGTCTACCGTCCAACGCGAGGGAGAGGACGAGGGGCTGTTGGCAGTGCCACTTTCAGAGTGCACGAAGGCTGAAGAGACATCGGAAGACATGTATTTGCCGCTCGTTACGTGGTGACTTTGACACAGGTTTTGCCCTTCGCCTATCTGCTAGTGTCATTGGGACGAGACGTACGTGTGCTGCCAGCCCCCACCGTCATTTCGCCGTCTCAGCGATATTTTTTCAAATGTCCTGTCCCGTCACTTTGTGACGCCGACGGCCCCTTGCCTTCGGGCAACAGTAGAAGACGTGTACTTCTGCTTAGTCGCGCAGACAAGGCTGTAAACGACTCGTTACATATACACCCTCAAAGTGGCGCGTCCTACACCCCTCTCCTTCTCCCGTTCCGCCCCCCAAGTGAGTAACAGATGGCTTCTCTGTCCAGCACTTTAAACAACTGTTTAGTTCTAAAAAGCACTCACCAATACTTCCGTGGCGGATAGTAGAAGCCAGTGAGAAAATAAAATGCCGAGGGCTTTACGAAGGGCACGCAACCCCTTCCTCTTGTGACGGCTAGGCGCTTTTAGCAGAGTGGTTGCTCGCCTCCGGCACCTATATCATAACTCTTACAGCCACAGCACAATAGGAATTGTATTTAGATGTGACATGTCACATCCCGCGTGGCCTATTTGGCCAGTGTGTTTATATTATATGGTCGGCCGCATCGATTGTGCTTAAGTACTATCCCAAGCGGCCGAACGACCTTTGGCCGCTTTCTGCTAACTAGCTAGAATACAGCATGACTTTTGTTAAGGACAACACACCGGTTGGGAAAGGGGGGCGGAGGGGAGACAAAAAGTCGATGGTGGAAAATAATTGGCTCTTCACCCTTTATTGTATACTCGTATTGGGCAGAGCTGCATATCCTGCGATGCCCTCCACTTGATTCAGCTCCCCTGACCCACCCCCTCTTAGTGCCCGAAAGACCCTGACCGCTGCTTTGCTCTTCTTACTTTTCCTGGTCCGTCCCCTGCCCAGATCTGATGGCCCATGTCCGACGTACGTTCTGCGTCTTTACGGAGTATAATGAAAAGGTGTGCCTGTTTGAATATAACTCTATTTCTATATAGATATATATCTACTCCATATACACACATATAAATAAACAAAATCAACATTGGGAAACACAAACCAAAATAAAATCAAATGGTGAGCAATAGCTTACACTAAAATGGCTCACCAGAACAAGCCATGGGTGCCAACGCATATCCAAGCAATGGGGCGTTCCGGAGCGGCAGAAGGCGAAGAGCGGCTGTGAGGAGGGCGATACTTGATCGGCAACAGCGCGCCACCAGGTCACTGCGCCGTTTGCGGCCGAGTTCATCTTCCGAGCTTATGCAAGCCTCGCACAAAATCCTATTTCTCCGTCTAGAGGATATTCCAAGTGGAAGTTTGCGTCCATCATCCATCGTGTGTGCACTAACAGTGTCCACTGGTTATTGATTTGTCCAAGGCCTTGTCCTTCGAGTGTCATCCAAATCCCACTCCCTTATCTTTATTTCTTTTTCCTTTCTATTTCGTTTGTTGGTTGGCTTTTAGTCGCCCCGGACACAATACTATTACTAATGGAATGTTTGTATTGTAGCCCGCTCATGTTGCTGTCCCGTCCCTATTTTCCCTCTCTCTTCTTCCCGACGCGTCATCCCCCCATCCTGGTCCAGTGGACTCTCCGCCGCCCTTGCCTGCGGCTACCTAGACACACACCGCTTTGTAGCGAGAGTATCGCTGAGGGCTAAGAACAAGGCCATTATATTCTTTTAGCCCCGTAAGCTTGCGTCTCCTCCCCGATGCTTCTACTCTTGCAAAGCAAAGGCGAACAGCAAGTACAGCTGAGTTGTTTAGTTATGCCACATTCCTTGTTGAGAGAAGCAGCATATTCTCACGTAAATTGACGAATTCAACTATACTGATTGTAGATCACGTCTTATTGAAGCAGGAGCGACAGCGATGCGTGGGCTGCCTGATGCCATCCGCTGCCTCATGCCATCCGCTGCCTCATGCCATCCGCTGCCTCTCAGCCATGACCTGGGGAGGCGGAGCTGGTTGGAGATAACACTTGTATTTTCCTATCTAGACAGAACACAGCGTATATAGACTATATATGCCTTATGCCCTTCATCCCGGTCATTTGATTCCTGAAGGGAGAACCTCGAAGAGAGCAGCACATTAAAGACAGCTTAAAGTAACAAAAAGCTCCTCTTGGGGTACTATTAGAAGAAAAAAGAACAGAAAGAAGAGTTTATACGGCCTGTGTTTTTCTTGTTCACCGCTTCTTCTAAGACTGTGTGTTCTTGTTAGCTCCCTCCCTTGCGCAAAGCGAAGTCAGTTTAGAAAATCAAATCCCGCAAGGGAATTTGGAATACAAACAGAGGCGTGCCGATATATAGCCCGAATCTGGCTGGTCATTGGCTGCCATGTAGTTTCTACCAAAGCTTTTGGCATTATTAATATAACTTATGCTCTTTTCTTTTCTATTTTTCTCTGGTGGCTTGGGTGCCTTCCGCTTTCGCTGGAAGCCGAAGTTACGGAATAGCTTTTTTGGTAGTTTGATGTAAGGCCCTTGAGCTCTCCCTCTTGGCTAGCACATCATGCTACTTATTGTGGATGGTGCCTCTGAAATAGAAGCACTTGGACATATTCTCTACTGAATCACCCACGAGGGAGCGGAACGAATAAAAGTGGAATGTAAAGCATACCCCAGGCCGCAGAGGAGACGAAAAACCGGTCGAAAAGCGCTACAGTACTGAGAAAGGATGTACCCTCCGCGATTATGGTGGTCGACTGCCTCGCCTTTTTCTCAGATTCCGCTCGCTGTCCCTGGCTCCGATAGAGAGAAAGGATATACTGGCGATAGATAAAAAAGCAGGAGGACCGCAGGATAAGCAAGGAGGCGTCCCTGAAAAGAAAGTACGAAAGCACCACGCATTACTATGGAGAAGCAAAGGCAAAAGGCGATGTGAAGACTCACGCTACGTGTGCAGTCTTCGGAGTAATAGTAATCATCATGCAGTTGGACTGAATGAGGAATCGGCAAGTGTACTGGTCCATTAACATAAAAGCATAATAGAAGGCATAGTAGCATGAGAAGGAGCGAGATGAAAGGCGAGGATAGCGAGACGGGAGAGGGAAGGGAAAAGGGGGGGGTATGCATAAGGTAACCATCCAGTAGCCTGCTCCGTCACCGCCGTCATTTTATTCCACGCTGTAATTGTGATGAGTTCCAACCCCGTGCCCCGTTGATTTCTCACCAATGAGATCCTCGCCACTAGGTGTGCCCTCCATCTCCTCCCTCTCTCCCGTGGCTCGCCCCCCTTCCCCTCCCCTTAGTTTCGCTGCCTCCGTGTTTAGAACCACTCACACTAGCAGAAAGCCTTTCCGGAGCAAAGCAAGCGGAACAATACCCACCACGGCAAGTCTCAACGACTCGGCGCCTAGATGCTACAACTTCTCGCCTTCGCTCCTTCCAGTCTCTAGCTCTGGCTCGTCCCTTTGCCTGGGCGACGAGGGTCTAGACGACGCCGCCCTGGTAGCGGGTTTCATCTCCAGCCCCTCGTTGTCGCTGGCTTGCTTTTCCTGGAAGGTAAAAGCATCTGAGAGGTTGACCGCGAGGAAAGATTTTGGCAGTTTGACCCTATTGATAATGAACTATGTTAGCTACTTGCCAAACCATTTACTATTTCAGTCTTTCCCCTAGTCTCCGCAAACCGAGAATTATGGAAGCCGACATGAGTGGTATGGTGTATAATACTGCGTCTGTTGAAGCAACGGGTAGTAAGATTGGGGGGGAGGGAGCGAGGAAGGCTAGTATGGATGGTAGTCTCCACAGAATGTTGGAGGAAAAGGGGGGGAGAGGAAGCTGATCTTACTCGTGGAAGCGACCTCGCAGCGTTTCAATCACAGTCTTCCAGTCGTTGTGGGCGGTTAGACTCCGACGGGGGGCACAGCTGATGCAATGGCGACTATCTAACTGAACGTCAAGCGGGTCATAGACGTGGCAGCCTGGGCTGATTGTGATACGGATGCTGTACTGGTACATAGGAGCATTGTAACTTTCGGATGTGCCGTCGGGGTGGCTGTGGTGTTGGCCTCCACCGCTAGTTTCGGACTCGTAAAGCTCAAAGCAAATCTGGGAGAGATAGTCAAGCTCTGGGATGGATGCTCGTGTGATTCTGGTTTGAATGCCACCCTCTAGGATGCAGTTGAGCAGCGTGTAGATGTGCGATTCCTTGGTGAAGTAGAAGAACGACTTGACTTCATCAGACGCCTGCATTTCCTCGAGGTCTTGGACAATCTCCTTGAGAAGCGGCAGAGATGTCAACAACCCAATTTCCAGCTGCCAAAAGAGTAATTGTTAGTAAAACGCCGGACGTGGCCGGTCGTCGAAAAAATGAGCAAAAAAACGCAGAATACTGGTGACATACCTTCTCACTGTCCGTAATACCGTACTCCTGGGGGCAAATGAAGTCGAATAGCACCTTGGCCAGCTGATATAGCTCACGTAGAGGTTCGAAACGTGCGTCTGTTTTGGCTTTTGACGGGCTGTTGTTACCCTTGTAAAGATGGAAATACTGCTCTGCTGGGGGGGGCTCAGCAGCGCTATGGCGGAGACTAGTCATCCACGAGCGCCGTCGGAATATGCGCCTGACGCTCGGTTTGTTGGAGTTGTTTGCATTGTTATTGTCCGAGGCACCATTTCCAGTAGCACCATTGTTGCCGGTGCTATTTGCAGCAGTGTCGGATTTGCCCTCGTTGCTGTCTCCCTTTTCACCACCAGCGGCAGTCGCTTTATTCCCTCCACTACTAGCAGAGGATGGCCGTACTCCATCATAGGATTTACGGTCGTCAGACGTAGCCGTAGCTTTGGAAGACAATCCCGTCGAGGGGACACCAAGGTTGGACGCATCCTTTTGCGTGGAGGTCGGGGGGGATGATGCTTGCGACGACGATTTCCCGCCGCCACTGTTCTTTGAGCCGTTGTTGCTGCCACCGAGGGCATATTGCCAATCTTCTTCCTCAAGCATGTGTTTTGGGGGTGTAAAGACCCACTCAAGGAAAGCGCGGTTGTGAAGGGCGTCGAACTTCATCGTGTCATAGAGTTCAGAGATCTTGCTAGGGTCAACCTTTTCTAGGTCGCAGAACTCGGCAAACAGCTTTTCCCAGCGCTCGCGAAACAGTTCAGCATCCTCACCGCAACACCAGCGTGATTGAATGTTGTTCACCGTGTTGGCCTGAGCGAGCGAACTGGCTATCGAAGACGAATTCGTCAACCTTCCATCGGATAGGCTGCTAGCCCCAGCTCCGGAAGCAGTGTCGGGGTCGGCGGCTGTTGATCCACTGTTATTGTTTCGTCCGCCATGGAGGGCGCTGCCGAGGATGGAACTATCGCGCGGCCTATCGAAGCTGCCACGAGATGAGAGGCCGGAGACGGTGGTATTGCTGCCTCCTCCGACGTTGCCTCCGCTTGCGCCGGCACTTGCGCTTGCGTTGCTGTGGGATCCGTGCAGTTTGTCATAGTTGTATTGCATGACCCTGCGGTGGAAGTTCATGAGCTGCACCACACGCGTTTGCACTTCAGACGGCTCCGGCATGTTTTCCGGCCAAGCGAAATGGGGGGGGCGCTCATTGTCTTTCCGGAGTAGATTTTTGAGCTTCTTTTTGACCTTGTCCATTTCATCTTTGGCAGCGTTCGAGTCGTCCAAGAGATCCTTGCGGATCTCCAGACAATCTTCGGGCAGGTCCTGGTCGCCTAGGAAAGCGCCAGCCCAGATCTGCGCGCTTGTGATGACTCGGCGCTCTGAGCTGCTGAAGACGCGGACTTCGTCGAGAATCTGTCGGTTGAGCAGCTGAAAGTCGTTGCGCATGTTCTCGCCAAGTTCTTGGGCCTGGTAGCGAGCAGAATGCGTCGGTTCACCACCCCATTTGACAATGAGCTGCAGTTTGTCAAGCACTAGGCTGTTCTCGGCGGCCGTAAACTTTGACATGGTTACGCCTGACAGGGAATCATGACGGCGAGGTGGGAGTCTGGTAGGAACCTCTGTGATGGTGCTTTGGTCGCTAGTGTCAAAGGGTGACGTAGTTGCGGCCGTGGCCGTTTCGGATGTAGTGGGGCCAGTCGGGACTTGCTCTTCGACGGGGGGAGGGATGTTTTCTTCGACGACTGACTTCTTCTTCCGGAACATGGGCTTGATTTGGACTTTGGTGCCTGGCCATGAGCCCTTCTTGACGAGCACGTTGCGGAGAGCGAGCAGCTTTCCGCGGTCTTCGATGCCGGCGCGGATGGCCACATCGACAGCGTTGGCGACGCTTGCCAGGGCTGCCTCGCCGATCAAAAGCACTTCCTCCTGATGGCCTTTGAGGAGCTCAATAAAAGGCTCGGTATGGAAGGTGAACTTGTACTTCTGTTTGGGGGTGCGGTCGGCATGGCGAATAACGGAAACAACTCCCTTGAGCTTCCACGAGTGGGCTGGCGGCGGTGGCGGAGGAATCTGATCTGGCTCGTCTTCTTCTAGCAGCGCATTATCGATGTTATAGTTGGGCTCTGCAGCCGGAACGGAGGATCCGATGTCTTGCATATGACCGGATTTAGCAAGGGCCTCGGCGATCGCGTGCGTCGACAGCGGCGCGGACATCGATACTGGGGAGGTGGCCGAGGGCGACGCTATGCTGCCATCGGGGCGAGCGACATAGGCGTCCGAAGTCTGGGACACAGAAGCTCCGGCGACGGCGGTGTCTTGCTGCAGCAAGCCTTTCTGGGTTTTCTGTGCCGGCTGCGTCGGCTCTGCCGGCTGCGTCGACTGGGTAGATTGAGCCTGCTGCGTTTTGGGGGCTTGTTGCAGCTGGTCTTTCGGATGCTCTTCTTGAACGGCATGTTTGCTGTGAACATTGTCTGTTTGGTGGACCGATAAAATGCTTCCACTGCTTCCAGATTTGGGCAAGCCGCCATCTTTGTCTTTGCTGAGGTTGCCCTGCAAGGATTTCTGCGCAGCTGTCAAGGAGTCAGAGTCGACAGTGGTGGGCGACGATGTGGAAGGGTTGAAGTTGGGTGGCGGAGGACCCATAATGGAAGCCGTGGTTCCAGCCGACGTTGAGACCGAGGCAGCGGCTGCTGCAGCGGCGGCAATGGCTGCTTTGCGCATCTTCTCCTTGATAAACATTTCGCGGAGCACAGAGGTGCAGTGGTTGTAGTAGTCGTCGTTGTCCTTGACGAAGCTCCAGCCATTGACGTCAATGACGTAGCTCTTCCCACCGGCACGAAGCAGATCGAAACCGCAGACGCGTTGACCAAAAGCCGTGGAGATCTTGCTTGCAATTTCCTTTTCGTCATTGTTGAGGGCGGTGACATAGCGGATTTCCTTGCCGTGGGTGTTGCGGCGGACAATGCCATCGACGACGGGCGACTTGCGTGTCTCTGCATGGCAATAGGAAGGGCCGACGGTGTAGGCCTTGACGTCCTCAGCGTTCTCGACACGCATGAACTTTTCGTAAATGTAGCTCTCGGTCGGGTGTGTAATGGCGCGAGGGAGGTTGAGGTCGGGGAAGTATTCGGAGCTCTTGTTGCCGATTTTTCGGAAGAGCTTGCGGGCACCGCCACCCGTCGCCTTTGAAAAGTAGATGATAATGTTGTGGTCCTCGCCACTGGTCGGCTTTTCGACAAAGGGTTTCCGGATGGCTTTTCCATCGACAACCAGGGTATCGCCGTCATCAAGGAGCTCTATCTTGGATGGAGGTGGGTTCTTCGCGGGATCGGTAGGCTCGAGGGTGACGCCGCTGATATCGCGAATGTGGCGGACAACCTCCGGAGTCAGAATGAGAGGACCGCCGTCACGGGTGACCTCTATGCGCTGAGGGGTCGGAACGCCGATGCTGTCGAGGAGATACAGGCAGGCGCGGCGATCCCAGAGGACCTTTTGAACCGGCACGTCGTTGACGCAAAAGGGACGGCGGGCTTTGACATAGGCGATGGCTTTGTCGAGAGGGAAACCGTCGGAGTAAAAGCAGATGAGGTAGTCGCTGTTGAGAGAGAGGTTAGAAATGGGGTAGAGGACGGACAGACACGGACAAGGGAAAGGAGAAGGAATCAGTACCACAACGGCCAGTTCTCGACCTCTTCGTCAAGAATGACCTTGTCTCCAAAGACGGTGACGTCAAAGTCGCTCTTGATGAGTCTCTGCAGGATATTGCGGCTCGGCTTGCTGCGGGCCTTGGAGTCGAGAGCACACACGCCGATGACGCCGAGAGGAGGGCGTCGAACGTCTTCCCTCTTATGTGGAGTCCGATCGCTGCTCGGGCTGTGGCTGCTAGGCACAGTGCTGCCGCTGAAACGGCGCTTGACCCTGCTGCGAGAGCGCGTGGGAATGGCGGCTGAGCGGGGGGAGCCAGCGGAGATTTCGGAGCGTGAGGTAGAGATGGGCGTGACACGCCGGGCCCGCTCTGCCGGAGCTGCCATAGCCGAAATGGGCAGAGGGGCCGGGGCAGAAGTAAGGGAAGAAGAAGGGGCAGACGAGGGCGCCACTGCTGAGCTGTTGTCGGCTGTATTAGAGGCACCCGATTCGGAGGGAGGCGGGGAGGTGTTCTCAGTGGCCATGACAGCCACGGGAGAGGTAGATGTGGACGGCAAGCCCTTCCCTATCGCAGACGTAGGGGAGGAGACAGAGCCGGACGCAGCTCGTTGGCCATTGCCAGACGCCGGGCCAGAAGCAGTGCTAGCGGGGTCCGAAGTTGGTGGAGGCATGCTAGTGAAGCTGCGGCTGCCGAAGCTGCCACGGTCGGAGCGGAGAGGATTTGCAAAACCACGGAGGGAGGCCAGAGAGAAGGCCGAGGAGGCACTTAGTCGATGGGAGACCAAGCTGGCAGCAGGAGGGGGGGCGAAAGTGGTGCCGTCGTCAGAAATAGAGGTGCGGCCGGAAGAGACAGCTGAATCAAAGGCGAATGGAAGCGAGAGTGAGTGGTGCTGCAAGGGAGTCGAGTTTCGCGAGGGAGTGTCAGTAATGGGGATGTGGCGGAGGTGCTGCCGAGTGTCGTGGTCGTGGCGGAGAGAGTCTGGATGTGGCTGCTCAGAAGCGGCCGGAGCAGAGCCAGAAGCACTGGACGTTCCGGAGGCTGCTGTGGACGCCGGATCAGAATCAGCAGACGCCTTGGCCAGTTTTTGACTGCTCCCTAGCCAAGGAATGAGAAAGTGGAATCGGTTGCGAGGAGGCTGTTCGGAGGCTGCAGAAACAGCAGATGTAGGAGCTGTGGCAGCTCGAGAGGAGAGGGGGGGGATGGAAGCCGTTGTGGCTCCGAGAATCGACGACACAGAGCCAGAAGCAGGCCGGGACGAGAGAAGATGAAAGGAGCCAGTAGACGAGCTGCCAGCTGTGGAAGCAGGGGCAGCCGAAGAAGAAGAACTCGCAGGAGCAGTAGCGGTAGTAGCAGCAGCAGTAGCCAAAGACCCAGTCATAGGTGGCGGTGGAGCTTCTGGTGTTGGCAGAGACGGCGGCCGAATGTCTGCACTCGTAGCTGTTGGCGGCGACGGCAGTGACGACGGCGGGGCAGCAATGGGGGGCTCCATCTGGCGACTATGGGCCGGCGGACCTGTCTTGGAGGCCCGGAGATCGCTGGACGGGTACATTCCTCGTTCTTTCGGATCCAGGGAGGCCCTGAAAACAGCGGTCCCCCCTTTGGTCCAAAAAATAGCCAATAAAAAATACAAAGAAAAAATTAATAGAGCCGGTTCAGCGCTACACCGCTGTAGTGTCGCCACTAGACAGAGCGGTTCGTTTAGGAAAGAGGACAGCGGCCAAATAGCATTGGGCCGCCCTGGGATTGGGCAGGAGCAACGGGCTTGGGGGAGAAAGGGCAGGAACGAATGCGCGGTTCAGACATCAATGGAGACGTTGTGGATGTCGACGTGGACTGGACGAGGCCCTGTGAAGTGGCTCCTTCCTAATTGTCGCAGCCCACATTGGGTTGGAGCGGCCTTATGTCATCGCTGCAGAAGGAGAAAAACCGTGATAGGGCTTGAGCTGCAGGTACTCGGAATATCGCTATCTCGCGCAGGTCCTCGTCTTCCGGGCACTGAGACGACAGCAGCCAACGAAAGGGCCCGAAAATCAGGGCGCCTCCCGGTCTACCGCCTGGTCGGCACTTTCCCCAACCAGAGCTGGCACTAGGGCCAGAAACAGGGCCCAGACGCCAGCTGGCGGGTGGACGAATGACAAGCCACAATGCGGGACAGGTGCTCTTGGTGGTTTTTTCGTCCAAAGCTAGCGAGGCCACAGCGTCCTCCGTGCTCGAACACACAGGAATGCGGTCTTGGGCTGTCATGTGACAGCGTGGCCCACCCAAGCACAATCCTCTGGAATGAAGCCCGCAAACAGCACTGACAACGAGGCTGCGCCCAAAAACACCGCAAGCGTCGTTGTAGTGAAACACGCCGCCAAAGCGCCTCGATCTGCAGCCTCTGCCCCCCACTGGGCGAGACAGGTGGCAGATGGGCTTTTAATACACGTCACTCAGCCCAATGGGCGGTCCCCGCCCGCAGGTGCCGGCCTAGTCGAATCACACTGCAGCAGGCGAGATCTCGTCGGTGATCCAAAGCAGCAATGCAGCACGTGGGCAGTTTCCTAGAGGGGATGTACCCCAACATCGGCAGCACAAGAGCCGCGCACCACGGCCCAAATCAAAACCCATGCACACCACACAACCCATTTTACAAAACCGTAGATTCCCAACTTCCATGACCCAATGCAGTCAACGCCTAGTAGAGTACAGTACATTTTGAGGCCCCTGGCCCGTCCATCCTCCTGTTGCGACCCTGGCTCTATTTCTACAGTCCCACTTCACTTCCATCTCCATCGCGCATCACCTCCCGTCGCCCAAGGCCGCCAGCTCCTCGCGATTCGCGCGGTACAGCTGCTGCGCCTCGCGCTCGCGGCGGCTGACAAAGGCGACCTCGTCGCGCAGGGCGGCCAGACGGCGGCGCACGGCTTCGGCCTCGGACTTGGCCAGGATCTCGAAGCCGGCGAGGGCGCTGCGGGCCGCGGCCTGCGCCTCGTACGCCTCGGCCATCTTCTTGCGCAGCATCTCGGCGCGCTGGCGGTAGCCGCCGAGGTGCACGCCGAGCTTCTTCTCAAGCTTGGCGCCTTTCTCGGCCGACGCCAGCGTGGCATCGCGGACAGACTGTTTGTTAGCAGGGCGGCGAGGGACAGCAGGGACAGAGTGGGGAAGGAAAGAATACGGCACGTCATGGGAGAAGGATCAAACTCACGGCAAAGGCGGCTTGGAGCTCGGCGGCCGCCTCCTCTTCGTCGTCGTCGTAGCAGCCGAGGCCCAGAAGCAGGGATCCGCCGTCGCCGCCGCCCAAAGCCCCCCAAACGGCGTCCACCTGGTCACGCCGCAGCTTGCTCTTGGCCTCTACCAGCACCTGCAGCCGCGCTTCGGCCAGCGCCGCATCGTCCATCGTAGCCAGCGACGGCACTTGGCCCTTCGTCACAGCCCGCGCCGGCGCGCCAGGCACGACCACCGGGTACTGGGCCGCATCGTTGGCCAGCAGCAGGGCCGCCTCGCGGGCCACCAGCGCTTCGGCTGGGTCGGACAGCGTCGCTGCGCTGGCCAGCAGGGCCGCCAAGTCGACGGCAGCCGGCCGCGGCAGGTCGCGCTGCATGACCTGGGTGCGGCGGCGGCGCTCCAGCAGGTCCAGGGCCTCGCGGCGCTCGCGCTCCCGGCGGTCGCGGTCGGCGGCGTCCTCGACGGCAGACTGGGTGCCGGACGCGTGGTCGTCGGGCTGCTTCTCGTCCGGGAGCTCCAGATCCCACTCGGTGTCCTTGGGCTTCGGGAGCGCGGCCAGGCCGCGGTGCAGCTGGCTCTGGAGGGACTCGGCCGACGGCACGCCGTTCAGGGCAAATCCATCACGCGGAGTGCGCAGGGGCGTCTGGCCGGGGCGCAATGGCGTGGCCAAGACCCCCCCGCCGCCGCCGCCGCTCCATAATGGCGTGGCCAGCGGGTTCGGCGTGGCCAGAATCTGCTTGGAGGGCGCGGCCGTGGCAAAGCCGGTCGAGCCGCTGCCCTCGCGCAGCGGCGTGTTCTCGCCGCCGAGCAGCGACGACTGGGTCTGGGTGAGCGCGCGGATGTTGCGGATCTCGTTGGCGACGCGGTCTTCTTCGGGGGCGGCCCGCGGCGTGCGGATGGGCGCATGGGTCTGGATGGTCGAGTAGTTCTGCAGCAGGCCGCGCGTGGCGTCGTTGTCGCTTTCGCGCGCCAGCAGGTTGGCGCGCTCGCCGAGCGCGCCCATCTTGACAATCTCCTCGAGCTCGCCCTCGCTGACCTGCGGCGCCGGCAGCACGAGCGTCCGGCGTTTGCTGCTCTGCTCGGCCTCGCGCAGCTTCTGCTGCTGCGCGGCCTTCATGGCGGCCTGGTGCGTGGCGGCCGCGGCCGCGGCGGCGCCGTTGGCCTCGCCCTTGCGTTTCTTGCGCCCAGCCGCGCCGTCGTTGTCGTCGCCGTCCGGCCCGTCGCCGCGTCGCTTGTTGGTCGCGTTCTGCTGCCGCGGATCGTAGTGGGCGCGCTGCTGTTCGTTGCGGGTGATTTCGGCGCTGGTGTCGTAGAAGCCGGGCACGGGCTGCTTCTCAAACGGGATGTCGGCGTTGTAGTCCATCTCGCCCTTTTTGCGCGTGACAATCTTGATGTTGATGCCGGCCGTCTTGAGCTCGCGCCGCTTCTGCAGGTTGGCCAGCCGCCGCGATTCTTCCTGCTGTCGCTCGCGCGCCTTGCGCTTGGCCTTCTTGCCCTGGGTGTTGGCCAGACGCGCGCGCGCCTCGCTCAGCATCTCCTTCTCGTCCTCGTCCAGGTCGATGGTGTCGGGCCGCGCCGGCTTGCTTTCCGGGTCTGGGTCGACCTCGCCCGGCCGCAGGCGCCGCACCTGGTCGGCCGACAGCGGCATCGATTCGGCGGAGCCGCCCGTCAGCCCCAGCTCCGACGCCTCGCGCTGCTCTGCGTCGTCCAGCAGGCGCTGGTACCGCTCCAGACACTGGTTGGCCGTGCGGCCCACGATGGGGGCGATGGTGCGCCATTGGGTGGGCATCAGCTTGGCCAGGTGCAGCAGCTTCTCGTCTTCCTCCTTGCTCCATTCGATCTTGCGGATACTGGGGTCGAGGTACTCGTTCCATCGCGCCTTGCACTGCTTCGGCGTCTTGCGCGCCAGCAGCGACGACACCCGCGCCCACTGGTTCAGCCCATACTTGGAGATGGCCGCCTTGAGCACCTCGTCCTCGATGTTGGTCCACACGCCTCCTTTGACGGCGACCATGATGCGAGACCGGCCGCCGAGAGGCGCAACGAAGAAAAAAAGCAAGCCGCGATGCGAGGGATGGAGGGGTGAGCCGTAGCAGCGGTCGCTTGTATCGACGTGTCCGTGTGGTGCGCTTGTGGTGGGTGCAAACGTGGTGGCAGCTGTGTGAGGCGACAAACGCGACTACAGTTCGCGATCTTTTTTGGTGACCGTTCAAAATTTCAGCCACATCTCCGCCGGACTAGCGAGGATGGTGTGGCTGAAGTGCTGTGGGCGCAGTCTCCTATTGGCTGCAGACAGCTAGCGCCACACAAGCTCCTGTACCAATACAACTAACTCCATTCATAGGCTAGAGGCTCTCAGCGCAAAGCCCCGTTGCGACTCGCAAAACGCGACGGGCCAGCTACCACCGCACATCCACGCATTGCCAGCTAATCGCCGTGCGCTGATTTCTCCTCTGCTGCGTCTTGGATGCTGTAGCTGCCCTCGGCCGCCATGACACACGACTCAGAATTGGCCCCGGACAGCTCGTCGCACAGCGCACCGTCTGGCATCAAAGTCACCCCCATTCCACCACCCACGATTCCCTACTCTCTTCCTCCGGTGCCCGTTTCCACGACCATGACCACTGCTGCGGCCGCCCCCCCGACCGCCGCAGCCGCGTCCCTTTCGATGCCCAGCTCTGCTCCCGCGCCTCCTGCTCCTGCGCACTCTCCTCATCCGCATCCTCCTTCGGCGATCCCCCAGAAACGCGTGTTTGAAGACGACCACGCCCCAACTGTGCGCTCGCCGCTGAACCCCGACGCCCGGCTGGCCGTGCCGCCCGATCCAGTGGCGCCTGCGGTGGCTGGCCGCGACAAGCGCCTCAAGAAGGAGTCGGCGAAAAAGCGCGAGGCCAAGGCCGCCGAACAGGCGGCGTCGCGGTCGACCCCAGAGCCGAGGCGAGGCGGAGGCGGGAGCGCCGTGGGCGGCGGAGGCCTGGCGGGCGCACACGACGATACACAGGCAGCGGCCGGCGGGCTCGGGAGCGCGGCCAAGGTGGACGAGGGCCTGCCGGTGCGGGTGCGGCTGGCCGGACCGCTGCGGGCGACGGACTTCGAAGCACCGGCGAGCCCCGTGTTCCGGAATCACCACACGGCCGAGACGGTGGACGGCGGCGAGGTGGAGTTCTTCGAGCCGTTCCCGGAGCAGCCATCGAACCGGCGAGGCTACGTGTACGAGACCGGGATTGCCGATCCGCAGTTCCCGGGGCTGCACTACTTCCGGCAGACGGACGCCAAGCCACACCACGCACACTTTAGCTTCGAAGACGCGCCGGCGAACGTGTTTTTCGACGCGGCCGGCCTGCAGCTGACGGGCGACACGGGGTTCCGGACCGTGCGCGCATGCGTCTCGGTGCGCGAGGGTCGCTGGTACTGGGAGTGCCGCGTGACGCGTGGGATTGCCCGCAAGGCCGTCGACAAGGGCAAGGGCAAAGCGCGGGAGGGGGGCGATCCGCCGACGCCCACGGCGCCCTCGGCAGACCCGGAACCGCCGGCTCGTGGACATGTGCGTCTCGGATGGGCGCGGCGGGAGGCGTCGCGCGATGCGCCGGTGGGCTACGACGCCTATGGCTACGGACTGCGGGACCGCAAGGGCCAAAGGGTGCACATGTCGCGGCCGCGCGACTGTTTTCCCGAGGGCGAGGACATTTGCGAGGGCGACGTGATTGGGCTCGAGATCCAGCTGCCGTCCGAGTCGCTGCACCGCAAGGTGGTGCACGGCGCGTACAATCCGGCGGTGGACGTGGACGTGCCGGAGCTGCGGCCCGGCGACGCCAACGGCGACGCGGGCGACGACGAGGCGACGGCCGCAAAAGAACCGGCGCTGCCGCACTCGGCCGAGGGCCCCAATGTCGTCCGCGACCGCATCCCCTTCCGCTTCCAGACGTCCAAGCTCGTCTTTGAAAAATACGACTACCAGCCCATCAAGGAGCTCGAGGACATTGCCAATCCGGTGCCGCTGCCGGTCCTGGCGACCTCGTTTTCGGCGGCGGCCAGCAGCGACGCGAACGGCAGCGCCCATGCCAAAGGCAAGCCCGGCAGCAACGGCGCGGGCCGCAGCGACAAGGGCGCCGCCGAGGCCTTTATGCCCCCCCCGCCCGTCCTCCCGGCACGCGGCCCTGGCAGCCACCGCTTTCTCTCGTCGCCGTTGGCCGAGCCGCCCAATCCCACGCATCCCATACCTTGTCTTCGGACGCTGCCCGGGTCCTACGTGCGCGTCTACAAAAACGGCGAGCTCATGGGCACCCCCTTTACGAGCCTGCTGGCGTTTTTGCCGCCCGCGTCCACCACCAACGCCAAGATCCAGGAGGGCGCCCGCGAGCGCCTCGACGACGGCACTCTCGGCTACTATCCGGCCGTCAGCGTGTTCCGTGGCGGCGCCGTCGAGGTCAACTTCGGGCCGCATTTTTGGTGCCCGCCGCCCGGCTACAGCTACACGGGCGCCGCGCGCGACGGCTCCGGCGACACCGGCGACGTGGCCATGGAGGTGGATAATGCCCACGGGGCGAACGGCACCAACGGCCTGGACAAGGCCGTCCTGCTGCCCCCGGCCTTGAACCAACTGCGGCCGCTGTCGGAGCGGTACGACGAGCAGATCGCCGAGGACATTGTCTACGACATTGTCGACGAGGTGTACTTTTGGATGCTGGATAGGGCGAATCACGGCACCGCCGAGGGCGACGGCCGTCGCACCGCTGCACCGTCACCGGCGCCCACAGAGGGCAAGGACGTGGTCATGGAGGGGTGAGGGGCCAGGGGCACAGTTACGAGGCGTTTGTGTATGATTAGGTCACGATTAGAGGCGTCCAAAATACAGGGTATGGCAACGTGAGAATCCAAGGTATCATGCTTCGTGTCTCGTCAGGGCGCCCTCTGCGGCCAAGTGCCGATGGCTTCCTCCCACTGTCATCGCATATCCCGCGCGGCGGGCTGCGTCCCCGGCTAGTCGTGGCCGAAGCCGACCGGCGGCCGCGGCAGCTGCGCCGGCCTGTCGTCCTCGGGCGCCGTCGTGCGGATGGCCACGGGCGGAGTCGGGGTCGGCAGCGCTGCGGCTGCTTCTGTGTCTGCGTCTGCCTCGGTGCTCGGTCCAGCGCCGGCCTCCTTCTCCAGCCGCACCTCGCGACCGCGCTTGTGGCAGTACCACAGCACAAAAAGAAGGACTGTTGTGTTAGCGTGTGCACCGCGGCCATCGCCATGCTTGGGTCCAAGTCACTCACGGAATATGGCCACGCTCCAGAGCGCGCTCGTGCCGATAAACGCGGGCCACCGCAGCTTCAGCGCGTTCACAATCGCCTTGAGCATCTTGACCACCGACCCCGGCTTCGTCGCCAGCGGCAGCAGCAGGGCTTTGGCCGCGTCCTTGGCCCCGGGCTTACCGGCGCCGTCGCCGTGCCCCGCCGCCGCATACTCGATGCCCTGCGCCTCGGCCGCGGCCGCCAGCAGCTCGGGCGCCAGCGACGACGTCAGCTTGCTGGGCAGCTGGGCCACGAGCTTGCGCAGGCTCGACGGCAGGCGCTCAAAGATGCGCGTGAGCGTGCCGTCGCGGTCGTCGAGCAGGTGGCGCAGGTCGTCGGCCGCCGTGGGCACGCCGTTGACGAGGTCCTTGAGCACGACCACGAAGCGGCGCACCAGATCCGCCGATTCGGCCGACAGCGCCACGGCCACGCGCTTGGCCTTGGTGTTCTTCGTCTTGCCGTCGGCCGCGTCCGGCTCCTCGCGCACGTCCAGCTCCAGCTTGCCCAGCACGCGTGCCAGGTCTTCGCGCTCGCGCTGCTCCTCGTTGCTGCTGATGCTGGCGTCGTCGCCGCCTGTCTGGCCCGGCACCGCCAAATGCCCCGCGCTGCTGCTGCTCCCTTTTTTGCGCGCCTTTCTCGACGACAGCAGCGTCGACAGTCGCCGGCCCACGCCGTCTTTGCTCGTCTTGGCCGTGTCCTCGGGCTTGTCTGCCTTCGCCCCCTTCTCGCCGCCGCGCACAAACGACTCGCTGTCGCTGTCCCACGTCAGGTCCGGCGTCGTCACGCGCGGTGGCAGCGGCGGCCGGTTTCCGGCACCGTCGTCAGCATCTTCCTCAGCGACGCCATCGTCGTGGCCCCAGGATGTCGTCAGCCGCTCCAGAAACGACTGCTCGTCCTTGTCCAGCACCACGAGTTCCTGCGATGTCGCTGGCGCCATGAGGGCTTCGTGCGAGAAAGACGGCGACGGCAACGGCGATGCCTCGATTGTCGACGCGGCCTCTTTGCCTTTGCCCTTGTCCTGGGCTGCCGGCGTGGCTGTCGTCATCTCAGCCGCTTTCAGCTTCTCTTCCTTCTCCCGCTTCTGCTTCTTGTACTTTTTGTAAGTGAAGTACTCCAACATGGTGGCTGATATTGTTTCGATGGAGCGACGTTGGTCTCTTTGGAGTGCAGACAAGTACAGAAAAAGAAAAAGAAAAAGAAAAAGAAAAAGAAAAAGAAAAAGAAAAAATGTCCCAGAGAAGGCCCTCCTTTTGTTTGATCTGCTGCCTGTTTTACGGCGGCTGGATGTGCGTGGCTAGAGCTGAACGTGTTCGACGAACAGACGCATTCGCGCTGTGCTAGCGCGCTGTTGCTGCGCTCTGTTAGCGCTGTGGTTGGCGCTGTGCTCTCGTAGGTGCCGCTAGCATGGGAGGCCGCAAGCTGACGCCTGCCAGCACACCGCCACAGTGATGTCATCCACTATCGGTCTCACCCGCCGGAGGACACCGCACCATGCGCGAATATACAAGGCCGCAGATGCAACGGCAGGTGCCTTGCAAATTCACGACTGAGATCCAAAGCAAGATTCCATTCAACGCCAGACACCTATCCCACATGTCTCGTAAATATTGTGCCTTTCGTTCTGCCTTTCCCGCTTCTGCTTTCTGGGTCTTGTTTCCTTGTCTCACTCCTCCTCCTCCTCCTCCTCCCCCCCCTCCTCTTCCTCAGCACTGTCCGCTGCTGCTGCTCCCAACGCGGACGCCAGCGCTTGTGGCACTGCCCGTACTGCCCGAGGAAGCATGGCCCGCATCAGCTCATCCACGCCCTCGCTCGCCCGGCCCTGTCGCCGCTTGCGTCTGTAGGCGTCCGTCGTCGTAATCGCCCGCTCGCCCACGTATCGAGAGGCTTTGACGGAGCCTCTCCCAGAGTCCCGGCCGTCTCGGCCGTCTCTGTCCTCGCTATTTTCACTGTCCCACGGTGTCTGGCAATGCGGACACGCCCGGCTGCCCGGCGTCCCCGCGGCACCTGGCTGCGTCCGCCAAAACGCCACCTCGCACCGGTCGTGCAGCCGCAAAGTACACAGCGGTTTCGTGCATCGCAGCCCCGTCGTTACCACATCGCGGCACGCCGCACACGTCTTGATGCGCTGCCAGCCCTCGGCGCCGTCGTTGAACGTCTCCACCAGGAACGCCTCGGTCTCCAGCAGCGCCCGCGTGCTCAGCGTGTAGAAGCCCTGCGAGCTCTTTTCCAGCCAGCCCTGCCGCACCAGCGACTGCAGCAGCGCCAGCACCACCGAGTGCTTGAGGCTTTTGTCGCGGGCGGCGCTTTCGTCGTCTCCTCCTTCTCCTCCTCCTCCGCCTCCTCCGCCTCCGCCTCCTCCGCCTCCGCCTCCTCGTGGCGGCCGCGACAGCTTCAGCGCCTGCTGCTCCGTCAGACACATGGCTTCGATCCGCGGCGTGTTGTACGTGTCAAAGAGCGCCCCCAGCAGCCGGTGGATGAACGCCAGCTTGCGCGGCGTGAACAGCACCGCCAGGCTCGACTTCGGGTCGCGATCCGTGCTCACCAGCGTCCACAACCGCTCGTTGCGCACCTGGTCGAGCCCGCTGCGGATCGCAAAGTCAAACGGCGCCACTGCCTCCTCCGCCAGCGACACAAACTCCCGCATGTCGTCCAGAGTGATGTCGTCCGCCGTCAGCGGCGCCGTGTCCCGCTCGTCCTGGCCCTCTTGGCTGTCTCCGGAGCCCTTCTCCACGTTGAGAATCGCCGCCAGCAACGGCTGTGCTTGGCGAAACGTCAGACACCCGTGTGCAAAAAACGCCTGCAGAAACGCCCGGTGCCGGTTGTCGTACCCCTCCGGCACCTTCCAGCTGCCCCCGCCGCCCGTCTGCAACCCGTCTTCGTCGTCGTCCTCGTTGTCTCCATCATCGTCATCGTGGTCGTTGTCGTTGTCGTCCCCATCGTCGTCTTCCTCGCCTTCGCCAGCTTCTTCTGCTTCTCTTGCATCCGAGTCGTCGGCTTCTGATTCGGCTTCTCGCCCATTGCGCCCGCCCCGGTTCCGTCCGCGTGGCGGCTGCTGCTGTTCCCTTGGCCCCACCGCTTCCGAGCGCGAGCGCTTGTGGCCGCTCGGTCTCGGCATCGCGTTGCGTTTCTGTCGTCAATTATTCGTAGCCACAGAACGAGGATGCGGATGCGGATGCGGATGCGCAGAGAGCTTTACGGTGGGTCGCTGCTAGAGGGGCAGAAGACGCGTTGAATGGAGTAACTACGCGCTGGGCGGCAACTGCCTTCCATATTTTAGTGGGGCAGTCTCACTTACACCTCCTCACAAGTGTTGAACTGCCTTCTTGGTGCTATTATGCTCGTAATCAAAAACTACCGTAAGGGCTAGCAATAAGCCTGTCATGATCTGTCCGTGAAGGGCAGCTTGGGGCCTTCTTCCCAAAAAAAGCTTCGAATCCCCCGTCCTCCCAAATGCCGTCGCCATTGGACCTGGCTGGCTCCCTGCATTCTCTACATTTCCTGCTCAAATATCTGTCATGTCTTCAACCGCATCCTCTTCGGCCTCGCTCATTTCCTCATCCTCGCTCACTTCCTCGTCCTCGCTCATTTCCTCGTCCTCGCTCGCCTCTTCGTCCTCCCCCATTTCCTCGTCTTCGCTCCCTCCCACGACCCCGAGCGCATGCATCACCATCCTCCTCCTTGAGAGGCGGTGGCTCCTTTCATCTTCGTCCTCACTCACTTCAGCGAGCCGGTCCATTTCATCTCCGGACTCGCTCACTTCGAAGAGTCGGTCCGCTTCTTCGTCGTCCTCGCTCATTCTCACCTCGAAGTCGCTCGCTTCGAGGCGCCAGTCCATGTCACCCTCGCCCTCGCTCATTCTCTCTTCGTCCTCGCCCACTTCCTCTCTGTCCTGGCCTCCTTGTTCGACCCCTCCCTGCCCCCCCTCTACCACATCATTTTCTATCTCGTATCTCAAGGCGGGCTTGCCTCGCTCAGCCGATACCAAGTACAATCTGCCCGAGCCGTCTCGTCTCAACTCTTTGTGGGTTCTTCTGTCGCCATTCAGCGCTTCACTCAGTGCGGCAGGTGACATCGGCGGGTCAGGCCCAATTTCGCCGAATCTCTGTTCTGAATGCAACTCTCTAAGGTCTTTGTAGTGGCGAAGCCATACCCCGTCGACGAAGGCATGGATGTAGCCTCGCCGAACCCAGCTCCTGTCGATGTAGCCATAGATGTTGCCTGAGGGAGACACGAAAGCGTTGGGCTCCTCCGCTTCGGGCGGTGCTTGCGAGGGTCCCGCTGAAAACGGCGGCGCAGGCTCCCACGGCGACGACAGTGTTGGTGCAGTCGGCCGCCCTGCATAGTAGGAGCCTCTTTGGTGTCTCCGACGTTGGAGCTCAATAGAATTGGGATTATTCAAGAGGCTGTGAAGGTTCTGACGCCAGCCTACAGCGACTTGTAGTTCCTGTCGGCCACGAAGAAACCTGTCGTGGCTCTCTTGCGCGCAATCATCGCAGGCACAGATGTTGCCGTCAGCTGTAGATATCGGGTCCAGCACCTCCGTCCGAACCGTTGCCCGTCGGATGGTACCAACCTCGCCTGGGAGTCTGCTTTTGTACCGCACGGTGCAGCGGTAGATCTCGCCTGAGATAATGTCGCGGTGGCGGGCTACAACTGCATCGTCTTGAACTGGTTTGATATCAACTTGGCAGTTGTTGTTGGTCACAACTCCAAAAAATATGATGTTGGGCGATGGCCCTTGGCTGTTGGAAGACATTGCTGAAATTTGGGTGGTGGAAATCAATGTGGTGAAACTGCCAGTGAGGATCTCAGAACGAAAACATTAAAAATAGAGACAGCAGGCTACGGACATATTTTGCAGAATACGTCTTCTTTATAGAGAAAGCGAGAGTGCATTTAAAGTTCAAAAGTATTGCGATTAAGGTTCTATTTCTCCCTTTCTCTCTTCTTCCCTTCCTACCTTCTTTGGAAGACCTTAGAGCCTGCATCATATACAAGGGCATTGACTGTCTAGCACTCAACGCAATTGACTGTGCCCCCTCTCCCCTCTGAATAGAAAGAGCATAGAAGCGTGGAGCAGGGAACTAGGAGGAAAGGCGGGCGAAGTAGCCCACCTGGCCAGAAATGTTGCCAGCCGAAATGTCACGATGTGAAGATGGCTCATTGTGAACTGAAGTGACAAGCAAGGTAGCGAGACCCACTGCAGCTGGCCAATCAAAGTTGTGGATCCGCCACCCTAAAGCTCCTGCCATCTGGCTCCCGCGGGGTTAATTAACTAACTCCTACAAGTAAGCATCGAAACCACAACGAAATCTCAAGCTCAGCGCTTGGGGACAACGGCGGCACCGACACCGACAACCTTTCCCGGCTCCCCCCTCCCTCCAAGTGACTCTTCTTCTTTCACGGCCATCCGTCTAGGGCTGTCTTCCCTGCAACGCCAGTGTCTCCCCGCTGCGTTAGTGGCCCTTTCGGCCGAGTCGGAAGGCCTCTTTCAACATCCGACTTCGAGAGCCTTCATATCACCAACTCCACACAAAGCAGATTAGCTCCTGGACCAGCCACTATGGCGGCACCGAATCCCTTCGTGTCGGCGATCAAGGTGTCGGAACCGACGTCCGCTGTGCTCCACCCGCTCGTGCTCCTCTCCATCTCCGACCACATCACCAGACACACTCTCCGCCATCAGAGCGGTCCCGTTTGCGGTGCTCTACTCGGCCTGGCATCCAGCAACCATGTCACCCTTGAACACACTTTCGACTTTTCCGTGATCTCCAACAAAGAGGGCGAGGCCTCGATCGAGTCTGTCTGGTTCCACGACCGGCTAAAGCAGAGTAAGGCGACGCGATCCCGCCCACCTAGCTAGAGGGAGCCACGTTGACTAACCCCCCCTTCCCAGTGACCGACGTCCACAAAAACCCGCAGCTCGATATTGTGGGTTGGTACACTGTCCTGGGCCGCGATGGCCCGACCCTCGAAGTCGTTGAAGTGCACAAGCAGATCGCCGCGCTCTGTAGCGAATCCGCCGTTTTCCTTGCCTTCCACCTTGAAGATCTCGACGAGTCTTCCGGAGGCCAACTGCCTCTTTCCATCTACGAAACTAGTTATGAGTTGGACGAGAGTGGCCAGGTCGCAGGAGCCACCGTAGCAGTAGCAACAGAAGCGAAAACCAACGGTAGTTCCGAGGACAAGGTGATGGAGGACGCAGCAGAAGCCTCATCAGCAGCCGCAGAAGCCACCGAACTAGTCACCTCCTCCTCCTCCGGAAAAGCAGTCGACAATAAGACCGTCAAGTTCAGAGAAATCAAGTACACCGTCGAGAGCTCCGATGCCGAGATGATCAGTGTCGACTTCGTGGCCCACGGTACAGCCAATGCAACGGTGGCTGGCGCAACAAGCACTGGCAGTGCCGGTGCCGCTTCCGGGGCTGCTTCCGGGCCTTCTACGGAACTGTCTAAACGGCCTAAGCGCCGTCTCGAGACCTCGGAAGCTGGTCTTGCGACTACGACGTCCAGCATCAAAGGCAAAGGTCCCAGCCAAGAAGTCACGAATACGGGGGCGTCGATAGGACAAAACCTCACGGCTACTGGGCTCACTGCTGCCGACGAGGAGGTGATTGCTTCGCTGACAACCCGTGCCAATGCCATTCGCATGCTGCACAAGCGCATCCATCTCATCACCACGTACCTCGAGGCCATCTCAAAAGAGGATGCCTCGGCCGCCGGTGACGTCCAGGCGTCGTTCCCCATTCTCCGTGCTATTCAAGCCATGGTCGGACGACTTTCGCTGGTGGTGCCGCCGCCGACCACAGGAGGCTTTGGGAGCGAAGTAAAGCGTGAGACCAACGATGTGCACCTGATCACGGCACTGCTGGACGACATGATGGAAGGCATTGCGGCCGTGAGGCAGACGGGCGTGCGGTTTGGAGTTATGGATCAAGCACGCTCAGCACGCCTGTCGGCCGCTAGAACGGCTGCTACCGCCACCGCCGCCGACAGTTATTTCTCCAGCGGAGATGCTGGCGAAGGAGGGGCCGCAGAATATACCCTGTAGGAAAATAAGGCGCGGGTGTATCCAGGAGACACAGACGGCCCCTTCCTCCACCTCTCGGCTTCCCCCACTCCCGAATAGCCCAGAATCATTAGCTTCTAACTGCAACGATTTGGATCTATCCAATATAACGTTCTCGCGGTTGTACTATGAATCCGCAGCCATTCAATCCTTAAACAGGTGGAAAATCCGATGAACGACCGCCGCGGCGAGATACGAGAGTAATAAGGAATAAGGAGAGAAGTGGCAGATGTGCTATTCAAGGCACGTGTCAAGGGAAGCAGCCAAAGGACTAGTGCTGATAAGATTCGCTGAGGGTGGCAAGTCACATCATGGTGGCGGCGAAGGGGTAAGAGGGATGGAAAGAAAAGGCTAGGGAGACAACGGATACGAAGCAAATGATCAGGGTATTGGGGCACCGGTGATTTGACCGGCTTTCAAGGGAGCATGGTTAGAACGAAGGACATTGCATTTCTCCGAATTTTGCTTCGTGTGTCCTTTGCAAACCATATATTATTGTAGGTCCAACGAGCCATGTTTTACATTAGCGGATGATGAGATCACATGCTATGTTAAGGCAAAATGAGAATCATGAATTCCATATTGGCTTACGCGTGGGTAATATATATGGATGATAGAGTATGGCTTTCTCCTAGATGGTACAAGGTGATCGGTTTAGTTAAATCGCAATGTGAAATTCATTTTCTAAGCAAGTCCTAAGCACCATAAACTATAACTAGCAACCTCTAATCCAGAATGGACAGCACACCATTCACTATCCATATTAAAAGCCCGATAGCCTTGCATCAACCAACATGAGCCACCTTCATGGCCAAGATACTGTCCCATACCAAACCGTCTCTCTTTCCCAGCAAAGCACAACATTCATACCCGAACCAAGAACTTCAGCCTCTATAGCCACTTGCCACAGCCCATAAAGTCTATCGTCGTTACGCAACGTTAAATCAACAAAGCAAACCACAAGAATATAACTAAAAAGAACAAAAAACCAAAAGGCAACAAAAGCACAGACAGGGGCAAACACAAGCCAGGCTTCTTCAAAAGTAGCAGGTAACAGAAAGAGCCAAAACACAACACGACACACTTCTAAGAGGAGACCTCGATGACCACCTTGAGGACCAGATTGCCATCGTGGTCAATGGTGCGGCTCGCCAACTCAAAGGCGCCCTTGGCGTTCTCGAGGCCCTTGTAGCGATGCGTCACCATGTCGTCCAGCGGCGGCAAGTTGTTCGAGCAGAGCATGCGGATGCCCGCGGCATACGTGTTGGCGTAGCGGAAGATGCCCAGAATGTCGATTTCCCGTAGGTGCGCCACCGAGACCGGCAGCGTCTGGATCGGTGTACCCATGCCCACCATGATCACCTTGCCGCCGGGCTTCGTGGCGTACAGGCTGGTGTGCATGCACACCTCCTTGCCCGTGCACTCAAACGTTAGGTCGAAGCCGTCGTCCTCCTCGTCCCCGCAGCACAGGTCCGCCGGCGGCTTCGTCAGCGAGATGAGGTCCACGGCCAGGCTCTTGGCATTTTCCAGCTGGCTCGCAAGCGGGAAGAGACTGCCGGGCGTCAGGATGCCGGCCTCGGCAGGTGTCGACGTGCCCGAGCTGGCCGACGAGGTGTTGATCGACGAGCTGCTGGACGACGTGTGGAATGGACGCGGCACCACGCAGCCGTGCGTGGCAAAGCCCTTGGCCAACGCATAGTTGACGCGGCCGGCGTCGACGTCCGTTATGGTAACCTGGGCACACCCCGAGCTGCGGGCCACGGCCGCTGTGAGGAGGCCGACGGTGCCGGCACCGATCACCAAGGCCGTTGAGCCGGGGAGCGGATTGGCCCGGTTGACGGCATGGATGGCCACCGAGAGCGGCTCAAGCAGCGCGGCCGCATCAAACGAGACATGGTCTGGAAGTCTGTAGAGTTAGTTTTATTCTGCAGCATTGAAGTAAACTAGAAAGAAACTCCAAGAGACAGCCCAAAAGGCCAGAGGGCCAAAAGACCCAAAGACCCAAAGACCAAACGACCGAAGGTCTAAAGTCCAAAAGAACCAGACACCAAGAATTTACTGAGAAAAACACCAAACACAGACTCACTTGTGGCACCACCGAGCTGGATGGTTGATGCGTTCTTGAAGGGTGCCCTGGTAATGCGGAACACTCTTTGCACTGCTCCGGAAGCGCATATGCTTGCAGAGGTTGTACCGTCCTTTCCGGCAGATCGTGCAGTGGCCACAGGGCACGCCAACCTCGAGAGCTACACGATCTCCCAGCTTGAAGCCCGACACCTGCGGCCCAATGGCCACAACGACACCAGCCGACTCGTGGCCGAGAGACAGAGGCATGCAGGCGCACAAATCACCATTGGCGAATTTCTTGTAGTATGATACATCAGAGCCGCAAATTCCCGTAGCTTTGATGGCCACCTGCACTTCACCAGCACCCGGCTCTTCAAGACTTCTCACTTCCTGTAAAAACGAACAAAATAAGATGGTTAGCTCGTCATGGCCGACAATGAGGCTGAGGCAGCCAAAAAATGTGCAAAATGACACCTCCCTAAAAATGCTAGTGAAAAAGAGGGACAGGGGACACAAATAAAGATCTGGCGTAACAATCAGATCGCAAAAAAAGAAATCAAAGAATCGCATATTCTCACCAATCGCAGGTCGCGAGGCCCATGCAAAACAGAGGCACTAACGGACGACAACTTGGAGGAGGGAGGATTGTGCACGTGTGCATCCTCAATCATGGCAGCCGGCGCCATCTTTTTTAATGCTTTTTTTGCAAGTACGCTTGGAATCGACAAGAACCACAAGACACAACCAGGGCCAAATTAGAGTTTTGGGCCGTGGGAAGGTTTAGCGTAATCAACGGGAGTGTCCGACGAGCTTGAGATGAAGCCAGAACAAATAGTGTGTGGGGTTGGCTCAAGAACAGATGGAAAAACTGCTGGGGCTAGATGTTGGTGTCTGAGAGGAGGAGGGAGACTGCTGCGCCGCAAGTAGTGCGCAAGTTAGATCCAAGGGAGGGCCCGCGGCGTGAAAAAGGGCGCGGGGGGAGTCAAAGATAGAGAGATGGGGGGGAGGGGACGGCAGACGAAACTCTGGGGGAAGATTGAGTGACGAAATTTGGGGGGTTGGGGTGTTGGGGACCCAAAGTGTGTGGGTGTCCTTTGCAAGAGCTGTTTGAGAAAGGAAGGTTGTTCGAGATAGTGAGGCTCTTTCGGCGAACTATGTGCGTAGCGTGGGTGTAAGCGTGGGCGAGCGTGGGATGGTCTTGGGGCTGCCCGCGGGAGCGTGGGTTGGGGCGTGGGTTGTTATAGGGCGCGTGCAGGATATTTATTTGGGGTTGGGTCCTGCGTGGGATGCTAGCATAGAGCCTTTTAAGTAATCAAACAAAAAAAGACGGCGGCAGAAGCAACAGTTCAAAGACTAGGGTGTCCAATGGGTGACGGTAGACTCAAAGTAAGTAGACGAAAATGTAAGAAAGAGGAGGAGGATATTGGGGGTAGAGCAAGGAGGGAGGGGATGTGGGAAGGGCAAAAGACCGGGAGTATTTATAAAAGGAGGAGAACGACTAGGTTGAAGCAAATGCAGGATGGCCTCTTTATGAAGCAGGCAGTGCCAATGATCACTGTGAGCCAGCACACACAGGAGTACCTAACGACCCAGAAAGCAACGGCTCGGGCTGCGGAAATGACGAGGGCAACGAAAAGCAACAAAAAGTGGGCAGCCGAGACGAGAGCAGAGATATAGCAGACACAACGATTACAGCGACAGGGGCGAGAAAAGGAAGCTAACCAAAGNNGGGGGGGGGGGGGGGGTTGAAGACGAAGTCGGCAGTGATCGAGCCAGCTAAAGGCAGACGATGCTCCGCAACGATAGCCGAATATTCAAAAAAAGGAAAGAAAAAGAAAAAAAGAGACAGCTAAAAATACGCAAGCTCTACGCCTACTGTCTACTCTTTTGCGTTTCAACTGTACCCCCATCTAAGGCTTTGGATATACTTGCATCCCTCTCCGTGCTATGTTCTTTTGCCATTTACGGGAGAGTCATCGGTGGGGGTTGAGGACGGTGTTTTGACTGCCATGAATGGATGTGAGGCAATCATGATTGTACGTATCAAACAGGGACAGGGGGGTGGGAAGAGACGGGACGACAAAAAGGCAGGCTGCCAGAACCGAACTGACTGTGTGTCTGGGTACGTGGGTGAGTGGGGAGCCAAAACCGAGAGCCGGCAGCAGGCAGAATGCAGAGAAGAGTAGAACGAGACAGGAGCAGCCAGCAGAGAGTAGAGCAGGGAGTAAGAGAAGTGGCATTGGGCTTACGATGCTCGCATTCCTATCTCTCCTCGTCTTCTACAAAACATGCAACGGCTAGCAAGCGGAACGGCATACGCCTTTGTGACAGGTTATTTTCTTATTGCACCGTTGAGTACACACCACTACACAATACCAGGCAAGGTCTTGAGTAGAGGACGTAGACGTGTGTGGGTACAACCTGCGTGTGGGTGAGTCTACATCCCGGCACGGAGGCCGGGACTGGGATGTGCATTGGGCATCCAGCCTGCACACACCCTTTCAGACCAGTCAAACCTCATTCAGTTATCTCTGGTGCCGGCTGAAATGGGGAGAGACGAGGGAGATGTTGGGACACTACGCAAGGGGTACGTACCTAGTGAATAGCAAAAAAAGCCATAAGACTAAAAACTAAAAAACTAAAAAGCCAAAGAAACCGGAGTGGGCAGGATGAATGCAACGGGCAGAAGACTGCAAATTTCGGAATACGGCTTGCGTGTTAGCCTAGCTGACGGGTAAGGAACCTCTTCGGCACGACAACATGCGGTGTAGCGCATATTCGGCCGGCTCTCCGTAGGGTCTGAGACGGTAGGCAGGCTCTCTCTGTGGACGAGGGAGAGTCCAGTCGTAACCTGTATGCACATACGAGAGGCAAATGGAAACAGGAAAGCCGGCCGTCCGTCTTCTCCACTTCGTTCTGCTTAGCTGAAGATCTACCATGTCTACCAACTCAGAGCTCTGTGGAAGGAACACTTTCTGTGGGCATGCAGCGGCCGCCGAGGTTGGTACGGAGTACTGGGCCAGACCAGATACCACCCTCCAACATACTCGCTCTGCATGCATGTAAAACAATAGTTTGGATGCTGCGGTAACGTGCGTGGGGATACTACACGGGCCGAACAAGAGGCCAGAGCTGTATGAGCAGTCGTAGTCGTGTGTGTGTTAGAGAGGACCATAGACCCAATTCAACTTAGTGGAGAGTAGTTACTCCGTGTTTTGCTCGACATGCACACAAAAGCAGGAGGAACGGCTCAAAGTGGTATTGGTGGCTATGGTATACTCCGTACAACGACTTTGCTCCGTTGTTTTACACCCCGGCGGAATAGGTCTGCTTTACTTCTTTAGATCGTTTAGGCTCCGCAAAGCACTTCGTTGCATACACTAATGGCTGCAAGCGCAAGCCGTCTCCACCCCTCCACCTAAGTCTTGGAGGAGGAGGGGTGAGGAGGGCGTCCAGGAGAGACTTGTTGCGGTGAAAATAGCGGGCGTGACCCCAGAATAGAGCCGCTTTTTGCGTTGGAGCGGAGTATGCCCCTTGAAGTACCGTGTAGGAGTACATATTTGTCTATTCTCCATGGGCAGAGTGAGAACGTTTGAGTACATATCCGGGGCTCCGTTTCCACGTGCTAGAAACTGATAATTACAGGTAGAACATACTTTGTGTCTGCGTCTTTCGTTCACTTGGCTTCCAAGGCAGCACCGGTTTTCCGAATGGAATAAACGCTAGTCAACATCAGCGTATATTATGCACCGTGACAGAGATAGCTATCTCCTTCCTTCGCTCGCAGCACATGCAAGTCGTTCATTAGCCTGGATAGATTTTTGTTGGGTGGAGCTGTAATGAATCCAGAATGTACATTTTCCACGACTGGAGCTTGTACTCCGTACAGAGTACGATTCGTTACGGAGCATGCCCAGTCAAGTCGTAAGCCAGAGCCGGGATCTCGAGATATCCGCTATCCAGCGGGCCCGCTCGCTCTGGGCTTGGTAGTGGAAAGTTGTTGGGACAACACGACAACACATTGCTCGCATTATCACCAGAAGTGGCTTACAGCAGAGCGAGTGGAAGCTGTGGGGATGATAAGAGACGGGTCTCAGAGAGAGAATTGACAACACAAAACGAAACAAATGATAGTGATGGCGTATTCGGGACGTCGAGACGGCACAGTGGGCCCCTCTGCTTATCTTCGTTCAGTAAGACGTGCTCCTCCTTTTACCTCTTTTTGTCCGGAAATGTTCCCCGTGCAGGTATTTTGCGTTCTCGGTATGCAGGCGAGTATTTGCGCTCTGCCACCTCCGTACTCGGTGCGAAGCACCAAGAAAAGTTATACCGCCCAACGCTCGTACAGCAGGCAACAGTAGCATCGCACCCCGTGATGGCGACTGTGGAATGGACAACCGACGGAGAGGTATGCTGCCGTCAACTGTTCACTCAGGCTATTGTCGCATCGCCTGCAAACATGTTATTGTGGCCAAATATGAGTCAATCCAGAGCCTAGCCAACCAGCTCCTTTGCCCTCTGTTGATACACTGGATGCCAACATGGTCGAAGGCGCCGTGGAACAGTTTCTGGGGTAGATGACCAGTCGCTTTTTGGAGCAAGGCAGAAAAGATGACTGTGAGCCCGCCTCTCTTCTCCGATACATGACGAGACGGGAAGCGTCACCGCCGGTTCGAGACAGAAACGGAGAAAAGGGAGAATGCTCAGAGCCAGCAGCCGTCCATACAATGTGCTGCGTAGACAATTTGCACAAACGAGAACATCGATTACTTTCGATAGCTGTTTCTTGCATTTGTTGCTTCAGGGTCTCAACTGCATGCAACCTTAAGAAAGTAGCGTTCGCCGTTGAAGGTATGAGTGAGACCCACGTTGCCGCGTTGTATTAGTGGGTAGTGTTTGCATATTACTTGGTGCGCGGAACTAGAAAGGGCCAAGGCGAGATCCCAGTTTGAAATGTACATATGGACGAGTACCTGCGGTACACACGTACATAGTCAATATTGTCGTACTTCCTCGTACTTAATATATGGCAGTCTAGTTGCACTTCGGCTTGAGAACCGGCTTTGACAGCGCCAAAGTGCCCCGGGGGGGTCGGAGTCGGCTGGGCCTTGACCTTGGACCCAAGGCAGTTTTTTGGAGATACTGCAGTCGTATGCTCCTATAAACGAGCATGGGCCTAGTTCATTTGCTCGATAGTACGGTACTCGTACGTACCGTCTATACCGCCGCCTATTTCTCGCTTGTGCCGTCTCTACTTCGGCCAATTTCTTTCCCCTTTTTTTCTTGCTAGCCTCTGTAATATTCTAGAACGCCGGTGGGATTAAGACGGCACCGAACGAAAAGCACGACATGTTCCAGGGGATTTCCCGTATGTACGTCGTAGACACAAGGTTGGCTCGGCAGATCAAAGCCTCGAAATGCCCCAAACGCATGGACACAGTGGCCAGAGCACTGACGCGGTTCCGAACCAAAAATAGGAGTAAAACAGTAATCATAAAGCATGCGAAGCAGCGCCGAGTGTCCCCAGCGCACGACTTGCTCTGTGCAGATCGTTAGCTGCAGACAATGGACTGACGTTATCCTTTTCCAGCATCTTTAGTGCTGGTGACGCAGCATTGGGAGTGGGCGCCTGAGATAAACGGGGAAGCACCCCCTCCGAGTGCCGCCGGGCAGACGGCAGCTTGGGCCAATTTTTGAGCATGGACATGACGGGACCAAAAAGAAAAGAACGAGTGCGTCGTACATCCTGGGCTCAATCTTATTTTTCGTGTCCCTGTCTGCCCTCCGTGCTCCGTAGACTGGTAAACCTCCCCGACCCCGGAATACGCTTGGCCCGAAGGCCCAAAAAGGGAACGGCAGAGTCCTTGACAAAGCGCTGACAAGCCTACTTACCGCTCTTTCGCTGCCTTTTCTTTCACGTGTGTGCTTCCGTCCGTACCTGTTATTGCATTTTCGTATTCCTAGACCGCTGGTTCGGAGATGCAAGGCATGCGTAGCCGATGATGCATGCACACCGAGAGATACCGATATCGCCTGACCGATTGCGCATGTCTGGTTGTGGGAGATGCGTTCCCGGTTCTGGTCCGCGTTCGTTCGTGTCTTGTCATGTTCCGTGGTCGAATCTCTGCGGAGGACTGCTGCGCCTTACGGCCACCGATGTATATGCTCCGCAACAATGAGCACATAAACTGCTCTGAAGGGCAGGCCCACAGACCCCAAAAAAACGCTGAGGGAAGAATTGGCCACACAGGAGGGGATGAGGAGCAAATTGGAGAATAAAGTGCGGGCCACCGAGAAAAGCAGCCACCGCCGAGGTTGGGCATTCCTGCTTCTGGGATGGGCCGAGGACGATACAAGCTGCTCTAAGACCTGTTGGTGCAAAAGGCGAGAACAGTCTGTTTCAAGAAATCGTAAGATATTTTGTAGCCCGAAGAAGGGGGGCAAATGCGAGCAAATCCCTCCGATACAGACAAAGCACCAGTTGGAGTAAATGCCTCCAGTCACAGGCAAATCAGTGAATGGCGGTTCTCCTCTTTCATTGTGTGGGTGCTGTGGCAAATATGGCCTCCTTTTTTTGGAGAAGAAAAAGGTCGACGGCGACAGATGACGGGAATAATTAATATTATAAGAAACTATAGAAACGGCAGAGAGCAGAGACAGGAGCATTAGGTGGTTCGGTGGGGGATGTTGCGCGAACTGTGTCGCCCTTTCCTAAATCGCATTTCGTGGCGTTTGGGTCAAAGCATTTTACCGGTGCCTCGTGGAAACAGCACCAAGCCGGAGGCGGGCTGAATGGCCTGGGGAGGCAAGAGCAACCCATCCAGATTTGGCAGCTTCACATGAAACCAAGTGACAAGTACAGGCGACAGGAAAGGGGTGCTGCACACGCGGCTCACTTTCCGTTTTGGCATGGCGTCCCTGCCTCTTTCAGTCTCCCTATCTCTCTCTCCTTTTCCCAGGACTTCCCGACCTGGTCTCATGTATGTGTGTTCGTTGATGTGATGAGCACTGTGATGAAAACTCTAGGCTCTCCACTGGATGCATTACTGTTTCCGTTCATGAATTTTCCCCTCACCCGTGCAGATACGCCAACCGCTTTGGGGCTCTCTATTTTCTAGCCGCATGTACGAAGGGCTCTACGTTTCCCTTTATGTCGATCATTTTCTTGACCATGTCTAATCCTTCGTTCTGCTCTCCCGGCGTATCTTTTTCGTCTGTTACCTCAGATTGTCTTCTGGGTAATTTGATTACAAATTCCTGTTTCAATCTTTACTCGTCTCCATTAGAAATTGAAACTAAAACGCTGAGTACACGGACAAGTCTATCAAAGAGTCTAAAGTACATAGATGGCTAACCTTGGCGGGGAAAAGTGGGAAAAGGGGGCGGTATATGTTGGATGGAAAGCCAGCATCGCCTTGAATGGCCATGGGGCTTTGCGACAAGAACAACAATTGATAGATAATCGAGCCGCGCCTTGTGAGGTCTTTATTGACATCAAGATGGCCATCTTTTAGTATTGCGTGTCTTGGCTTATTGTGGCTTCACAGAGCAGGGAGCATGGCTCCGAAGCTCCTAAGAAGCTTGACCCTCATTTTGGTACTGTGCTAGTCAAATTCATACCAGGTAAGGAATATTGTGACTCCGAATAACGGCGTATATTGATATCAAAGAGTCAGAGCGACATATACGTTTAGCGCCGTATGCGATGGATCGAGTTGGGCACTGGCGTGGCCTTGAAGAAGTTGCCGTCGATGCTGGCGTGCTTAGCATTGAGCCACTGGACAACGAACGATAAAAGCTAGACAAAAAAGCTTGAGACACCACTCCCTAAACGGATGTCGCTGTGCTTATTTTCTGACTTGGGATCCCTCTTCTTGCTTCCATGCACAGCTTTTTCCTGCACGCTTGTGGAGTGCCAACACATCGCAGTCGGGCTACCCATTTACAAGAAAGCCGATGTTTTGAAGCTGTATACAAGGTTGCAATAAAGGACACATATGCTACATACATGTACAGTAGCTCACATTTCCGGATCATTCCGCGCGCTCAACGCGTTTTTCATCCCGAAACCTCAGAAAGGAAAGGATAGACTTGACAGCACGTTGACATAGCGATTGGCATCCACGGTCCCTGCCTTTCATGCCCAATCAAGCCTGGTTGGTGACTTGGTATTCAACGAGAATTTCGGCGGCTCTCGCGATGGAAGCCATGAATGTACCATCAAACATAAACACTACTTACACGAAAACCTCTCAGAGACGGGACCGCTGAGGGGTGGGTAGCAATGGCAAGAACGACAAGACGGCTGAGCTTTGGAGCCCCGCTGCTCGAAGCAAAAATCCATTTGTTTGATTTTATCCGACTAGTGAGCTTGCTCTTCAAACAATTCTTCACAAGCATGGGCCACTTGATGGCTGTTGGCGCCGGCTCTCCTACTGTCACATCCTTGGAGTGAAGTGCTGCACAGTTTTCGGAACACTGACATCATTGGTAGTGTGTCGATGATAATGGGATGGCGGAACTTCCCAGGAAGGAAAAGCGAGACATGGAGCTGGCATGCGACGGTGCTTGTTCCTATGCACATCAAGTGGTATGCGGAAGTGTTTGCTAATGCTTCCCCTCTTTGTTATCTCCATGGCCGAAGACGGACCTCCCACGGCATCCGCGGCAAAGATGCAGTCACCGTCTGGTAATGCGGATGACAAGGACAAAGGTGTATGTTTGCTGTTGGTTTACACTTGGTTTTTCTGACGACTATAACTGTACTTCTCTTGGGGGGTTTATGTTGCCTTATTATTTACTGATCAAGACTCAAATCCGTGATACAAAAAAGGAGTACAGGCTCGGAGGTGAAACTCGTGCTGGATGCATTAGTGACTCACAGCGACAGATAAACATTGAAAAAACCTTAGTATGAGCTCAGACAACGGGGCATCTTGGGTTTCGGCGGCCATAGCCAATAAGGAACGGACTCTGACCAGCCTTCCATATGGTTGGTTGGCGCTGGTCTGTTGGGGACAGCAATGTCCGTCATCGGCCTCCAAGACACTCATCGAGGTGACGCCTGGATGTTGTTATCGGTGTGCATGGGAAGAGGGAGGGCGTGCTTGTTGGTAAGGGAAGAAGCGAGGCTAGAGCAGCAATGTCGCTGTGGCTCTTGTTGGCTCTCGCCGAACCGAAAACCGGGCCAATAAAAGGAGAAAGGGCCCAAGAGAAAGCTCTCCGGTAGGGAGGTGGGTGGTAGCAGAGGAGATTGCATCTAAAGTGAATGAATAATTGTTGCCCCGTAATAATAACAGCCCATGTTATGAGCGTGATTGTGTGTGGCTCTCTTTACAAAACCGACTCTGCAAAGCACAACACACTCTGCGTCTTCTTGGTACTCTGTCACGCACGACGTGCTGTTAGACGCAATCAGTTCCGTGCAGCTGGCGGTGTGGCTCGTTGCACGCCATCATGCAGGTAGACGGGGGACCGGCGGTGGACCTGTTTGTCTCGAGTCAGGCACCTTTGCATGCCATGCGGGCCGAAGGAAGCAGGAGCTGGGCTGCGGAATAATAATGTGTGAGAGCCAGCGAGCAGCCACCCAGACTTTTTGTCACTGCGGATACGCCCACTTTGCGTTTGGCCATCGCGTCTAGAAAAGTGTAAACAGCTGCCGACAGACATACATCAAAAGCAGCGTCCATATCGAGAATGCTATAGAATACGTACAATAGAATGTGAGCTGCCTCCGTGGGGTGTTATATAGCTGGAATGACAACGGGACATAGAGCAAGAACTATGAAGCAATATCGCCGTCTCCTCCTCCTCGCCGCAAACGCAAAAAAACAAGATGCACAGCTTACACACCCCCTCCGCAAATTCTGTCCTATCCTCTGCTCTGCCCTCTGTCCAGCCCTCTGTCTGTCCTTCCATGTCTGCCCTCTTAGCCTGCTCCCTTACCATTAGAACGTGCTCGTAGCCAACCGGCTGGCCGCATTCCGCGCATCCACCCGGTCGTCATCCTCCTCCTCGTTGATCACGCTGGGAATGCCCCCGCGGATGAGGCCGGAGCCGGGTTCGTAGTCGTCGCCGCCCTCCGCATCGCCTCCGGCGGAGCTGCCGGGGCCGCTGCCCGTACCAAGGCTGCTGCCGCTGCGACCGAGGGTGTCGGAACGCCGCGAAACACCGCTCCAGGCATCACCCTTGGGGCCTTGGCTGGACGCCATGCTGGAGCGGCGGACGGTCGGGTGAGCCTCACGGCCGAGCCGGCTGAGGCCGCCGCTGCCGTCGATGCTGCGGATGTCGGCGCGGACGCTCTCGAGCAGGGCCAGAGTGCGGCGCTCGGCCTCGATCTCGCGGATGACAAACTCGCGGATGCTGAGACGAAGGTCGGTGGACGTGCGGGCAAACCATTTGCGGCGCTCGCCGACGAGGTTCTGGGTAACACGGGCGGTCTTCTGGGCGAGCTCGGCCTCGTGGTGGCGGGCCTCGGCGAGGGCGTCGAGAGCCTCGTCGACCTTGTCGGGCCGAACGTTGGAGCTGCCGCTCTTGAGACGGTCGGCGGCGTTGAGACGGCTGCGGCTGTTTTCCTGGGCCTGCAGCAGCTCGCGGGTCAGGAGCTGGCGGTTGGTCAGGGTCTCCTTGAAGATTAGGGCGTCCGAGGAGTGGTAGGCGAGCGGGTCGCCAACGGTCGTGGCCTCAGCGGTGGCCTGGGCAGCCTGGTAGTCGCCGGCGGTCTGGATGACCTTTCCGAGTTTGCGGTAGGCATTGGCTAGGCCGGGATGCGGCTCCTGGACATTCATCGCGCCGAGCTTGACGCCAAAGTCGGACTCCGCCAGACCCAAGCCTGTTGGTTAGTATAGATGCCACGATGATACAGCTCCCCTGCAAAGAAAGAACGAAGGGAGAAAGAGAAAAGAAAAGCTCACCCCTCCTTGTCTTGACCAGCTTGTCGACCTTGTGCCCGGCGTCCATAGAGCCTAGATAGAACAGCTTGACAATCGGGCGCGCCTGCTGCAGCTCTGGAGTGTCGTCGGCAGGCGGGGAAAACTGCTTGAGGATCTTGCGGCGCATGCCGGTCGCGGGCTGCTTCTTCTTGACCATGGGGCTGTAGCCAAAGTCGCTCTCGACGAAGAGGACCATCTCGTCGTCGCGCATCAGCACTTCGTTGCTGCACACGTAGTTGAACCAGCGCTGCATCAGCGCCTTGACCCGCGCCTCGTCCTCCTCGGTGCCGGCGCCGGCCGAAGTCAGCGATGGGGGCACAGATGGGACCAGGGCCTCGGGGTTCGCTGAGATCAGGTGCTCGGCCAGCTTTTCAAACTCGGAGTGCATCCGGCGGACATCGCGGTATTGGGTGGTGCGGAACCGGGGCAGGTTTGTCTAAGCTGTGAGAAGCGGGCCAACACAGAGCGGCATCATGAGAGGAACAACTTACGTGGATGTCAAAGTGCAGAATGGGGTCCTTACGGCCGGTGCGCTCCAATGCCGTGATCTTAGCGTGCAATCTGTATTGTGGCTGCGGGGGTTGTTGCGGCCGGGCGACTGGTGGTGCGCCGTCGGCTGGTTGTTCGGCGCCGCCGGGGCCGGGCTGCGGAGGAGGAGCTGCCTGGTTGTACGACTGTTGCTGTGGATTTGGCTGCGCGTTGTCTTGTGGCGGCGGCTGGTGGAAAGCTTGCTGCGGCTGGTAATTGACGGCTGTGTCTCCTCCGATGCTGTCGGCGGCGGAGCCAGCGCTGCTGGCGGTGCCGGGCCGGCGGTAGTCATGGACGCCGGAGCCAAAGCCGCCCATGTCGTCGTCGGGGACATCGCCGGTCAGGCCATTGTTGGACGCCGAGCTGAATGGCCGCTGATACGGCGACTGCGAGGAATCGTTGGCGCCGCCGAAGCCGGTGCGGCTCGGGTCGGGCGAGCCCCAAGGCGAGCCGCCAGCGTGGTCGGAGTCGGTGTAGTCCATGGCGACCGCAGGTGGAGGCGCAACGGGGTGCGTCGGTGGAAGATTGGGTTGAGAGGCGTTTGTTTTTGGGGGGGTTCTATTTTAGGTGAGATGAAGCTGCGATGTGCGCAGATCGGCGATGCGGCAGTGTCTAGCTAGAGCAATTGCGTGAGACCAGGCAATGACATCAACGACCGAACCACGGTGTCGCTGGCAAGTGGCGCTGTGTGTCCTGGCGACGCTTGAAGAAATGGAGGGGGCGCGTGTAGCTTCAGCTGGACAGCCACGATCGCAAAGAAGAAAATCTCAAGAGTACGCGAAGCCTCAGTGCTCGGTTGCCTTGCTAGAGCGGAGCTGACGTTGACTCCTTGGCTCCTTCTTTTTCCAGCGAGTGCGGGAGTTCGGCTGTGTGGGCAGTAGCATAGCACCAGCAACGAGCGAAGGTGGGCTCGGTGGCTGTGGTGGCGCTCTCAAAAATGGGGGGTCGGTCAGGTGACCAGAATTAGCTAGTAGTTCGTGGCGGTTGAGCTCTAAGCTTCGCCTCGCTATAGAACAGCCTGATAGCTTTTTCGAGACGCCTTTTAACTTTGGGGGCTATGGGAAAATTCACACTGGGATGTCAATCCAAATAGCTGCGACACGATGTTGTGCCGTGCACTTCCGGCTCTCCTTTCGTCTTGCCTTTCATAGACAGCGGCCGCTGTCGAGCTACAGAAGAGCATCGCATTCTGCAGCGCCAACCTACTATGATGCCAAAATCAAGGACATCCGTAATGTGGGCATTATTGCCCACGTCGACGCCGTAAGTAGGACATGCAAGACCTGCCGTGACAGCTTGCGTGCTAACCCGGTTGTAGGGCAAAACAACCACGACAGAGCGAATGCTCTACTACAGTGGCGTGACGAGGCATCTTGGAAGTAGGCCTGCCCTTGCTCTCTCTGTCTGCGCATTCAGGCCACGCATTTACAGCTGACTGTGTACAGATGTTGACCATGGCGACACAACAACGGACTTTCTGCCACTGGAGCGGCAGAGGGGCATCACGATCCAATCGGCTGCCATCAGCTTCAACTGGCCCCCCAAGCCGCATCTGGCGCCTGGCCAAGACCCCAAGACGATCAATCTAATCGACACGCCGGGCCACC
The DNA here is from genome assembly GCA_001513895.1 of Graphilbum fragrans. Lineage (NCBI taxonomy): Eukaryota > Fungi > Ascomycota > Sordariomycetes > Ophiostomatales > Ophiostomataceae > Graphilbum > Graphilbum fragrans. The sequence continues at coordinate 734,102 of LLKO01000005.1, read as the reverse complement.
AGGACTTCCGGTTCGAAGTCGACCGGTGCCTACCGGTGCTGGACGGTGCCGTCTGCATCATTGACTCGGTCAAGGGCGTGGAAGCGCACACGGAGCGGGTGTGGGCGTCGGCCCAAAAATACAAGATCCCGCGGATCATGTATATCAACAAACTAGACCGTGACGGGGCGTCCTTCAAGAAATCTGTCCTGGACATTGCGTCGCGGCTCAATTCCTGGCCGCTGGTGTGCCAGCTGCCGCTGTGGGACAAGGACAGCTTTGTCGGCGTGGTGGACGTGATCCAGCGCCGGGCCATGAAATGGTCGTCGACGGGAGCCTGTATGCTTGTGCGCGACGAAACGCTGCGGGCCGACACGGCATTGTGGGATGAAATAGCGACGGCGCGGGCCAAGCTGATCGAGCAGCTGTGTGAGTACGACGACGAGCTGGTGGAGGCGTTTGCCGAGCTGGACACGGAACTGCCGGCGGACCTGATCAAGGCCAGCATCCAGCGGGTGGTGCGCAGCAGCAATGGTGCTGCCGTGCCGGTTTTTGCCGGATCGAGTCTTCGCAACATCGGCGTGGAACCGCTGCTGGACGCCGTGGTGGACTATCTCCCCAGCCCACAGGAGGCGCCGGACGTGGAAGTGCAGGTGGGCGGCTCGACGCGGCGGCTCGGAGACGTGCTGGACGGGAACGGAAAGAAAACGCATGGCAAGGGGAAAGCACCAGGACAGACGGGGGCCGTGGCGTCGGTGTTCAAGGTGGTCAACGACCCACAGCTGTTCCCCGGGTCGCACGGCATGCTGACGTTTGTGCGCGTGTACCACGGATCGCTGCACAAGAACTCGCAGGTGTGGAATGCCAATCTCGGCAGCTTTGAGCGGCCCTTCCACATTGTGCAGGTGTCGGCGGCCAAGATTGGCGAGATCCCGTACCTGGCGCCGGGGCAGATCGGGGCGGTGACCGGCCTCAAGACAGCACGGACAGGCGACACGCTGCACATCCTGCCGAGCCACAGCCACAGCGCGCCGCTGGCCGAGCTGCGCTCGATGACGATCCGGCCGCCCGAGATGCAGCCGGCGGTGGCGTTTGTGTCGGTGGAGGCATACGGGGCGAGCGAGACGAAGAAGCTCGAAGAAGCGCTCGACAAGCTGTCGCGCGAAGACCCGAGTCTGCGCTGGAGCAAGGACGACAAGTTCGACACGTTTGTGCTGTCGGGCATGGGCACGCTGCACCTAGACATTGCCATTGACCGTCTCAAGACCAACTACCACGTCAGCGCCGCCTTTAGCGACGTCCAGGTGGACTACAAGGAGTGTCTGACGGCAACTACGGGGCCGCAGCGCGCTGTTTACGATCGGGTCGTCGCTAACAAGGCTGGCACAGCAGCGTGCACGGTGTCGATAGAGCCGATGGAGCCGACGGAGGACGACGGGGGCCAAGAGGATGCCTCCACCCCCGACACCACTACACAGGTCCGCAAGATCGAGCGTGACGGCAACACGTTTGTCATCCGGTTTCGGTCGCTGGCTCCCGCGGGCAGCAAGGGCCCGGCGGCTCCGTTCGATCTGGACATTGTGAGCAAGCAGCTATTCAGCGGCGCATACGGGGCGCTGGCCCGGGGTCCGCGACGAGGATCGCCGCTGCACGGCTGCCGTGTGACGGTCGAGTTTGACGCCGCCACCGATTTCAGCGGCCCCGGCACCGACGGCCACATTGTCAACGCAGCGCTGCAGGCAGCACGCAAAGCGCTGCAGACGGCGCACAGCAAGGGCCAGGTGGCGGTGCTGGAGCCGGTGATGCTGGTGCACATTGCGTGTCCTGACGACAGCGCAGGCGGCATTCAGCGCGACATTACAGGATCTCGCGGCGGCGTGGTGCACGAAGTGCGTGATATCAGCGGCGGGGGCCTTTCTCGCGACAGCGGCAGCGGCAGCAACGGCCCATCCGGTCTGGAAAACGCCATTGACCTCTCGCTGGTGTATGCGCCGCCCGATCCGTACGAGTCGGTGCAGTCGCTGCGAGACCCGAAGCGCGGCGTCACGCGGCTGCTGGAGATTGTGGCCAAGGTGCCTCTCAAGGAGATGCTGTCCTACGATAGCCGGCTGCGCAGCATGACAGGCGGCCGGCACTCGTTTACAATGGTGCTGGACAGCTTCGAGCGGGTGCTGGGACCTCGCGAGAAGGACCTGTAAGAGGCTGCTGCTTGGGTAAAGGAGGGGCAATGGGCGCCCAGAAGCCAACGGAACACATGGCATGGCTCTGCAGCTGGGCCAGCTGCCTTTTTGCGGTTGTGTCTCTCTCCTCCACTCATTGCATACGATACATACATAAGTGAAGCACGCGGTGAATCAAGCACGTTCATGCTCACGCGCAACAAAGCAGAGACCCAAAAGGGACCAACCCCTGGAGCCTATCAAACATGACCCCCACTGATTGAGACGAACCGCCCCCTCTGCGTCTTCTATGGCGGCTTCCACCCGTGGGTTCTCGGAAGCGTCGTATCGTTCCCGCCTCTCAGCGGGGTCCAAGCTGTGCGCGTGTGTGCGGGGGCGTGTGCGCATCTGTACCGACGGTCTGCTGGCCGTCCTCGGCCGGTGGCTTGTCAGCCGTTGCTCTCGCTGCCGTGTGCGCATTGACGCGCTTGGGCATTTCTGGGTGGCGTCCTGCCGCGTGGAGCTAATTTGCGCACATGTGTGCCGAGGTTTTTCTCCATAGATAGAGGCGAACAGGAAAAGGCGACGTAGGCCATGCCATGCGTGCAACGGCGGCGGACAATCCATGGCGGACAATCCATGGCGTGGCTGTCTCTGGCTCACCATGAACAATGGGACAAGTGAAGGCGTGCTCGGGAGGAGGCTCTTGTCGGAAGCAGCGTGCCGGAAGACGAAGCGAGACGGCAGCAATGCGCAGCAAGTCTGATAGAAATGGAAGCCAGCACGTGGAGTCTTGTGCCGTATGCGGTCCTACGAGATCTTGTAGACCTAGCTCATCTTCCTCATATGACATTGCAAAAGGCATAAGAATCTATGAGAAATGTTTTCACGTAATTAGACATCGCGAGTCCCATTACTGCGTACCATGAATGAGGTCTGCTGTAGCTGTGGCATCATGACATCAGCATCGCGCTAGTGACTCCACTGTAGCTATTTTTCAGCCTCAGCTTGTCGTCCACCAAAACAAGAACAACAACAGATTCACTCGGACACACACCGACTGCGGGCGCCCACAATGGAAGCGATAGCGAACCCGGTGGCCACCGTGGAGCAGGTCCGGCGATGCAAGGCGTCCTACAATCTCCCCGAACGCCTCGCCGACGACGTGTTCTTCGCGACGCAGTGTCTCACCCAAGCCGCGGGCCTCCTGCTGGATCTGCCGCAGTCGATGACCGCGTGCGCCAACGTGCTCCTGGCGCGCTACTGGCTGAAAGACCCGGAATTTAAGGGCACCGGGCTCGCGACAGCCGCAGCGGACGGCGACCCAACGCCGGCCTACGACTTCGGCCACGTCTCGGCGGCGGCCGTCTTTCTCGCGACCAAGAGCAGCGCCTACCCGCGCGCCACCCGCGACATGGCCCACGCGTACGCGTACCTGCTGAAGACGCAGCAGTTCTGGGGCGACGACGGCACGAGCACCAGCGCCGGCGTCAGCCACGCCGAGCGCACGCACCCCGAAGACCCGTCGTCCTTCTACCTCTCCGACACCGACTACCAGGTCTTCCTCGGCCACGTGGTCTCGCTCGAGAGCCGCATGCTCTGCCTGCTGTCGTTTGACACCCGCGTCGCCCTGCCGCACCCGCTGGCCGTCATGTACCTGCAGACCGTCGACTTTTTCGGCGAGCCCAAGCCGGCCGCGTCGGCGCCCGCAGCCACGGCCACGGCCACGGCCACGGCCACCAGGCCCGTCTCTCCCCTCGGCGCCCGCACCCTGCAGTACCTCAACACCGCGCTGCTGAGCCCGCAGATGCTCTACCTGACGCACCAGCCGAACGAGCTGGCCGTGGCGGCCATGTACGGCGCCGCGCGCGATCTCGGCTGCCACATGCCCGAGGGCGTGGCGTGGTGGGAGGTGTTCGACGTCGACCGCGAGACGCTGGGGTTTCTGGTGGTGTCGCTGCGCAGTCTGGCGCCGTGGGTGCGGTCGGAGCGGGCGAAGCCGAGCGGGCGCTCGCTGGTGGGTTCGGGGGTGCCGATGCCGACGCGCGAGCAGGTGAGGATGGCGGAGCAGACGATGGGGGGGGAGGATCTCCTGTGGGGAGTGGGCGGAGGATAGAAGCAGGGGAGGCACTGGAGAGAAGCAGAACCGAACACGACTTCGCGGAGAATGGACGGAACAAAAGTGCATCGGCAACGGACGGAACGAGGATGCACCGAGAACGGACGGCATCAATAACGACTTATGACTCTTATTCAGGCGCTCTACCATAAACACCCCTATTATTGTTAACCATGCTTTTAGTGTTTCCCTAGATAGCCTCTATCATTGCACGCCCGCTTGCCCACGAATCCAATGCTGCCTGTGATGTGAAAAAAAGGATGAAATCGCAGCTGTCCACCGCGCAGAAGCCCTACTTGGGCGTCGCCGGCCGGCTCTCGGGCGCAAAGCTCTGGGCATCGCGCCGCGCCTTGGCTCCGGCCTTGAGCTTCTCCCACTTGTCGCGGTACTTTTGCAGCGTCTTTTCCTGGTGCACGCGCTCCTTTTCCGAGGCCGCCAGCTGCTGCTGCATGCGCGCCAGCTCGTCTTCCAGCTCCTGGGCCCGCTGCGACAACGCGGCTCCGTGGCTGTCTTCGGCGATGCCTGTGAGCCCCAAAACCGCCTTCGTAGGACTGCCGGCCAGCCCAGCGGCTGCTCCTGCTACCACCGGCCGGCTGCCGCCGCCCGACGACGACGACTGCGGCGACCCCGGCCGCATAAAGCGCATGCTCTCCTGTAGGGCCATGTGCGAGTGCTGGGCGCTGGCTTCAAAGGCGTGCAGCCGCTTGCTCAGCTTGTCCAGCATGTCCTTGAGGCTCTGGTTCTCTGTGTACAGCTCCTCCACCAGATGCTGCGATTCTTTGCCTGCGCCGCCCGTGCGACGAGACACCGACGGCGACGACGATCGGCCGCCGCTGCCACTGCCACCGCCGATGCCACCCGACAAGCGCCGGGCAAACGGCGAGACCGAGCGGCCCGGGTTTTGGTCCAGCGGCCCTGGCTGCGAGTGCTTCGCATCGGCAAACTCCTGCTCGTCGCCATCTTCGAAGAGACCGTCGCCATGCGGACCCGGTGCCAGACCGGGGCCGAGGACAGACGCCGTCATCCGGCGCTTTTCCTTGTCGTCGTAGCTCAGAATGCTGGCATACGACGCCATGTGGCCGGTCTTGGGCACGACGTAGAACGAGTCGCTGGCGCTGTGGCCGTCGCGGCCCATGGCGCGCAGAGCGGCTTTCGAGTAGATGTCCAGCAGCTCTGGCTCATTGGGGGCCGTGGACGACACCGACGCCGATCGATAGCGGCCGCTTCTTCGCTGGTTCTGCTGTTGTTGGTGCTGATGGGGCGGGGTCTGCTGCTTCGTCTGTTTTTGTGTCGATTCGCGAGATGCCGCCCCCCCTTCGGTCGTCGAGCTCGACTCCTCTGCGATCAGCGGCAGCCCGGCAAACGCGAGCGGTGCCGACAGGCGGTTGATGATGCTGCCGAAGCGGCTGTAGAAGCGGCTGTAGCCCTCGCTGCTCTTCTCTTCCGCTTCGCTGCCGCTGCTGCCGGCCGTCGTAGCTGGTGTCGGCTTCGCCGGAGCATGTTTTGGAGGCACCCAACTAGGCTTGCCGTCCGGCTGCTGCAGCAACACACTCTGCATATGCACTCGCGAGTCGTCCTGGCGTCCCTGGCCCTCGACGCTTCCCGGTGCCTGGTCGCTGGACATGCTCGGGGCTGCTGGCTGGCCGCGGTGTCGCGAAGGAATCCCGCGGGCAGACGCGAGCTTGCTAGCGATCGAGTTGGACGGCTCCCGCGACGCGTACCTCCGCTGCGCCAGCGACAACGCTGCTGTCGTCGCTGCTCCTGCTGCCGGTGCTCCCACGCTTGTGCCTGCGCTTGTCCCTCCGATCCCCCGTTCTCCTCCGTCAAATGTCCCTGGCAATGCTGCGGCAGCTGCTGCGGACATCGATGCCGTCGCCGCCGAGCCGAGTGTCCCCGCAGCCGCAGAGCGCCCGCTGCCCTCCCGGCCCGCATATAAGCTGGAAAATTCGCCGCGGGATACCACGCCCGACACAGATGTCGTCGTTGCCGGAGACCCCGTCGCCGCCCCTGGCGATCCCGCCGCTTCTGCCGCTAAAGCTGCCGCGGCAGCTTCTTTTTCGTCCGCGGCGGTTCCGTCGCCTAGGTGCCCGTGATTTTGTGCCTGCCGCTGCTGCTGTACCGACGGGTGCTCGAGTGAATAGCGCGAGAGCTGTGATAGTCGCTCGTGGTGGCGCTCGAGGAGTTTCAATGTCCGGAGCGCCTCGATGCTCGATGTGCTGGTGGCAGCGGTCGCAAACTCGCCGGCTGCTAGCGCATGCTCGCTCACAGCCGCTGAAATGTCCGCCGCGTGTGTCGCACGCGACGCTTCCCGTGCATGGTCGTGGGCCTAGAGAGAATCGGGGCGTCAGAAAGAGCCAGGAGAAGGTAAGCCGAGATGAAGCCACAGAGGGGCTCGTCCTACCTTGATCAACGGAGAAGACTCCATGATCCTCTGCAAAACGCGCACCAGGCCAACCAAATGCCTGCAGATGTGAGCCGCGATCGCGCGAGTTGTTCTTGTCGCTGTGTGGCTGGTTCTGTCTGTCCCAGCCTTGTGGGGGTGAATGACGAAGGGTCGGCGTGGGATGTGGATTATGACAAACAGATAGCGGTGCTGAGTTGGTAGTGATAAGATGCGCGAACCACAGTACAAAAACACACCGTGTTGCGCCGGCTACACACGGTGTCGGCGTCAGCCACGCTCTGGACGCCGATGGCTGGAGCGCTAAAAATGTGTCCGAAACGAAACCTGAAGGCCCCTAGAGGATGTCTTGGCGGCCTGGTCGCCGACAGAGGGAGTAGAGCTAGTCCGTCGTATTGCTAGAGCGCCGGGGCCACCCACTGTAGCGCAGCCCTTCATAGGGGCCTCGATACGAAATACAGCCATGGCAATACGAGTACGCGTATCTTCCGTAGGGGCTAGCTTCCGTGCTACCAGGCAGCACCATTATGAAAGAGGAGGTGAGGAGAGAGGGAGAGAGGGGTTGGAGCGCCTTCTGCAGCGAAATGGCCGGCCTGGTCGCCCCAGCAGCTCTCCATAATGACATCGTGGCACGTAGAATGGCGTATGCGACAGGTCTCGTATGCAGCTACTCCGTACTCTTACGTAGTGTACATAGTGTACATCTTGTGCTCGAGACCGTTGCTCCTTCCCTGCTTCCTGCTCCCCTTTCCCACGAATCCCCGGTTTGTCTACATCCTCGTCGACAATCCACCTCTGATACGTGGTCATTCCCACTTTCCCCTTCTGGTTGCAAAGTTTGAACCGGAAATGGGGCCCGGACACTTCTGCTTTTTCTGTATCCAATCTCCACGTTTCCACCGCTTCTGCTTTTTTTCTGTTTCTCGATACGACGTATTTGTTCCCGCGGCACACCAGCGGCTCGCACACTACCAGGCGCCCGACTTCGTCCTCTTGCTGATCCCAACTACTCGCACGCCGCTACTAACTCCTTCACGTTGCTAGGCGGAGGGAACGAGCGACACTTTGCGCAGCTGGGCTTGATAGGTGGTCCGCCAGGAAGAAACGCCCCACAGCGCAAAAGCAGCGCGCAAAAAGACCAACAAAGGCAGCAAAGCATTCGGTGCCCGACGGACCTGGATGCAATCGTGCCCGTCAGCCTCACCAGCTGCCCGGCCTATAGCGGTGCCAGGCGATTCCAGAGCATAACTAGCGCCAAGGAGGGCGCTGGACCACTCCGACATATATATGACACGCCGTCTTTCCCCCTCCTCCAGCCGACATCATGATGGAATCGACCGTCAGCACGACCATCAGCGCCGGCAGCAACGCCAGCAACAACTCGTCCAGTCCATCCGGCACCGGCAGTCTGGGGAAACTGCAAGGCAAGCTGCTCCCCAAGTCCATCTCAACAAAGCGCCGCTGGAAAAAGCAAGCCGGATCCCAGGGCCACATCTCGGGCGTCTTTGACGACGGCCACCACAACGCATCTGCATCACGAGGACAGTCTGCTCCCGACACCGACAGCATGACGTCGACCACAACGTCCACGCTGCCCGCCAGAACCGGCGACGACGACGATGACGGCGACGTCCGGGGCCGTCTTGTCTCCAGCGGCAGAGCTGCCGATCGCGACAACAACGAGTTTGTGTAAGCAACAAAGACCCCGTCATTTTCTGTGGCTTTTGGCATGTTGCGTCCTTGTTCCCTCCCCTCGTGCCCGTTGCATGTTTATCCCTGCCATCCGATTGAGATATTTCGCTTGCCTAGCGGCAGTGGGGCCTATGTGCGAGTAGCTCTCTGCAAGAGCGCGGAGATCAAAGTACGGAGTACGTACTCGTTTCTTTGTGTGCAGCTGGGAATAGGCAAAGTGTTACGGAGCACCTGGCAAAAAACAAAAAAGCAATATCGGCCGGTCGGTCAGCACATGTTGTGCACAACACACTTCACCTTGGCTGACGCGGAGCTGTCTTGTGTTTGTCCAATGCATCAATTCCCCCATTCCCGGCTTTGAATTCCTTTTTTGCAATCCTCTTCCTTCGTTCCCCTTCTTTTTTTCAGCTCTTCTTCCTCCCTCCTCCTCATACGTACACTATTTGGTGCTGCGCCTTGCCTTTTGTCTCCTCCTGTATGTATTACGTCTCCGCTTTTTTGCTGAGACTCCGAGTACTACGCAGTAACTACATTCACTGTGTGGCATCGTTCACCTCCACCTCCTTTCGCTCTCTCTCTCTTTCTCTCTCTCCCTGTCTTTTGTCTCTTTTGCCTCTTTCCCCTCCCCGTCCGCCATTTGCCCGTTTCTGTAAAGTCGTGGTATCCTCATCTTCGTCTACAGCTCTGACCTCTCTTTTCACTCCAGCCCGCCACCCATTTCGAGCCACCCTTCGCAGATTGGCTACCTGACGACGTCATCGCCACTCGTCCAGTCCGACCACTTCCAAGGCTCCTATTCCCCCGACCACTACGATTCCGACCGCTCCTCGCGCGCTTCCAGCTTTCCTCCCGAAAGTGCCGATCCTCGCGACACCTCTACTTCTTCTCTCTTTCCCAGCAAGACCGGTCTTGCCCCTCCCCAAAACAAACAGACTCGTCGTTCGGCATCCCCGGCTGGCCGCTTCCGAGACGTGTTCAGATCCAAGAAGAGCTCAGCTGCCAGCATTGCCAGCATCCCTAGCACTGCCAGCATTAGCCCCGAACGCCCCCGCTCGCACGCTGAAAGCGACCACCACGTCGTCGATCCAGCGAGCAGCAAGAACTCAGACTCGCCATCCTCCATTTCTGCATCGGCGACACCGACACCTTTCCCGAGTGTCGCGCCGGCTGCACCGTCTGTGCTCATTTCAAGTGCCGACGCAGACGCAGACGCAGACGCGGACACAGACGCAAAGACAAACGCAAACGCAGACACTGGTTCTGTCGCTAGCTCTGTTCCCGGCATTGCGGCTCCAGCTCGCGAGTCTACGGCGGCCGACCCATCCAAAGCTAAACCAGTCCCGAGTGAGCGCTTGCGGCGTCTATCGCGAGGCCAGAAGATCGACACCACTGCTCGGCCTGAGACCCCTCCTTCCTCCGGTGCACCTGTCATCGTCAACACGCCTCCCACTCCCACCGATCCAAACCAGTCCAGCGCGCTTGGCAGCGCGGCTCGTCACACAGCATCTCCAGATCCCGGCGCTCCACCCGCCACCGCACATCACTCTCATGTCTCGTCGTCTCCTTCGTCGCCGAGCAGTAGTAGCATGATTTCGCAGAGACGCTCGCGCGCTGGATCACTAGGGCCAAGTAAGCTGTCCACCTACACATTGGCTCCCCTCTCTCCTACTCCCGAAAACGGCCCTGCCACCCCTTCGTCCACCGGCTTCTTTTCGTCCATGTTCTCGGCTGCCCAGAACGCTACAAACAGCCTCAGCAACACCATCACCAATACCACCATTACCACTCCTTGGACCAACGGCAGCAAGAAGTCCAACCCTGGATCTGCTTCCAAAGACGACGACCGCCGCCAGCACCACCTCCACCCCCACGACGGCGACCTCAGCGACTCCCAAACGGACGACAGAGTCGAGGTCGAGTCTTCCGTCGGCCCCTCCTTTGCATCTTCCGCTTCCGACTCCAAAGAGCCAGCTGTCAAAACCCTCGGCATGGGCGACCTCAGCCTCAGCCAGCTGGGCATTGCCGAGCAGCCCAAAAGCACAATGGTCTCTCCGGTAGCGGCCAATGGCGGCCCGCCCCCTCCGCCTTACTCACATTCCAAGCTGACCGAAGCCCACATTGACGCGCGCCACCGCTCTGAGTCAGCGCCGGCCGATAGCTCCCACATCTATGCTGCGCCAGAATCGCCGGAGCGTGCTGGCATAGACGACTACCCGCCACCAGCAGCAACGGCAGGCCGGCCATCATCACTCTACGATTCAGGAGCTCACGGAGACCACACTCCGCCCGCTGGTAGCCTTTACGGAGACAAGCAAGATGCTGTCCAGCGCACCAATAGCATTAGAAGTGCTATCGAACGCCGGAGAAAGCGAGGCAGCTCCGCAGCGACAGGCGGCACCGCTACGACGATTGCCGCCGCCATTGCCGCTGCCAACGCGTCCGTCGCGCATCCCAACGCAGCTGCTCACTCCACCACGCCCAAGCTGACCGGCTTCGCCGTGGCGAGCAAGAAGCGGAACCGCGACTTTCACAGCCTTTTCAAGAGCGTACCCGACGACGACTATCTCATTGAAGACTACAGCTGCGCCCTGCAGCGCGAGATCCTGGCCCATGGCCGCCTATATGTCTCCGAGGGCCACCTCTGCTTCAGCAGCAACATTCTTGGCTGGGTGACCACCCTGGTGCTCAGCTTCGACGAGATCGTGTCGGTGGAGAAGCGCAGCACCGCGCTCGTCTTCAAGAACGGCCTCATGATCTCCACGTTACATGCCAAGCACATTTTTGCAAGCTTCGCCAGCCGCGACTCCACCTACGACTTGATCGTCAAGATCTGGAAGCTCGGCCACCCCAGCCTGCAGAGCTCGCTGAACGGCGTTCACATTGATGAGACCGGTGGCGACAAGACCGAGAAGATCGAGCTCGACGAGGCAGCGTCCATTGTCACTCGGAGCGCCTCTGCGTCCGAGTTGGACAGCGACGAAGACTCGGACGAGGTGTATGACGAAGACGCTGAGGACGATGCTGGCAACGACTCGGCATTTGCCAGCGAGCCTAGCGGCAGCGGCGGTGCCGATGGCGACGCCGAGAAGTCCGTCACTCGCAAGGCTTCTGGCACCGCGGGGGCTGCCAATGGTGCTTCTGGCGACAAGCCCTCAGACGCAGCAGCGGCCGCTGCAGGCGGCGATTTCCCTGGTCCTGCTGGCCATCCTGCCACAGACTGTGGTGATGTTGCCTCGCACTACGACAAGATCCTAGCCGACGAAACCATCCCAGCACCTCTCGGCAAGACGTTCAGCTACATGTTCGGTGCGGCGTCTGTCAGCTGGATGACCAAGTGGCTCACTACCGAGCAAAAGTGCTTTGACCTGCAAATGGCCGATAAGAAGGGGTTGGGCCCGGACAACCGGAGCCGGGTCTACTCGTTCATCAGGCCACTCAATGGTGCTATCGGCCCCAGACAGACAAAGTGCATTATAATGGAACAGGTCGAGAGCATTGACTTTGACAAGGCCGTCAACGTTGTGTGCTCCACGCAGACGCCCGATGTCCCAAGCGGCAATGTGTTCACGGTCAAGACCAAGTACTGTCTCTCGTGGGGCGAGAACAACACCACGAGGATACAGGCTAACTGCACGATCGAGTGGTCCGGCAAGAGCTGGCTGAAAGGTGAGTCCAGCCTAATCTGCGTATTTCAACGCAGCATTTTAGTATCCGTTGCTAACTAATAACCCCAGGTCCCATTGAAAAGGGCGCCAACGATGGCCAGGTGCAGCACTGCCGAGAGCTGTTTGGAAGCCTGCGCGAAGCCATCTCATCGCGGCCACGGTCCGGGACACTCCCCAATGGAGCCGGTGGCAAGGCAAAGAAGAAGGGCCGCAGGGGCAAGGCGACGCCGACATCGGGACCGTCAGCCGATCTGGAACGCACCGCCAAGCCGTCCGTGGCCAACACCTGGGGCGTGCTGGAGCCGATCCACGGGATCGCGGGCCCCATTGTCGACATTCTGAAGCCGCTGCTGACAGGCAATGTCATGTACGGCCTGCTCGTCGGCCTGCTAGTGGCGTCGTGGTTCGGGTTCGGCCTAACCGGGCGGCAGCCACAGGGCGGCAGCGGCGGCTACGGCGGCCGCGACGTAGGCTACTGGGCATACCCCGACCGGCTGGCGGCATACGACGAGATGTGGCGGCGCGAAGAAAGCGAGCTCTGGGAATGGCTGGAAGAGCGCGTGGGCCTCGACCGGCTGGGCAACGGCGATCTGCCGCGGCGCAAAAAGGTGCTGGAGCCGCGCACTGTGGCCGAGCGGCTTCAGGAAGAGAAGATGGACGACCGCGAGATCCGCGAAGCCATCAAAGTCACCGAGGAGAAGCTCAAAGTGCTCAAGTCGGTGATAGAGCAGCGCGAGGAAACGAGCAGCACATGAAGACACAAGGGGGCGGACAGCACATCCCTGCACACACGAACGGAACCTGTTGTAAGATATATATGCATGAGACCGCCGCGGCAACAACGGCGCACACACACATTCCTTGGACCACCGACTCACCCAATACCCCGGCGAGGGACCCATCTTTCTCTTTTCTCTCTTTAACCGGAATCCTCTCCTTGATCATTGTATCTCCTTCTTTCTCGTGCAATGTTTGAAATGTACGGTGCCATTTTCGAGGCACAAAAACGAAAAGCATTCTGCATTTTGAAAAATGTATACTGTAGTTACATTACATCTTCCTAGTTACACAATAGGCAGTTATTTATATTTCTTCCTTTCCAAATGATCTCATTAAATACGATGTCTTTCCAAAATGAAGAGCAGTAAATCATGTCCTCCGCTCAAGCCGTGTAATCCTTTCTATCGCGTGATATATGTCCTCCCAAAATTGCCCCCGCCCTATTCCAAAGTATGCGCCAAAGTAAATACATATAAGTGGTTCCCCCTCCTTTTTTTTATTGCACATTCTCTCCTACCTGAGAAGCTGCCCAACATCCTGCAGCCGGATGTCCTCCAGCCGAGCTGACTGGCCACCCCGGTCGATGCGGCCCCAGCCAGCACCCCAGCCTGGGAAAACACCGGCACCACCTCCAGTCATGGCCGGCGGTGGCAGTGATAGGGCGGGACCGTATCCGTCCAGGTCGTTGTCGTCACCGGGAATTGTAGTGGCGCGCGAGGAAGGGCTGGTTGGGTGCAAACCAGGGCTAGCAGAAACCGTGCTGCTGGGATTCGGATAATGGAAGCGCTGACGGCCAGCTCGAGCCGCCATTTGGGGGCCTATGTCGCCACCAGCGCCGGCATCGGTGTCGGTTACGATGGTGGCCGTTTCTGCAGCGCTACTGCTGCCCATAGAGTCGGTCTTGCCACCACCGGCGCCGTTGCCTCGCTTTCCGATGCCGCCGAGAAGCTTTCGACCGCTGTTGGTGCGGCTGGCAGCGCTGCCACCACTGTTGCGGCCACTGCCGTTTTTATTCTTGGACTTGTTCTGGCGCTGCCTTGACTGGGCGGCCAATTCGGGGCTGGTCATGATGCCGATGCGTGGACCATCGCTTGCAGGGCCATCCAGATCATCGCTCGCACCGGCGCCAGCACCCCCAAAAAGCCGTCGTCTATAATTGGATCCTCCTCCTCCTCCGCCGCCGCCGCTTCCTATGCGTGGGTAGATGAAGCCAGCCGGTTGGCCACCAGCGAACGGCGCCCACAGTTTCTGGAGGACGCGAGACGACGTGCTTTCATTGCCACCACCACCACCAGTACTGAGGCCACGGATGCTGCCATTGCGGCCGGAATTGTAGGAAGTGGGAGCCTCGCCGGCCAACTCTTCTAGAGTAATGCCCTTGGTCTCGGGGATACAAACAAGAGAGATGATGGTGCCGCAGAGCATGAACAAGGCGAACATTTGCATAAGACGATTTAGCCACGGCGAGCATGTGTTGGTGCCAGTGGTGCAGTTAGGCGGTGCGTCTTTGCTGAGAATGGGAATACTGATGACCTGGGCGAGGATGGCACCGAGCTTGCCCATAGCAGCAGACAAGCCATGGCCGGTAGAGCGATACCGAGTTGGAAAGCACTCTCCAGGAATGATAAAGGTCGTGGTGTTTGGTCCCCAGTTGAAGAAGAACTGGGCGACAACGTAGAGGGTGAGCATAGCGCCTTCGCTAAGGCTATCGAAGGCAAAACCAAGTATACAAAAAATGATAGTGAGGACCAAAAACCCAAAGACTTGCAAAGGCTTGCGGCCAAAGGTGTCGATGGTGAACACGGCCGTCCAGTATCCGGGAAGGCTGCCAGCACAGGCAAGAATGATGGTGCCAACGGCGTTGCTAATGAGAGTTAGAGAGAGACATGCCGTACGCCAAAGAATGACAACTCACTTGTACAAAACATGGTACAGGTTCTTTCCGCTAGCATATCCAATAGCCTCGAGCACGACGGTGTTATTCAAAGCCAGGCCGTAAAAAGCCAGGTCAAGGAAGAACCAGGACAATGTCGTACCAAGTAGTACACGGAAATTCTTCCAGGTGCCAAAGTACGCTATAACGTCAGGCCAAGAGGCTTTCGGTACGGCTGACATGGACGGTGCAGCCAGGCGCTTGAGTCGAGCCTGGGCAACGGGATCCACCTCGCCTTCAGGCTTGCTCTGCATATAGGCACGAATGTCGGCATCGGCCTTCTCGACGTCATGAGCAACATCAAAGGTGTAGCGGGGCGTCTCGGGGATGGTGACACGATAGTAGAGGGCGAAACAGGCCGGGAGAGCGCCGAATCCGATGATGATACGCCAAGCTCGATCGGCAGCTATGCGGCAGTTCACATCACAACCGCTAGCATCTTGAATGCCAATGAAGTCGGCACGGAAGGCGTACGTGACCACCAGAGCGACAACGGCGCTGAGCAGCTGGCCAATGCCTTGCATGGAGAATCTAGGCGGTGGTTAGCGGGAGGAACCAAACAGAAGCAGCACACAGCAGACGCGAGACAGCCACTTACACAGACGCCATCATAGCTCCTCTCCATCGCGTAGGAGCAAACCTGCACTGTTAGCAAACTGACAGAAGAATGGGCGGCAACATTATGCATAGGAAACCTCTAGAACATACTCTGATGTGATGACGGAAGATAGTGGGTAGTCGCCGCCAATACCTACGCCCATCATGACACGCCAGAAAACCAACAAGCCGGTAGAGCTGATGCTGGGGCTGGGGCTGGCTAAAGCACAGCTCATTGTCGACAGCAAAATGATAGCCAGCTCGATGCCGTACATGCGGCGGCGGCCAAAGACATCGGCCAGCCAGCCGAACACCAGCTGGCCGATAATAATGCCAGCACTGGTGGAGGCTTTGAGGGCCTGGTTGACGGGATCGGGCAACTTGCCATGGTTGTTGAGGTAGCCAAACTCGGCAGCAACGGCGGCCGCAGTGGCTGAATCTGTCAGGTTGGTGCTGGAGTTTACAACTCCGCCACCCCAGAATACCATGCCGAGAAGGCTGGTAACTTGGCTGATGGCGAAGATGTCGTAGCTGTCAAGGAAGAAGCCGACACCGGCCACGGCCACGGCACGAACATCTATGCTGTTAGCATGCAGGTGGTACTTTAGACTGGAATATGCAAAGGGGAAGAGAGAAGAGCACGCAACTCACGGTACAGGCCAAAAGGCACCTTATCGATTTCAGAGAGGGCCAACCGGCGCCGCAGATTCGGGTCAGAGATGTGGGAGTAATCATTGGCTAATGCCTGGTTAGCAACGGTCGTACGGGCGATGGACTTAGATAGACATCCGTCTAGATGGGGGCACACACCAAAGTTGTGGAAGGCCCGGTTGCCGCCATAGGTGATGCGACTGCTTCCGGGGCGCGGGCTCGCATGTTCCGGCAGCATATCCATAGTACAAGGTCGACAAGCCGTTCAAGGCCTGGCGGCGGTGGGCGGCCAAAACAGAGAGAGGTTGCGCTCTTCACGCAGACGGAGGCGTCAGAGGCGAAAGAGCGGTCGGACGAGGCTACTTTTTGGTGTCTTTTTGTCTCTCTTTTCCTGTTTCGTAGTTTCGTGTTTAACCTTTCGCTTTTCTTTTCTTCGTGCCTCGTTGGACGAGTTGGCGGGTATCACGAAGAACGCCGCGGTGACACTGGCAGGGATGGCGGCAGAGACCAGAGTGCGCGTCCACAGAACGAGTACAGCGGCGGCCGCGGTGCTGGGAACCGGAGGTGTGATGCTTGTCGTTCGCGATGGATGGTGATTGTGTCTCGGCGTGGAGTTGATACGTATATGTAGTCTACGGGGCAGTGCTTGTATAAGAGAGGGCGTGTGCAAAAACGGGCAGGCGCGGGAGGTGGGCCAGGAGCCACGAGCTCGGTATGTGAGGAAAGTACGACTGCGAGGCAGAGAGTCAGACAGACCCTAGGCCAGCAAGGGACTTTCCACTTTCCAGCCAGGCAGGGCAGTCGATCGCTCAGTGGTTCTTTTTTGCCTGACAGCTTGTGGAGCACACTACGAGCACATATGAGTATCTTACAAGAATAACACGGTACTCGTACATACATTAGTCGCACACATACGACTATGGACGATGGCGTCCACAACACGCCGAACACGCACGTCCAGGGGCAGCAAATAGGCGGTGGTAGGAGTGGTGGTGGTGTGGGTAACAAGGAGGAGTCTAGGGAGGCAGGCCCCCATAACGGCGGCTTGCTAGCTGGCAAACCCAATGGGAGGCAATGTACGTAAGAGAAAGGAGCAAGACGAAAAAATGACCGAGACAATAGGAAAGCAAGTATGTGGTTGTACGAGAGCCGGCCATTCGAGTAGTGGGGATTCTGAGGGACATGGTATGAACATACGTGCAGGGAAGACGTGAAAATCCCAAGATACTCTTGATCCTCGCACCCTCAACAGAAGGGCGGCCCGGCTCCCATGACGATCGGCGCTCCTGGCCGCCCACTTAGTTGAGCTGAGCTGCATAAGAAGGCGTCGATGCCCTCTGGCAGTTGCCCAGTTGAGCAGATGTCTTCACCGACGCCTATGACGCTTCTCTACGCCGCAAGCACATACACCATGTTCGACGTCGTGGCTCGGCGGACCTCTCGGTTCCTCAAACGGGGGTTCCAAGAGCCTTGGCTCCTCTCCGGCAATATTGGCCCAGGGGTGGAACGGAAGCTTGCACGTGCTGGAGGCCATTCGACGGGGTTGTCGAGAGAAGGAGGGGGGCCAAACGTCGACAGCCAGGAGCAGCCCGAGGCGAGGAGCCAAGAAGTGCGTCTATACCTACTCGCTTGATGTTGACAAAGTCTCCTGGGACAGAGGGCAGAGTGTTTCAAAGGAAAGAGGCGTCATCTTGTGCATAATACGACACTGCAGGGCGGGAGCTGTGCGAATGGCGAGGAGCATGCTGCACGGAGAATGTTGGCGAGATGTTGTGAGGTGTAGTCGCGATTGTGCGCCAATCACAGCCGCCCGATCAAGCACATGGGCACTACGGCCGGGCCATACTTGGCAGCCCCAGAGCCTCGCCAGCCCCACCAAGTGGAGCGCGCTGAGCATCATTGGTGTTGCCAGCGAGTTGTACGTTCCGTACAGCGGCCGTTTCTGTGCTTGGATCCTCGTGCTGGCGCATGAGCATACTCACGGCATCCCCCGTAGGCTATACGAGCACTACTCCGTACATGCGACTACACACACCGTGTCTCTATTGCTGCATGCATACTCTGTACTCCGCACTCTTCAACAGCTTCGTTATCTTCCCGACTTTCAAACAACCCCTGAGCGGATGCACGTTGCCTGTTCCTGCAGCTCCCATGGGGTAGAATGGCCCAGGCGCTGAGTTAGGCACGTCCTCTGTACGAGCTGCCACCCCTGATGGCAATGACTTTGTCCAGGGTGCGGCACTATCGTATCTCTCCACGTGGTTTGCGGCTTGTCACGGAGCCCGGGTCAATATTTGGCATTACTCTCCCACCGCCCACACCTATTTTGTCTTCCCCTGGACGAATGCAATTTTGTCAGGCCATACGCCGGGAGTTATTCTCAAAGTGGCACAGCAAGAACAGAGTAACTATACAAGAAAGCCGATGCGAAGTAAAATGAATAAGAAAGCCAAGGAGCCAAACACCGCCCTCACCACGCCGTGATGTCGTCCACCTCAGCCTCTCCAAACGTGCTCGACTTGGTGATCTTGCCCACGCCGCCGTCATCCTCGCCATCGTCGTCGGCCCCGGCGCTACCGCCGTCGGCACCGGCGGCCACACCCTCGCGGCCCATAATGTCGGGCAGCACCTCGCGCAAAAAGGTCAGAATGTAGCGGTTGACCTGCTCGAACTGCAGCAGGAAGGCGTCGTGGCCCTCGGGGCTGTCGATGCGCTCCAGGCGCGCGTCCCGGATGTGGTCGGCCAGCTCCTGCTGCTCGGCAAACGTAAATAGGCCGTCGCTCTCGATGCCGACCACCAGCGTCGGCTGCTCGATCATGGCCAGCGCCTCGGCCACGGTGTCGGCGCGGCTGCGGGACACGTCGTGGGTGTCGAGCTTGCGCGTCATGGCAATGTAGCAGTTGCTGTCGAAGCGCTTGACGAACTTGGCGGCCTGGTACCGCAGGTACGACTGGGCCGAGAAATAGGTGGACGTGGCCGGCTGCACCGGGACGCCGCCCGTGAGGCTCCCGCCGCCGGTGCTCGAAGGAGGGGGGGGAAACGGAGCGGCCGAAGCCGAAGCCGAAGCCGAGGCGGACGTCGACGCCGGCGTGGCGCTGCTGTCGCCGACGGGGCCGTGGAACTGCGGGTCGGGACTCTCGGTGCCGCTGCCCGGGGCGCTGTCCTGGTGGAAGCGGCGGGCTTCTTTGATGCGGTGGCCGTCGTTGTGGATGCGGAAGTGGCCCTCGGAGGGAGACCGCGTGCCTGCCGGGTCTGCCGCGGCGGGTGTCTCGGGGGTGGTGGCTTTGGCCGGCGCAGCGGCGGGCGACGAGCGGAACTGCTCCTGGGCCAGGATGGTCTGCTTGCGTTTGGGGTCCGGGATGTTGCGGCCGAAACGCGCCTCAAAGGAGTTGCGGCTGCGGTAGGTCAGCAGCGCCGACATGCGGGCAGCGCCGAGGCCGGTGACGGGCGGATCGTCAAAGGCGTAGTAGCCGTCCTCGTACTTGGGGTCGGCGTAGATGCTCTGGCGCTGGGCCTCGCCCCAGCTGATGCCCCAGGCGCTGTGGCGGCTGCTGGTGGCAATGGGCACGACGCAGCGTACGTAGTCCTTGCCGAGATAGGCCCACTCGAGCACAAACATGCCGCCGAGCGAGCCGCCCACGACGGCGGCGACCTGCTTGACGCCGAGATCGTCGAGGATCAGCTTGTGCAGGCGCACGTCGTCGCGGATCGTGGTCAGCGGGAATTCGGGGCCGTAGCGGCCCTTGCTCGGATCGCCGTCCTTGGCTGTGACGGGGCTGGCTGAGCCGTAGGGGCTGCCGAGGCTGTTGAGGCAGATGATGAAGAAGCGCGTGACATCGAACGCGCGGCCCGGGCGGCCCAGCAGCGGACCCCACCAGTCGCTCACGTCGGCGCTGCCGGTCAGGGCGTGGCAGATGACCATGGCATTGGAGCCGTCGGCGGCCAAGCGGCCGCGGGTTGTATAGGCCACGGGCACGTTGTAGAGCGTCTCGCCGGACTCGAGGGTGAAGGAGGGCACAATGGCAATCTCCTGGTCGGGGATCAGTGCAGCAAACGGATTTTCAGGCTGCTGCCGCGTTCTTTCTTGCAGGTATTCAGTAACCGATCGCAGGGGGGGTACTGTTGCTGGAGAGGGAGGGGGGCGAGGGGAGGGGAGCAGGGGTGCGGTAGGAAGAGAAAGCACGTCAAAGTAGGAGGGCACGGAAAGCAAAACAGAAAACACAAGACAAGTACTGACCGTAGCGCGGCCGCGAGGCCTCGGCGCCATTCGACGCCATTCTTGTCGTTTGGCCGTCAAGCAGGGCGGCGGGGCAAGCCTTGCTGTTTGATATTGGATGCTAGGTTTTGACACAGAGCAATTGACTGCGTAGAATGCGTCGACGAAGCCAAAACAAGATACCAGAACCCCTTATACGCCGCAGGCTATCCAATGTCGGCGGGGTAGTCTGACTCAGAGAAGTTGTGCGTCATCCAGATAGTTGATGCTAGTTCGGAGAGGCCCAGCCCAAAAAAATTGTATGCCCTCTCCCCCCCAAAAGGCACGCTTCCGCATTTCGGATTGCGCCATCGGCTATAGGATTATCGTCGGGATATGTACCAATGCGGGCGTGCTCTCGCATGTACGTGGGCGCGCAAAAGCACAGGAAGTGGCTCTACAGAGCGAGGCAAGAGGCAGACATACCCTGTACACATTCTGACCGTAGCGAATTCTTCGTTCTGGCCACGGCAAAGAGGGGTTACATGCCGATGACCCTCCGGTGGTTTTTATTTGCGCGCGGTCAGACGCTTTTTGTTCCTGGCCGTAGGCCCCTATAAAAGCATGCCAAGACATGCATTAAAGCACATATTGCACCGCCACAAAGTGGGTACAAGGCTATGGGGTAGGTGTGGCTGGTGCACCCGCAAATGGAGAACCTGTTCCCTGCTTCATGTAGTGCCGCACGAAGAGGCAGCTCCCCCGAACTGACGATGCGAAAACAAGCTACGCAATTTTCCTGCTGCGTCCGCGATCGTTACCTCGCCATCACCACCGCGGCACAGAGCAAGCACCGCGTCACGAGCTCTCCTACCGCGCGTTGTTGTGTCACTTTCCTTTAGATTTTCTGTTTCCTTTCATTTTTCAACCCCTTTCACTTTCTCTTTTTTTCCTTTTGTCTTTTGCGGCCTGGCGAGTGTTTCTTCGTTTCTCATCACTTTCGACGGTGGCATCTTCGTGCCCTATTTTCTACTCCCACCAGATCGATATCCATTGCATTTCTTTGTTCGTCGCTCCCCACACGCCGCCTTTCATCGCTCTTGCGCTGCGTTTGGTCTCGACATCCTTTCTCCCTTTCGATCGTCCGCGCAACAGCATCCCATCTGCGACCCAGCACGACAGCTCTCGACCATCTTAGCACGCGACGTGTTTCCAGCCTCTTCCCCGACGAAGCGAAGTCCGTCTATTTTCTATCGCACATCGGAACCGGATATTATCCTCCAGTCGATCTCACCTCGTGCGTACACTCTTTCAAAAAAAAAAAAAGACGGACCAAGTTTGGCACCATCGACGCACTGATTATGATTCCACGCGCAATACATTAACCACTCCCTGACTGCAGAGGAGCCGAGAGGAGCAGAGAGTAGGGAGCAGAGAGAGAGAGAAGAGGAGCCGTGATGCCTCCGAAGCGAAAGCAGAGCGGGCCGGACTTGGGCAGCGACCGGCCCCCGCCTCATCGGCCACAATACACGACATTGGGCCAGCACGATCGCCAGGACAACAACTACAATAATTATGGCGGCAGCGGCGGGCGAAACAATCGCAGTGGAAACCGCGTTGGCAACAACCGCGGTGGCCGTCGGAGCGACCGCCACGACGCTTCGAACGAGAGCAGCGCTGTCCTCCTCACACCGGCCACAACGATAGACGGACCATCCACTCTCATAGCACCCAGAGCACCAGCACCGGCACCGGCACCGGCACCGGCACCGGCACTAGCAACAGCCACCCCGGCGCGGCCGACACCAGCCGTGCTGCCTCCTCCGGCTGGCCTCGACCCCAACGTCCCCGTCGAGCCCGGCGTGCAGCCGCTCGAAAGCTTCTATGTATACGCGACAGTGACGGCCGACCGAGTCGGACGATGGGCTGCCAGCGGGCGCCAAGAGCTTGTTGAGGTGGGAGCTCAGGCACGGGACAGCCAGGACGTGACGGCGCTGTCGTCGCTGTTCCAGGAGCTGCTGTATGCGGTGCGGGACCGTCGTCTGCAGCCTCGTGCCGCGGGTGCCGTGGTGCAGTCGATTGTTGGGCGCTCGGAGGAGAAAATGGAGGTGGAGGTGGCGGAGGACAAGGCGGCGGCAGCTGCGGCGACGGGCGATTTCGATGCGCGTGTGGTGTTTCTCGACACGGTGTCGCTCTTTACGGAAGTGGAGGATGTGTCGGGAGCGCAGGCGCCGCTGAGCAGTCTGATGGCGAGCTCGGGGATTTCGACGTCGCTGATGCGGCAGATCCTGGACCACGAGTTTCTGATGCGGCTGGGGCTGCTGCGCGACACGTTCCAGCGGATGGCGATCCGGTACTCGACGAACCTGCTGTACCGGCAGCAAAGCTACAACCTGCTGCGGGAGGAGACGGAGGGCTTTTCGAAGCTGGTGGCAGAGCTGTACACGAGCAGCTCGGTGGCGACGCAGGACCCGTCATTTGACGCGGCGCGGGCGACGTTCGAGAAGGTCAAGGGCCTAATCGGGACGTTCGACCTGGACGTGGGCCGGGTGCTGGACACGACGCTGGACGTGTTTGCGGCGACGATCATCAAGCAGTTCAAGTTCTTTGTGAAGCTGCTGCGCATCAGCTCGTGGTGGCCGCGCGACGAGGCCAAGCGGCCGCGGAACTCGTTCTTTGGCGGACTGCCGCGCTGGGCGCAGCCCGGCGTGGCGGAGGAGGGCCTGACGGAGGAGGAGGAAGAGGGCGTGGTGGCGGAGGAGCGGCAGAAGCGCGACGCGGCCTTTTGGGCGACGGCGCGGCGGATTCACCTGGACGCCTTTTTCCAGCTCGGAGCACGCGACATTGACGACCCGGAGCTGCAGCGGCTGGTCGAAGACGCCCGCGGCCACGGCGGCGACGGCGGCGACAGCGGCGACAGCGAGGCGGCCAAGACGCTCGGCAGCAAAGGCTTCAGCGACAGCGAGGCGCAGTGGATTCTGGCGACGAACACGATGCCACCCACGGGCAACCGGGTGGCGGCGCAGATTCTAGGGTTCAAGCTGCGGTTCTACAGCTCGAGCGCGCGCAGCGCAGACGACATTCTGCCGGCGAACTTGCTGTACATGGCGGCGCTGCTGATCAAGATCGGGTTCATCTCGTTCTGCGACCTGTACCCGCACCTGTGGCCGTCGGACGAGGACATGGAAACGACGGTGCGCAAGAAGAAGGCCGACGAGCTGGAAGCGAGCGAGCGAGCGAGCCGGCCGGGCATGACGTCGAATGCGCTCGCCATGGCGGGTGCTCTGCCCGACGACGGACCAGCCGCCACACTGGCCTCGTTGGGCGGAGCCGCTGGCGGCAACGCGGCCAACGCACGCCGAGACGCCGCGAGAGGAGGGGCGGCAGGGGGTGCAGGAGCAGGACCACCCGCACCAGCACCCGCACCAGCACCAGCACCAGCAGCAGGCGGCAGCACGCCGATTGCGGCGACGAGCAACGGCGACGACACGGCGTCGGCGGACGCGGGCCCGAAACTGCCGGAGCCGCCGGACGTCAAGATCCAGATGCTGGAGCAGCTGCTGCTGATCGGGGCGATCCCGGAGGCGCTGTTCCTGCTGGGGCGGTTTCCGTGGCTGGTGGAGGTGTGCAGCAAGGAGCTGCTGCCTCTCATCCACCGGATCCTGCTGCATTCGCTGCACAAGGTGGCGAGCGACGCGCGGCCGGTGGCGGGGGCGGCGTCGGTGGTGGAGTGCCCGCCCAAGAAGCAGGCGGACGTGGACCAGAGCGGGGTGCCCAAGGGCAGCGTGAAGCGCAGCGAGCTGGTGCTGCGGCGGCCGTTCCGGTGGCCGTACCCGGACAAGCTGGGGGTGGCGGAGGGCCAGGTGTACCGGTTCTACTTTGACGAGTGGCTGGACAACGTGCCGGTGTGCCAGACGGTGGACGACGTGTTCACGCTGTGCCACACGCTGCTGGGGCTTTCGGGGCTGAGCATCGGGCAGGCGCCGGAGCTGCTGATCAGCCTGGCGGCGATCGGGGCCAAGAGCCTGCACGACGACGGGAGCGCGGCGAACCGGCAGCGGTGGCACGACCTGGCCAAGCGGCTGCTGCTGCCGGCGCTCAGCCTGGCGCCGGCGAGCGCGGCGAGCGTGGACGCGGTGTGGCAGGTGGTGCGGGCGTTTCCGCTGCGGACGCGGTACGAGATGTACATGGAGTGGTTCGAGGGGGCGACGTCGCGGGTGCCGGCGGTGCGCAAGGCGTTTGAGCGGACGCGGCGCGAGACGATGGCGACGATGCGGCGGATTGCCAAGGACAACAAGGCGGTGATGGGGCGGCAGCTGGCGAAGACGGCGCTGTCGTCGCCGGGGGTGGTGTTCAAGGTGGCGCTGGGCCAGCTGGAGGCGTACGACAACATCATCGACGTGTTCGTGTCGTGCGCGCGCTACTACACGGAGCTCGGCTTCGACGTGCTGGTGTGGTCGCTGATGAGCGCGCTGGGCGGGCAGGCGCGCAGCCGCACGCAGGCGACGTCGGTGCTGCTGACGAGCAAGTGGCTGCAGGCGCTGTCCAAGTTCGCGGGGCAGGTGTTCTCGACGTACGCCAACATGGACGCGGCGCCGGTGGTGCACTACGTCAACCACCAGCTGTTCCGCGGGCACTCGACGGACCTGGTGATCCTGCGGGAGCTGATCCAGTCGATGGGCGGGCTGGTGGCGGACACGGACCTGACGGACGCGCAGATCCAGGCGCTGGCGGGCGGGCCGGAGCTGCGGCGGCTGACGCTGATCGGCCTGCGCGACCGGCGCTTCGAGGCCGGGGTCGGCGCCAGCGCGCAGCGGCTGATGCGGGCGCTGGTGGCCTCGAGGCTGGCCGGGCGGCTGCTGATCAACCTGGCGCAGTACCGCCAGTCGGCCATCTACCAGGCGGCCGAGAAGGACGCGCACATCAAGTACCTGGCGAGCCTGGTGGACGACACCCACCAGGTGCTGGCGCAGTACCTGGACCTGCTGCGGAGCAACCTGGACACGGCCGCGTTCGACGCGCTGGTGCCGGCGGTGCCGGAGCTGGTGCAGCGGTTCGGCCTCGAGACGGGGCTGGCGTTCATGGTCGGCCGGGCGAGCCTCGACGTGCACGGGGACAGAGAGAAGGCGGAGAAGGCGGACGCGATGGAGACGGAGAAGCCGGAGACGGACGCGGTGGAGGCGGAGAAGCCGGAGAAGCCGGAGACGGACGCGATGGAGACGGACGACGCGGAGACAGACAAGGCCGACGCGCATCTCGGCAGCCTGCAGCCGCTGGCCGATGCGCTGGCGGACGTGCTGCCCGAGCGCGTGCGCGCGCGCATCAGCCCCGAGTTCTACGTCACGTTCTGGGCGCTGCAGCTAGGCGACCTGGTGGTGCCGGTGCCGCGGTACGAGGCCGAGATCACGCGGCTGCGCAAGGAGAGCCAGGCGGTCAAGACCCAGCGGTCGGCCGACACGTCGCGCGTGGCCCAGATGCGGCGCAACGAGGAGGCCAGCGTGCTGATCCGGGACGGCCAATCGCTTAGCAACGAGATGCTGACGCTCGGCACGCGCAACCAGAACACCAAGAAGCGGCTGAGCCAGCTGGCGCGGACGTGGGTCCGGCCGTCGCCGTCGTCGTCGGCGTCATCGGCGGTGGCGGTGGCGGACATCCTCCTGGAGCAGTGCCTGATTCCGCGGCTGCTGCTGTCGGCCGGCGACACCGAGTACGCGTTCCGCATGGTCAAATTCCTGCACGACATCCGCACGCCGCGTTTCCAGCTGTCGTCGCTGTACGACCGCCTCTTCCTGCCCAACCGGCTGCGCGACCTCATCTTCACCTGCACCATGCGCGAGGCCGAGCACCTCGGCCGCTTCCTCAAGCTGATTCTCGGCGACCTGGCGCGCTGGCACGGCGACAAGGCGGCCTACGAGCGGGAGGGCCTGGGCCGCACGGCCGGAAGCGCCGGAAACGCCGGGAGCTCTCCAAGCACCCCAAACTACCTCGGCTTCGCCAAGGACGACCAGCCCCTCGAACACGCCGAGTTCCGCGATCTTCTCTATGGCTGGCATAAGAACCTCAACATTGCACTGAAAGATTGCCTCGACGACCTCGAGTGGATGCACATCCGCAACGCCATCTCCGTGCTCAAGGCCGTCATGGACTCCTTCCCGGCCGTCGACTTTATGGGCCGCCGCTTCTCCGACCAGCTCAAGAAAATCGCCGCCCGGGAAGCCGCCCCCAAGACCGCCGGCGCCGACGCCGAAGCCGGCCACCGCGTCGATCTGTCCGTCACCGCCCAGAGCGTGCTCTCCGAGCTGATGCGCCGCAAGTCCAAATGGGTCATTGTGCAAGCCTTCCGGCCGAATTCCGTACGTTTGCGTCCCTGCTCCGTCCATCCTCGCCCCTCTTTCTAACATCCAGTCTGCCAAACTCTCGGCCGACGACGCCAAAGCCGCCGCCGAAGCTGCCGCCGCTGCCGCCAAAGAAGCCGCAGCGCCGGGCAACTTGCGCCCAGACGCGCCGGAATTCAAGCCGCAGCGCACGAGGTGAGCCTTGCAAGACCAGAAGCAACAAAGCAACAAAGCAAGCAACGTCGCCGCTAACCATGACAGGGACACTGCCGACGTCGAGGACGGCGAACTCAAAGACGCCAACACAGCTCCTGCCGCTGCTGCCGCCGCCGACGCCAACGGAGTGCCGGCCATCAAGATCGAGCAGCCCGCCAGCAAGGAAACCCACCACGCGCGGAAGAGCGACGCGTCCTCGGCGTCCTCGGCTGCTCAAGCGGCCGCCAGCAGCAGCAGCAGCGCACAGAAGCCATCAGCGCTGCCGCGACACACGCCGTCGGCCCCGAGTGCAGCCAAGAACGACCCCCAGCTGCCCAAAAACCCCTCGTCGCTGTCGTCGCTGCCGCTGCCCAGCACGCTGCCCAGCCGTCCCGATGTGGCCATGCCCGGCCGCTACAGCAACGACCGCTTTGGCTCGCACCGGAACGCCGCGTCTCCACGGGAGCCGTCGCTGCCGCAAGACGCCATCAGCCTCAGCCCTGCCGGTGTCGGTGGAGTGAGCGGCAGCAACGCCACGCCGATCAGCAACAGCCGGGAGGCGCGAGACGCCAGAGGCGTCCGAGATGTGCGGGATTCGCGCATTCCCCGGGACCCGCGGGAGATGCGCGAAGCCCGCAGCGGCCCCCGAGACACGCGCGATCCCCGGATTCCGCGCGAGCCACGCGACGCACGAGACGCACGCGACGCACGAGACGCTCGAGACGCTCGAGAGGGTCGCGACGCACGCGACATCGACATGCGCACGCCAGACAGCTCCCGCCGAGACCGGCCGATGCGCGACTTGCCGGACCACTTTAGCGGAGGTCCCGCGAGCGGCCCGCGCGCCGGCAACGACGCGGACTGGAATGCGCGCGTCGACAACACCCCGACTCGCTGGTCCTCCGCGCCCTCGGCTGGCCGCCTCCAGAGAGACGCGCCGCCGGCAAACAGGCTGTCTCCGTCGCCAGCGCCACCAGCCCCGGCTGCCTCAGCCCCGGCGCAGACACCGGCTGCGACAGCACCAGCCGCGGCTACCGATGTGCCCATCCACTCGGACCGGGCCCGACTCATCGAAAGCAGCACCGGCAGTGCCAGCCTGCAGGCCGAACGCTCGCCGCGGGCGCCGCGCGACGATGCCGGCCGGACCCAGTCGCCTCGCGTTTCGGAGCGTCGCGAGCGCGGCGACCGCGAGAGAGACCGAGAGGGCGAACGGCCGAGCCGCGATCGCGGAGATCGCGCTGACCGACACGACCGGTCCGACCGGGGCCGGCTTTCCTACCAAAACCAAGACCTCAGCTATGGGCGACTCAAGGAATCGGCGCCGGACTCGGCTCCCTCGGCACCGCGGAGCCACACCAACGGGCCCCGGGGCAGCCGGGACAACAGCAAGCCGTCCCCCAACGGCGACGCGCCCCCGTCGGATCCCAGTGCCTCCTCTCGTGGATCGAGACGGACGCGGGAAGCACTCGACAGCACCACCAACACCGGCAGCAACACCAACACCAACAACGGCACGGCCACCGGCAGCAGTGGTGCTGGCGGTGCGCATGTCCACTCCGACCGCCTGCATATCATCAAAGGCGCCTCCATGGACACTCCCCCCCCTCCGGCAGCCCCGGCGTCCTCGTCCACCAATGCAGGAGCAGCGCCAGCATCCATCCCAACCGCCCCAGCGGCTCCAGCGGCCCCAGCGGTCCCGACGGGCCCTTCCGCCCCATCTGCGCCCTCCTCTTCGACACCCACTTCTGGTGATCGCAGCCGCCGCTCACGCGACGGAGATCGCGACCGCGACCGCGACCGTGACCGCGACAACCGCATGTTCAAAGTCATCAACGACAATATCACCGGCAGCAGCAGCAGCCGCCGCAGCAGCAGCAACCTCAATGCCAACACCAGTGCGCCCAACGGCGGCGCCGGCGCCAGCAGCAGCAGCCGCGGCACCATACCGGGCTCCGAAGCAAAGGTGCTCGCCGGCGACAACACCAACACGGGCCCCACCCCTGCCCCCGCCAATGCCAATGCCAACGCCAACGCCAACGCCAGCGCCAGCTCGGAGCGCCGCTCATCGCGCCGGAGCAGTCCGTCCGGCGGCAGCGGCGGCGGCAGCGGAGACCGAGACCGCGACCGCAGCGCGCGAGGCGACCGCGACCGTGACCGGGGCAGAGACCGCGATCGAGACCGCGACCGTGAGCAAGACCGCGACCGGGACGGCAGCAAGCACCGGGACCACCGCAACGACCACCACCCGCTGTCGTTGTCGGCCTCCTCGTCCTCCCTCTCCCGGCGCACGCCCTCTGGCCGCGACTCGCTGGGCAACATGAGCGGCCCCGGCGGCATGTATCCAGGCGGCCCGTCCAACAACAGCCACGGCCACGGGCCCGGCCCCGGTTTCGGTCTCGGTCTCGGTCCCGGCCCTGGTCCCGGCCACGGCCACGGCCACAACCGCAGCCACATTCCCCCGCCCCCTCCTCCGCCACCACTTCCGCAGGGGTTGCACATGATGCACAACGTCAACCAGGAGCCTCTAGGGCCCCGGGGCATGGGAGGCGGCGGCGGCATCGGCGGGATGAGGATGGGCCGGGGTATGGGCGGAGGCGGAGCAGGCGACTACCGCGGCGGTGGCAACAACGGCGGCGGCGGCATGCGCGACGACCGCGGCCGCAAGCGGCGCAGCGACGAGGGTTCGCTAGGCGGCGGCGGCGGCGGCGGCATGGGGAACAACCGAGAGAAAAAACAGCGACGATAGAAGAGTAGCTGCTAAGGGTGATGTGGGCGGGGGGGGGGGAGACGAGAGTGGGAAAGAGTGCGGGAACGAGAGACAGAGTGCGAGGCAGAGTGCGGGACAGTGCGAAAGAGATGCTATATGCTGTATGTGGGAGGGAGGGGAGAAGAGAGAAAAGAGGAAGCAAAGACAAAGAGCGAGGTCGAGAAACTCTGTACTATCTATCGGTGTGATTTCAGTTAATAAGAGCCAGGCAGGGCAAGGCATGTCATCTATCGTCCGTGGCGCAGACAGCATGTGCTGCCAAAATGTAAGAATACATACATGTACAACTACGCTGCGGTGGATGGCAAGAGTCCCTCCACGCGCAAAGACACTGCATTCAGCCACGGCCATCGTCTTATATACGTCTCGTATATTATCTATCTGTACGTGCAAACATCCATATATATTTACCACCAGCCCAGTCCCTACCGCCCACCCATGATCCAGCATTCCCTGATAACCAATCGCAAAATCGCATCATGCTCTCGTCCGTAACGCCTGCTCCTCGACTGCCATTCATGGCAATCCACCCATGCCGCACCACCTAATCCCCGCATCTACATGCAGGATATATACATACCAAACAGATCAAAGTAACGTAGAACAAAAGCTGATGCTCGGGAATATAACGTAAACCAGACACAAAAACACGTAACCCAAGTAAGGAAAGGGACAAGGGACACAAAGGGGTAAAAGGCGGGGGGGATCAATCTCTCGTCAAGTCATTATGGCCTGTAAATCGTCTCCTCTTCTCTCTCTCCGTTTCGTGCCCGCGTTCACCTCGCCTGACCCCATTGGATATCAGCCGGAGGTGATGGCGACCCGTCTCGCTGTCCTTGCTGGTAGTTTTGGTTCTGGTGCTGGAGCGGGTGCTGGTGCTGGTGCTGGTGCAGGTACTGGTCGTCGCTCTGCATTCTTTGCCCACCCCGAGCCGGAGAGCCCCGGCCATATGTGCCCCGCTCGTCGTATTGGTCATTATACCGCTCGGGGCTGCCGTCTATCGGTGCTGAGGCCGACGACATTGGTTGTGCATGCGCAATCAACCCCGCCGCCTCGTCGCTCATCTGCCGCCGCATCTCGTTGTTTCGCGTCACATTCAAATTCGAACTGCTCGTGTGCGCAGAGGGGCCGCCCGCCATCCCCGGCCGAACATCCGCCACATCCTCGCCCGAGACATTGTTGAGTGTGTCAAACTTGCTTCGCCGAAACTGGTGCGCAATCGGCAAGTGGTCTGTACTCTTCATCGCTACAGCCCCGTCGTTGCCGTAGTACGCCGTGTCCACGCCACCGCCACCCATGACGCCGCCTCCGCCCATCTTGTGCCCGTTCTTGTATTGCTCCGACGACAGGTCCTCCAGGTCCATCTCTGCCGTCTTGTAGGGCGCCTGGTAGCTCGTGTCATCGCGGCGCTTGCGCACGCCGACAAAGAGCCAGCGCAGGCCACGACCAAACGCCTTGATCACGTCCCAGATGTTCAGCGCATCAAAGACGGCCCCAAAGCCCATAAATCCTCCCTTGCGCGGGTAGTGGAGGTTCGGCTTCCGGATCGAGTTCAGCCCATCGGGGTCAGCGACCGGGTAGAATGCAGGCACCGCCGTGTCGAGATATGGCCGGTAGGGGAAGGCCCACAGGTGCAGAATGGAGAAGCAGGCCATTTCTATGCATAACAGCAGTGACGGGATGCCGACCTTGATATCCGGGTAGGCAATGACCTCGTTCGCATGCACAATATGCAGCGTCGAGGTG
The DNA here is from genome assembly GCA_001513895.1 of Graphilbum fragrans. Classification (NCBI taxonomy): domain Eukaryota; kingdom Fungi; phylum Ascomycota; class Sordariomycetes; order Ophiostomatales; family Ophiostomataceae; genus Graphilbum; species Graphilbum fragrans. The sequence continues at coordinate 702,888 of LLKO01000005.1, read as the reverse complement.
CCCACCGAAATCGCAGCGGTCTGCCAGAACGACAAGAAGATCACCAGCTTGATGGCCAGCACCTTGAGGAACGGCGAGTGCTCGGCCAGCGGAACCCGCAGCTGGATGTAGAACTGGATCACACAGTACATGGCAATCGACACGGCCACGGATTCAATGACGATGACCTAACAGTCAGCACACTCCCTGGGAAATAAAACCGCCGCAAGAATCAAAGAAGCCGCAAAACCTACCCAAATATGGCTGAAGACCGGGCTGTTCGAGCTCTCACAGTACCGCCCAAAATACTGCGTGACAACCGCCGTGATGGTCATGGTGACACGGATGAAGCAGTAGTGGTAGATGCCGATCCAGATAATGTTGAACCATGTCAGACCGCTGCGAGGCGTGCGCCAGGGGCCACGTTCGCCGCCACAGCAGGCCCTAAACCAGTTGACCGGCAGAACCCACGGCTTGATGGCGCGCATCTCGCGGAAGAAGTTCTTCTGGTCATGGAGATCCGGCGCAATGTACGAGCAGAGGAGCGCAAAAAATGACGAGATCGCAAAGGCTTCGTAGCAGTCGCTGATCACCTGGAAATAGATCGCATGCCAGTAGTATTTGAGCGACAGGAGTGAGGCGGCGGCGTAGATCGGAACCATAAACAGAATGCGGATGATGCTGGCCGCGTCAGTAGCTTTCCTACACATTCAACCACAAAGACGGGTATGGGACATACTGCTTCTGCTCGCTCGGCTTGGTATAGTGCAGAGCGTGCATCCATATGAGAAACAGGCTCATGCATATCGCAATCAGCGTCGCAGCGCCAGCAATGATGAGCGCGAGATCGTGGAAGGTCAGAGGCCCGGCAATCTTGGTTTCAGAGGTCGGCAGGACTGTTCACGGGGTTAGTCACAGGCAAAAGTAGAGGCGCGGAACGAAAGAGGGAGGGGAGAGAGGTCACGTACTCCTCAGATCGTCCAACGTCGAATTGCACGTTAAATTCATGGCGGTGAACGTGTGGCACTGCGGCCGCCGAGATCCGAAAGGAGAAACAGGAAAGACGGGGGATCAGTTCGACACCAACGCGTGAGTCCGGCTTTTGTCGTTTGTGAAAATTGGCAGCAGAATGTGGAAGAAATGGGCTGCGACGGATGCGTTCCAGGAAGAAGCTTTTTGGGCTGGGCACCAGGCTGCCTCGGGGAAATCAGTCGGTGGGCAGGAACAGCTGAAGCTGGCAGAGGCGCAGACTATTGACGCGGAGCTGAGGCAACTTCAATATCTCTCCGTGGTATTCGGCTAAAACAATCGGATCGCGGGTATCATGGAACCAAAAAAAGAAAGGAAAAAAAGGCCACGACGAACAAAAGGTAGCAGAATCAGACAGGAAAGAAACAAGTGCAAAGAAGGACAAGGGTAGAATAAAGGTGCGCTCGATTATGCAAGTAAGAATTCAGAGCTGGGGGTGGCGCAAACGAAAGAATGAAAGGGCCCCTTTTTCTTTTCCGCTTTCTCTCGAATGGGTGTTGTCAGATGGATGGTGGTGGTCGGCTCTGGTTGGAAAAGATTTGGAGGGGTGTAGTTTGTAGTATGCAGAAGACTTGGGGGGCTTGGCCGCCAAAAGCCGGTTCTGAAACAAGGGCCCCAGGGCCACTTTGGGGATGAAGGGAAGGGGGGCTGGCGAGGCAAGTACGGCTCAGGGTCGGCGTCGTCGACAAAACTGGTGCCTTGCTCGTATTCTGTGCTCCGTGCTACCAGGAACAAGACAGGAAAGAGCGATGGGAGAAGAAAGAAAGCAGAGGAGAGAAGTGCGAACTCAGCGGGTAGGAATCGCGGAAGCAAGGAAAGAAGCGGAGCTGCAAAAGGGTGCAGAGGAAGGCGCAGAGGGAGCGCGGAGGGCCGGCGCAAATTCAGACACGGGGTCCAAACACTCAATGCGGTCGTTTAGGTGAAATGCACAATCCACATGCGGTAACTAGTTTCTTACTGCCCCGTGTATACGGTACGACGACGGAGTACGAGTACAATTACAGGGCGCAAGGCGCAAGGCGCACCACACCGTTCGGCACTTGTCGGACTCCGTGCCTTCCATCTGCTTTCCTCTTGGTCCTACCCGTCCATATTCTCGTTTCCGAAAAACGAAGCCGCGCGCGCGTTGACGAAGGAAACCGCAACCCTCCAAAGAAAAGAGGACAAGCTGCGTAATACAGTGGACTCTCTCATTCTCCAGCGAAGCATTTTGCGGATCTCAACCCCTGTGCCAAGACTGGTAGTCTGCGCTGAGCCACAACGATCTTGCTTCCAAACAAGGGGACAAGGGGCCGTCTCCGTCAAACTAGCAAAGCTTATACCGGCCCAGCGTGCTAACACCAGCATTACGAGGTGCAGTACTTACGTGTCCCTCGTCTTCCAAATTCGTTATATCTTATGGCGTACGAGTCCGTCGTACCGTCCTCGTGTTATTACAGTGTTACCGCTGCCGCCACACCCAACACGCAAGCGCTTTCCCGATGTGCATCTAAAAGCGCTGCGCCTCACTCCATCTAGAGTACATACATACGCACTCCATACATACTGTTCTGACCACGTTGTTGCTGCCCTTTGGTTGCTCGTTGCACGTTCCTGGCCGTTCTTTGTTCCCCTTCCCTCCTTTACGGCCAACAAGCAATGCCCAGAGCGCTTGGCCAGTTGCTTGTTTCATGCAGGGCCGTGATGATCCAACAGACCAAACCCAGCTCCTACAGCACAAAAATAGACAGCGCTACAGAGTACTTTTTGCATGTAAGCATTTTGCGCAGCCAGAATCCGCCAAGCCCCAGTTGGATGGAAAACAGCGACGACGGAATAAAGCAGCCAACCCCGTGTGCACTTTTGTCCATCGTGCTACTCCTAGTAGAGCTATATGGGCATTTCCACTCTCATTCCCTGAGATCGTCGTCATCACCATCCACACAATGGCCCCAAAAGGGTTACAGTGGTTGCCCACCGTGGCATCCGTTGAGATGTAAGGATTTCCTGAGCGAGTAAGACCACACGAAAGGCCGCGGAGGAAGTGCATTGCCGGCATTCTGCCTTGCACCAGCACCAGCCCCAACGAGAGCCTATTTGGGATGCCGTCAGCCCGGCAAGCACTCTATCGCATCCAGGCTGCCTCCAGAGCCCCTTGTCCGCCTTCAAACACTACCTTTGGTAAACGGGATCTATTAGTAATACTTGACAGGAGAACCGATCGTGTCTCAAACCTGTCGCTCATTGACCAGGGTTTTCATGTTCTTTAAAGCCAATCCTACCTAGTCTTCCCGATAGCTGAATTATCCTCTGCCGATCCTCCCACGCTGGTCCATGCGTTCTGTATTTTGCCATGTGAGACAGCTCTCTTTGCTGCTTAGAGGCCGTCGACTCCAGCTGCTATTAGACAAGCCAGAGCCTCTCGTGAATATGACGTATTTTTTTCCACGGGCTTGTCTACGACCATGTATGCCCTGCGGAGAAGAGTAATAGGGCCCAGCCTCAGGTATTAACGAAGGAGAATTCACACACAGGCTCCGTGTTTGTATACCAAGGCAAGCGTTGATACAATGAAAGCGCACCGCAACGCAGAACGCAGACACGCAGGCACGCGAGCAGCACAAAATCGGCGCCGTTGGTGCTCCCGTGAAAACGGCCATGTGGCCCGTCGACAGATCCGTTGCGGCACGGCACTCTGCTCCTGAGAGATCGGTGGGTGCTGACGTTCCGTGGAGGGCTGCACCCACTCATGAGCATAATTACATGTACATAGTTGTACTCGTACATACTCCTATGTATGAACGGAGACCGTGACAAAGACGGACGAGGGCAACAGGCGAGGTTTCAGCTCACAATGCAGATTGTGCTACGGTGGCGTCGCGTGTCCATCATTCCTTGGGGGGAAATTGAAGCGTGCCGCCCTAGTCAGGGTTGAAGACGTGTGCCGTCACTATCATGCGGTGGTATACGAATACTGCGCAGAGGTAGCTAGCCGTAGATGAACACGGTATATGAGAGACTAACGACTGTAGCCCAGAAAAAACCAAGGCCGCATCCTGGTCGCGGTCGGACTATGACGGCGAGTAGTTCTTTGTATGTAACTACACGACATGACCCGATAAACAATAAAAAAGCACAACAGTCGTACTCGTACAGAACACGTCCACTCTTCCCCAGAAACATGGGCAAGTCACGACCATCAGACATCAGACACGGCCGCAAGGAAAATGTGATCGGCGTCTGTTTTTGTTGTACCTTTTCGGTTTTGCTCGGATGAGCTTGCGGGCAGTCCCTTTTTTTGCCCTAGTTTGGCTGTGGCATTCCAATCCGAGCGGCCTTCTCCATCTTTTTCCGGTCCCCCGTGACCACTCTCGCTCGCACTGCTATTCCCTGAAATCGGACGGAAACAAACATCCTATCAAAATAAGCACTGAGAGACACAGAGAGAGACCCCGGTTCAGGTGCACAGGAATGTGTGGAAATCAAGCAACACGCAAATCCGCGGTCTCACCTGGGGTAGTCTCAACGTGGGGAGAAGGACCGGGTATGTTTAGTATTGTTTGCATGCCTCGCCCTAGGCCATCCTCATCTCATTGTAGTTTTGGTTTTTGCTTTGCTTTCAAAGCCGCATGCGAAAAGAAATGCCATTAGACCTTCCCGGAGTGTACTGATAATTTCTGTGTTGTTTGAATATAAAAAAACGTAACTCGTAGCTATGTAGGTACAGAGTACCGGTCGCTAATGTTGTCATCTTTCGCAGCACAAAATAATCCTCTCAGCAATCATATTGGACGGGTCACATTAGACACGATGCATGAAACAAAGTTAGGTAGGCTGCTCGTTGGTGGCATTCCGGTCTGACAAAATATATACAGAAAATATGTACCATACAATCCAAATTACAGTTTCCTTCGGCAGTGCTTTTTCCTGGACGCCGTGCCACCAACGATGAATGACTCGCGTGTGCTTCTGTGTTCCTAACAGGGGCTTTTCCCACCGCCAGTAGGACCAACACCTTGCCCCTTTCGAAGCTACCCATTAATTAACCATGCAAGATGCTGGTTTGCGTTCCGTATGCGAGCCAGGGCCTCCCATATGTTGCATCATGAATGCGGCTGGCTGTCACGCCATCACTACATACCCACGAGCTAGGGATGCTTCGAGTAGCCTGCCCTAGCTAACAATAACAGTCTAAAAAAGAGCGCTGCCTTGTGAGCTGCCTCTCTATAATGAGGCAGAAAATGTTTTTGCTCTTGAACGAATGTGTGCCCCTATAAAGGGGAAAGAAAAGAAAGAAAAAAAGAATCCGAATGAACGCCGTTTTCCTGTTGGTATCTTAGATCTCCAGCAAGAAGGGGTTGGAATCCAAGCCCCTCTGCCACAGGTAATAATAAAAAATGAGGATAGAAAAAAAGGATGCAGAGACATCTCTGATAAGTGGTGTAGTCGAGAAAGTCGGTAGACAGAAAGAGAGGTGGACTGTGGTGTATGTGGCTATGAAATTCGTGTACGTCGTGATCAAAAGAAACGAGGCGATCAAGGACTCTATATACCAGAGAAGTAAAGTTTGATGCGCAAAGAGCCGAGAAAAGGAAAAGAGCTCAGCGGAGCTTTTATTCGTCATCCGGGTCGGGGTTGGTGGCCCGTAGGACCCGATTCGGCTGGTGTACTCTCCGGGAGTAGTCGTGATCGTCTCGTAACGAGTTGATGCTGTCGCGGCTCTTGTTGTCAGTGCGAGCGTAAATGTCGCTGAATCCCGGGTCAATGCGAGGGTCAATCGGCATGAGCATGCTACGACGCCTGCCGGATTGGTCGCTTTCCCAGTTACCATCACCAGGTTTCCGGCCGAAAGTGGCCGTCATCTCGGATGCCTTGGCATTGCCCATCGTCTTCGGCGAGTTGCCACGCGGAGACGAGCCGCTGTTGCTGTTGCCAATGAAAAGGGCCTCATCCGTATCCCGGTTCTTCCGCTTGCGACGCCACACCAAAAATGCGCCAACAGCTGCTAATGCCGCGGCGCCAATAACTCCTATGGCAACACCGACAGCGGCACCAGTGCTTAGGCTCTTGCTGTGGCTCTTGCTTGGCGAGCCGGTGGGAGTAGAAGAGTCGGAGCCGGTAGGGACGATGGTGACGGTCTGGACAGTCCCCCCAGCGGTAACCGTTTGCACAGTCGGGGTAGTGACAGCCTTGGTCGTCTGCTGTGTCTAGTCATAATACTGGTTAGCAAAATCGCTCCCGGAACGAAAAGTCGGTCTCATGAGTGCGCAAGGAACATAGTCAATATCACAATGCCGTGCCACCATGCCGTAGGTCCCTGTTCTGCTGCCACGCCGTCTGTGTTGGATGCGAGGTCCCTAAATATCCCGCTCACTGCCAAAATAGTATACGGGTGATGCAAGGAGTATGATTCTGGGGAAAGGTCGAGAAAGTCAAAAACAAAAAAGCAAACAAATTGAAAGGTTGCGTCATACAGATAATGTTGTCGGTGTGCTTGCCGTACTTGTTGTTTGTTCGTCAGAGGTCGACGTCGAAGATGCGGTCGTTGTCTGGTTGAGTCCCAATTCTTGTTCAGCTGTCATGTCCCTCCTTTTTCCTCTTACAACCAACAAACTAGGGAGGAAAATGCGCTGGAAAGGGGGAGGGCCGGGGTCGAGGCTGGGACAGATGTCTGTGCGAGGCAGAGAAGAGCGTGTCGTAATACGGGGGCATATAGAGACACGGGCGTAGGACATAGAAATCATGGGCATGGTCGGGGATGGGCATTGGCATAAGCATCATAGCAGAGAATAGGGCGCAGCTAACAATCGACAGTAGGCAGAGACTCTCCAAGGGTTCTGCTCTGAGGAAAGAAGTGTCCCTACTCTCTGAAGCACGTCATCAATCACTTGTTTCGACTTACCGACGTCGAGTCGCTCGTTGCAGAGCTGCCGGAGCTGCCAGCAGTACCGGACGGCGAAAGGCTCAAAGACATGTATCCATACAAGCTATCGCCACCACATGTGTCGCTAGGGTAGCCAGGGCAGGCATTGCTGCATTTAGAAGCAGATACCTGGGAGGCCTTATCCGGGGTATAATTTGAGCACCAGCAGCTGTCGTCTTGAACAATAGCGAAGGCAAACGAGTCCACGCAGAAGTTGTAGCAGAGACCATCTGACTGATATATGCTAGCATCTAGAGTCCAATTGTTAGCAGAAGGATAGACACAAGACTGACAGTCGTCAGAAATCAATGTGGTGGCACATACTAGCACTTGTTGACGCTGTGTTAACGCTAGCACAATAGGCCATGGGAACTGAAGATGCTGCTTTCACGCCTCGAGGACCCGCAGCCGCAAGCAGCAAGCCATAGAGGCCGGCCTGCAGAGCTAAACAAGCCATCTTTACAGAGGTGATGGCGGGCAAGGTGCGAATTGGTATGCGTTCTGCCAGTTGGAAAGGCAGTGGCGAGTCCAGAAGAGGCCGACGACTGATCAGAGGTGCGGCCGGCCAGAACAACAAAAGAGAGCACAGCAACCTAAAAAAGCAGTTGGTGTGCAATTGCTGCCATGGCAAGACGGCTGGAGCTATAGGGGTGCACTGAGCAGTCTCCGGTGCTCGTATCTATTTCTGCGAGTGGTGCAAGCCGTTTATCGTGCCGTTGCTCGCTTCGTGTGGCCGGACGGGTCGATCAATCCGTTCGATAAGTCGAGGGAGGGTTAATGTTAATGATCGAGGTCGGCGGGAGGTCTGGCTGTGTCCGGATAATGACAAACTAAGCAAGTGAATGCTTCTTTATCAAGGCGGAGGGGGGCAGGTAAAAGAGAAAGGTAAAAGAGAAGTTAAGTGCGAGGAAACGAGAGGAAAACAAGGAACGAGGAAAACACGAGACGGCAGCGGAATAGCAGGCAATCGAGGTCCAGAGGGGGGTCTCTAGCCAGGCGTGTAAAACGAGGGGAAAAGGCTAGAAGGGTCAGAGACGAGACTGGCGAGGCAAATGGTTTATAACAGAAGAAGCACAAGAAAGAAAAGAGCGGAAGTGCAAGAGGGAACTAAGTGGAAGGGAGAGAAAAGAGTGGACAAAAGGAACAATAGCGAAGGAGGCGGACAGGGGAGTTAGTAACAGTAGTGGCAGGAGGGTTTTGGCTCCAAGCAGGAAAAGAGAAAAAAGCGAAAGCAGCCCAAGAAAACACACTAAGGAAAGCCCGACAATCCACTGCAGCAGGAATGGAGGGTGGCCAGCAGCCAGCGAAACGATATCCCACACCGCAGATTAGCGTGTCTTGTTGCAGCGCTCCAGTGTCGTTCCTTCTCTTCGTTTCGTTCGTTTCTTTTTTTTTCGCACAGCCCAATAACGGCGGAAGCTTGCGTGGTTTCCAAAAAAGAGGCAAAGGGGACCAGAAAAGGAAAAGGAAATAACCGAGAAAACGAGAAACATGACGACCATGAGAAACAGGAGACGGTGGTAATACGAAGGTGAACTATGTTTCTAGGGTCACCAAACGCAAATGGGGGTGTTAGCCGTAACGGAGACACCGCTATCAGAAACGGAGGCGCTGATACATAGCGAGTGTGTATCCAATGTACGACGTACGGAGTACATGCATACATATGTAGTTGTCGTTGTACTCGTATTATGGGGCATTGCGTCGTACGAGCAGGTACTACTTTGTGCCACAATACTCGCATGGATCCTCGTCATGAACTTGGTGGTCAGTGACGAGCAAACGGTGCCCAAGGCACGGCGATAAGGCACTACACCCTGGTAGTGTACTCCTTGTAGTTACGATTCGCAGAGGACTGCGTATTTTGCTCAGCAACTCCGTATTCTGCACTCGTAGCGGCTCCACAGCGGATCGCTATCAAATAGGAAAGCGCGCCCTAACAGCAGCGGCCAGGAGAGAGGGAGCCGCCGTCCAGGGCGCTAACAGGGGGGACTTATCACCTCGAACCTGCGTAATAGTACCGTATCCAGGCGACCTATGCATGCGACTACCGTAAGTTGTACGAGTATGTATACGAGTAGTACGTGGAAGGAGGCCCGTAGCATATTACGAGGTGTCGACCAGACTCCTACAATCTCCTGGATAGGAAGGGACCATGGTTGGTGGGATGACGACGCCACGAGCAAGCAAGAGGAAGCGGCGACCGGTCAACAAAGTCAAGCATGTGTTGTGGGAGACCAGAGCACAACGTATGGAACTGTATGTATATACGGAGTACAACTACTCAGTACAGGTACCTCGTGCTCTGTAATCATCCGTACGTACTCGTAATTGAAGCGTTCGCGGTTTTTCTTGGCCACAAGCGAGCTGCCAACCCGGTTTTGTGGGCGGTCTTTTTGTGTGCTTCCGCCGAACAGCAACCCACCACAGCCAACTTGCATATATCCCTCTCTCGGCAGTGGCTTTTCAGCAACGGAACTATCAGCATGTGAGCGGCCGCATTGATGATTCGGGAATAGGCCGACCGGCCGAAATGGAGGGCATTATTAGAGGAAGCAATTAAGAGGATGGGCAATACGAGGACGTACCGCGCGCAATCCTTTTTATTTTAACCTCTGTTTTTCTGCAGTTTTCTGGAGTATTCTGCACAGGCAATATTGCCTCGTTATATTGCATGTCGTCACTGACCTGCTCACGCAGCGCTAGCGTTGCCAGCCAGGCGGTCCGCAAAAACACAAAACACGGAGTGGAGAGGTGCACTCTCGAGTACATACTCGTGCTCCGTAGAGCCAAAGCCAAACTGCTCTCGTCCACTACAACTGGTAGGAAGCCACAGGCCACAGGCGGCGTATACGGAGTCTCCTGCTGTTTCAACAGCAGCTGCACCAGCCACGCCGAGCTGCGCCAAGCTTTCTTCCTTCAGACACCTCTCAGCTGAACTAGGCTACTACTTCGCGTCGGTTTCCTTTTTTTTTTCGCCGGCGCGCGGTAAGACGTCTCGCCAGTTCGGCGAGAAAAAGGGGGGCTGTGGCGTTCAGAAAGGGGTGGCTCCAAGAAAACAGGACGAGCAAAAAAGGACGCCGGGATCTGAGGAAAGGGAGGTGCTTCAGGGGACGGTGCCCTGGGGTTCCTTGGAAGGCAGGAAGGGCGAACAGGGACAAAACGTCCACCGCTGCTAGACTTCGGCGAGGTGCCCAGTTAAGCCACAGAAGCCAAGCGAAGAAGGGCAGAGGAAGAACGCTGTTTGTTGACTCGATTGGCACGGCGCCAGGAATGTGACGCATCGAAATGTTGGGTCTCCGGAAACCCCAACCCGACAACAATAACCAAGACAGCCAGGTAGGACGAGCGCGATCGTACGGAGAGTGCGGAGGCGGAATATTCGAGAGAACTCGCTGGTCCGCAAACAAAAACACGATTGGGGTCCAGCATACGGTGCGGAGAGAGCGCTGTGACGTCGTGAGCCCGTGCTGACAAGCCCCTATACGAAAACGGTACACGGTACGAGAACGGAGAATGGGGTGCTTGGACAGCGTTGCCTATGTATTCAGCCCTCCGTTTTGGTTGAGTCGACAGGAGAGCCCCTGTAATTTCCTGCCAAGGTGGATGCGAGCTTGCAGTGGTGTGAAAAAGTACGCCGTGCTTGCATCCTTACGCCGGAAAGGGCAAGACAACGAAGCGCAGAAGAAACGAACGAAAATAGGGCAATGCAGGCAAAAAGGAGGCGAGATCGAGACCGGACTTCGTACGGGTTGCATACGCTACGGTGTACTGGGTACAACTAGTTGCAGTTGCTCATGGGCAACGTCAGTGGCGGCGTCGAGCAGGCCGAGTCTTTTCATCATCCCCACGCCAAAAAGATCCGATATTGCGTCTCGAGGGCTCCGGCAGGTGGCAACTCAGACCAGCGAGCAAGGATGCTAGGGTCGGTTTAAAATAGCGACCTGCGCTGCACTGCGCGGCACTGCATACAAATAGGATGTTGACACATTCGTACGGAGCACTTAGACGAGATTGGAGGCGCGCAGCCAATGGCATGGACCAGAGCGAACGCCATGATCCCTCGCTGTCTCAATCTGGCTGCAAGACTGTCCCTGCCGGAAGCCAATTGTCCGCAAGCGGAGGCTCCGGTCGGCGACTGGGAGAAACAAGAATGCCAACATCCGGCGACATGATGCTGGTATAGACAGAGGACGGGGTTGGTCATCGTACGGAGTATGTACGGGGTACTATACGTGAGATTTGACTGCCCACGAAGCAGACTCGAGTACGGAGTCACTACGACGGCACAATGCTCCGTTTGACTGCATACTCGTAGTGGTGCTACACCCGCCTCCTTCGGGGCAGCACTCGCAGTGGGCCCCCTAACAGACAAGCATGGCAGGGTTATCGTACGGAATACTACTCGTGCAATGACTGCATCTGCGCTGTTGGTGACTTGCTGATGCTAACAATAACAATGCGTGGGTGACTGCCTACGAGTCGTTGCATATACGACAAAAGCATGCAGGACTACGGCTCTCGGCTTCGACGCTACGAGATAGACATCTCGTATTGGGACAGCGTGTGTGTGGGCAGGTTCTGCGTGTTCTGCTTTAGCCTCACTCTTGGCCGCCGCCGTTTGCAGCCGTGAGCGTGGGAAAAGGCAACGGACGCAAAAATACTCGTAGTTGTACGAGTACTCCCAACGGTGGCTGTGTCGCCCTGGCCACATGGAATGCGTGGTTCATTCCCAAGAGACATCCCAAGACAGATCCATACGATTTCATCAGGGAGGCCCGAGAGAGCCGGCAATAAATGGCAATAAATAGCAGCAGAAGACGGGAAAAGACAAGGAAAAGGAAGAAGAAATATAGGTCAGACATCTTAGAGGGGACAGCCGGGTTAGGGATTTTGCCTTGAATTTCTCGCAGACGGGGTTGCAGTGCAGCTTGCCAGTACGCGTAGCTGCCCTCACGATATCCAAGTACGAGGACAAAGAGAAGTCATATTGCCTGCAAGCAAGGAGGACGACTAACACGGAATCCGACTGCACTCTGAGCACACTACAAATACAAATCGCTGCGGCCAGCGGGGCAGAGGGGCTGCTCTTGCTTGGCCTTTATTCCGGTCCCTTTTTATATTGCTGCGAGACCTGCACATATCACGCACTTTTTGGCTGCATATGTCAGCTGTCTTATATCTTTCTGTCTTTGTGTCTTGTCTTTCCTGCCTCGTCGTAATCCATAGTGTATGCATCCGTCATGCATGATATTTTTACCCACGCGAGACAAGAGGGCATTGCTATCGCGATCTACTCGTACTCGTTCTGGTGGCTGAACTTAATTTTGCTACGCCATGCGCAGATGTGAAATCACGCGCCAATCTGTTGATTTTTCTTTGTTGCTTTGTAGTGCCGAGCTCGTATCGTCAGCGGCGGCACCTCGTATTGGCACACGGAGCGTCACACGACCCCTACAGCTTCTTACGAGTGTTCTGCTCGCTTTCGCTGCCACATACATTAGCTCCAAGGGAAGAAAAGCTCCATCTCTCCATGAGGACTCGTTGACTACGACTACAGCTACATGTGCGTCTCCGTATCTCGAGCAAACGGAGCCTGTGCCGGGCGGTCGTAGATTTTCTACTTTGTGTGCAGCGTTACGGCTGGCAGGCTGCCCGTTATCTTGCTTTCGGAGGGTGTCGTTGTAGTTGGCCTCGAAGATTTCCGGGCCTGGCCATCCGAGCCCCGTTGCGATGCATATCTGCGCCTTGCATGGTCAAAGGAGCACATCACCATTGTGATACGCTCTGCATACACATCTATGCAGCTGCAGATAGCAGGATGCCTTTGATTGCTACCGTTTCGCAGTGGCCAACCCGGCTGGCGGCCCTCCTCCGTCGCGACAAAGACTCTGTACTCCTTACTTCCTACTTTTTGTAGACACTATGTGCAAGCGAATTCGTAACGGGCCCCGCACGATTGAAAAATAGAGAGGGCGCACAAAATATTCTCCGGCTCAAAAGATGAAACGGCACCGGCGCCCGGAGGGAGGACGCCCCTCTCCATGACTCGTAGTGATTGCCCACTCTGCGCGCGCTGGCCATCGGTGCTAGTCCGGTGGCCGGATCGCCTACTAGGAGCTACGATGGGCCAGCCAAGTGGGCTTTTTTGTGTTGGGGGTGGACGAGGGAGGCTGGAGGCAGAAAAGATCGGGCAGGGTGGGTTTTTGTCCGGTATTCCAGTTTTGCGACTAAGGTAGTCTGTTTGCTCTCTAGCTATTTTTTCTCAGTTGAGATATCGAACCAGGATATGTCAACTACGAGGTGCAGTAAGTACATACTCCGTACAGAATTACTCCATCGCATCTACAAACACATACTCCGTACATATGTACTACCTGCAAGTACCTGCAACGCAGGTCATTCCAATATTTGTACGCGTAGCCTTTGTACGCGTAGCCCTTGCGGGGGAGAAAGACCATAACTCCATCAACAACTGTCGTCAGCTCCATCCGGAGGATCCTTTTGTATAGTGTACAGCGACATAGCGACGGTTGTGCGCAACGTCAGCAAGAGACTTTGTTGATACCCCTTGTGTTGTCCTATTTCATTGCGCTCGTTTCTCGATGTAGGCACTTAGTGAAGGATGCCGTTTTTCCATGTTTTTCGGCAGGTTCCTGGGCCAGTGCAAATAGTTCCTGGCGGTTCCTGTACCTGCATTGGTACCAAAGGGAGACGGAAGGGTTCCACCAATATTGAGCGACACGAGGCCACCCACAGATGCCCAAGTGATTCCGAGAGCGAGTATCTACAGCTGCGATCGAGTTGAAGATGCAGCCGATTTGCCTCTGGACCGGATTAGGAAGCAACTTAAGTCCCGTGGAAGTCATGTGACATCGAGCTGTCCCTGAGTGGCAGCCAACCAATAGCAGGTGCCCAAGCTGGCACAGGGTCCTGCTTGACTCGCGCTAGCGCATCACAGCTTCAAACACAAGCGATGCCATGTCAGTTTGACGGCCAATCCTTCTACGGCAGCTTCTCGTTTTCCCGCTACTGCTTTTAAGATGGTTTGGCTGTGAGGCGACTCCACCATCTCCGTGTCTCCCAGCTGAGCGTAGGCTCTTTTTTTCCTTATTCTCTTTTTTGCACTTCCTTCCTCCCCTTCACAATGGTGACGGGTCTCTCTCGGCTTGTGGGCCGAGGATCTCCGGTGCGGTGGTTTCTAGTCCTGCTGCCGGCCATGTTGCTTCTTGTAGCGGCGACGTTCTTTGCGTTGGGCGGGCGGCTGTGGGACGAGGGGTCGCTGCCGGCGCCGCTGCGGCTGATTCTGCCGTCGTCCAAGGCATGGCCGCTGTCCTCGGAATCCTCGGATTCCCCGGAATCCCCGGAATCCTCGGCGTCCTCATCGTCGGCCTTTGAAGTGTCGGTTCCGCCGGACAGTGCCTACACGTCGCCTTTCTCGTTTGATGTGGCCAAGCTGGACCGGTCCGACTGGATGAAGGACGCCCCCGACAGCTGGGCTGTCTCGCGGCTGGCCATCCCGGGGACACACGACACGCTGACGCACCGGATCGCACATCCGGGGTACCGGTGCCAGACAAGCGGACTCGCGGAGCAGCTCCGGGCCGGCGTCCGCTACCTGGACGTGCGGGCCCGGGTGCAGGTGCAGCCAGACGAGCACGGGCGCGAGACCGCGCGCTCGCCGCTCGGGGTCTACCACAGCGACGCCTACACGGGCTACGACTTGGCGGACGTGGCCGGCGAGGTGTTTGCGTTCCTCGAGGCGCACCCGTCGGAGGCGATTGTGATGCGTCTGAAGGAAGACGCGGCGCCGATCAACGGGACGGTGCACGCAGCGCCGGGGCCCAATGCGCGGTTTCGCAACGCCAGCGAGCACTGGCAGCCGAGCCCCGACTACGACGGGACGCGGGCGCCGTTTGAGGAGGCCTTCAACCGGTACCGCCTCGAGGACAAGCGGACCGCCGCCGGGTTTGCGCGGCACTTGTTCCGCTGGGGAGCCGACGGAGCCAATGGCGATTTTACGCAGCCTCCGACGCGCGTGCCGACCGTGGGCGAGCTGCGCGGCAAGGTGCTGCTGCTGCAGGAGTTCCCGTACTTTCCCGTCGACCACGACACGACGTATCCGCCGCCGCACTACTACGGCCTCCCGTGGGCGCTGTCGTCGGAGCTGCTGCGCGTGGAGGACGACTGGGCGATGGAGGACCTGGGCAGCCTGGAGCGCAAATGGGCCAACATTCTGGCGAGCATGCGCGAGGCGGCGGCCGAGACGAGCAGCCCGGATGCAGCCCAGGCGGCAGGGCCACCGCTGTTCCTCTCGCACCTCAGCGCCAGCGTCCATGTGCTGCCGATCGACGTGGCCGCCGGGCCGGTCGATGGGACGGTGGCCGGCATGAACGACCGCACAGGGCGGTGGCTCGAGGCGGGCGACGACAGCAGCAACGGGACAGACAAAAGCGCCGCGTCTGGGCAGGACCACAAGCGGCCGACGCCGGTGGGCATCGTGATTGCCGACTTTCCGGGGCAGCGGCTGGTGGAGGCAATCCTGGCACGCAACGACTTTTCGCGGGACGCATTGTAGTAGTGCACGAGTATTTCTTTGGGTTTGGCGTTGGGCATGGTATTGTAGGTCTAGAGTTTCAGTATGCATAATTAGGTATTCATAGTTGGGTATGCATAGTTGGGTATTCATAGTTGAGTATTCATAGTTGGAGTAATCCATGGTTGAAAGTATTTATATAATTAGAGGCATAATACATCACGACAATTCACACAGTTAGAACCCGGAATGTTTCACATTTTAAATAGCATACTTTTACCCAGTGTGCTTTATATGTTGCTACGTTCGTATATTATACATATTCATCTATATAGAACCCATACAATATTCTCATATCACAATCATGTACAAAACAAAACAACAAACCCCTATCATCCATCATCCATACAAGTGGTCGCACAATTCAAGCTCTTCACAGCACATCAGGATAAAACCAGGATACGTATATTCCGATCCTGACGCAAATCTCCGCGATACTACCCAAGAATATCCCTAACCTTACATCCAATAAAATAAGTACAGATAACTACAAATCAATAGAAACGAAACCCGCTAACAACCTCGGGACATGCCCGCCCTCCGCCTCCTGCCCCCTGCATCTCATCGTATATCGTCTTGCACCGGTCTGCCGGCCGTCTCATCGCTCCGGCGCTTCCTGGGCCGGCCCCGTTTCGATCTGCTCGATCATGTCCCAGACAAAGCCCGCGGGCTTGTGGATGTCCTCTGCGGTGACAGAGGGCGGGCTGCTGATTTCGGCCACAGGGAGCCTGCGCCCGGAGCGGCGTGTGGTGTTGCGTGACGGCCCCGAGGCTGAGGAGTCCGAGGCCGAGCCGCCGGCGGGCTTGCTGGACCGCGAGCTGGCCGAGGAGCGCTTGCCTTTGAGGGATTTGGTGCGGGTTTTTGCCAGGGGTTTGGGGGGCGGGGCGGCATCGTCGGCTGGAGCGTCGGATGCGGAGGCGCCCGCGGGCGAATCCGCTACCGGCTTCCGCCGGACAGAGCCTGGCGCCACGGGGGTGGGAAGACCGCGGGTCAGGGTGATGGGAACGGCCGTCGAGGTCTGCGCGGACAGGTGGCGCTCGGACTGGATGGACGAGCGGATGGGGGTGCTGGCCTTGAGCGGCGGCGGCAGCGGCAGCAGCGGCGGCAGCGGCGAGGATCCGCGGCTCGGCCACTGGTGGTGGTCGTCGGTGTAGGAGTACGTGCTGGCGCGGGGGTTGCTGGCGGCGTCCGAGGCGCTGCCTTCGCCGCCGCCCCGGAGCATCCAGGGCTCGACGCCGTCCGAGCTGGCGAGCAGGCGCTGGGAGTTTTCGAGGGCCGCGCGCAGCTGGCGCAGCTGCTCGAGCTGGTCGGCCTCGGAGGGGAGGCGAACGGGGTCGGGGGGGAGCGTGTGAGCCGGAGCCGGAGCCGGAGCCTGGGCTGGAGCCGGAGTCGACGCCCGAGGCTCTTCTGTGGCCGCATCCCGCGGAAACTGCGCCTGTGATGGCTGTGGCGGCGACGGCCGGGGCGGCGGCGAGAGGCCGCCCGGAGCATTGTCGTCGTGGTCCTCCTCTGGATCCACAATCTCGGCCTCCTCCTCCTGCTCGACCTCGGCGTTGACCACCCGCAGCTGCTGGTCCCGCGGCACCGTAAACATGACCTGCACCAGCCGCCCCTGCAGCGCCTTTTCCACGTCCCAGTCCTCCGACTTGCCGCTGTTGTCGCGCCGGCCCTCGGCAATGCTGCCGCTTGGGGCCGGGCTCTTCTTCTCCGAGACCACCGTCGCGGCTCCGTCGCTCATCAGCGTCCCGGCTCGGCTCGGCGTCTTGCCGCGTTGGCTTTGGCTCTGGCCGCCGCTCATCGTGCCAACGGCCGTGTTCTCCTCGTCGCGCACCTCGTCAGCCTCCCAGTCGAAGCGGCCCTGCTTGCGCCGCAGCAGCGTCGCTCGCGCGCGGTCGCGGTCGTACATGCTTAGTAAGCCGGCAGAGGCACCGGCACCGGAGCCCGTGCCAAACGCCGCCGGCACAATGTCGCTGTGGCTGGACGCGCTGATGCTGCCGTCGGAGCTGTTGCCGTGGCCGCTGGAGCTGAACAGCCGCATCAGGTTGCCCATCCAGCCGGACGTCGCCGCAGCGGCCGTTCGGCGCGCCCGGGACTTGCTCGGCGATCCGGGCACCGTCGGCGCCGTCAAGGGGTCTTCGTCGGGGTACTGCTGGGCCGAGGGGGCAGGCGGTGCCAGCAGCCCGACTTCTTGCTGCTGCTGCTCCGCCTGCTGCTGCGCCTGCTGCTGCGCCTGGTGGTAGGGCCGGTAGGGCCGATAGACCTTTTGCACCGGGGCCGCCGCGCCTGCGTACAGCAGTCCGGGGCCTTCTGCGCGTAGCGCGTGGAAGCCGGAGAGGGCCGTGTTGTAGGTCACAGCGCTGGAGTCGCTGACGCCCGAGCTGCTGCCGAGACGCGGGTCTTCGCGGCCGATGGTCGGGCCCGGGGCGGCTCCGGCGCCGGTGCCGGGCCGCGACGGCGAGCTCGCTGTGCGGCTCAAGAAGGAAAAGGCGCTCCGGTCCGACAGGTTGCTGCCGGTGCGTGCCTCGTCGTCGCCGAAAAAGGCCGTGCGAGTCGGGCTGCCGTGTGGGTGCGGCTGTTCGCGGGCGGCGACAGCCTGCCCGGCGAGTCCGAGCTGTCCCGGAGCAGGCGACACGGCGGCGGCGACCGCAGCACCGGCCCCCGGAAGCGGCGGGGCAAACAGCAGATCCTCAATGTCCAGTCCCGACACCCACTCCTGCACGTCGCGGTCCTGGGGATCGGACGCGGCCGGCACCGCCGGTCCTGTGTGGCCGGACGTCGCTGTGCCGGGACTGGCTCCGGATTCGGCCCCGGGAGCGCCAGCCGCAGCGGCCGCTCCGAGGCCTGGACTCGGCGTGTTGCGCGCAAACGGATACAGCTGGACCGTGGCCGGGCTGCCCGCGTCGTCCGTGCCGCCGAGCGTGCCCATGGTGGCGCGCGAGTTGCGGTCGGCCAGCGACATGTTGCTCGGCGTCAGAAACGGGTCGGACACGCTGCTCTCGGCGGTCTCGGGGCTGATGGAGCGGCCGGAAGAGTCGTCGGCAGCGCCCACAGCAGCAGCGGCGGCGGCGGCAACCAAAGGCGCGGCCGCCACGGCTTTCCCCTTGCCCTTGGCCTCCTCTTCCTCTTCTTCGGCGGCCTCGTAGATGGGATGGATGCGGCTGGGTCCCCCGCCGTCGGCAGCACCGGCGGCTGCCAGAGACGCCTCGTAATCGGTAATCGTCGTCGGCTGGTACAGCCCGCGGGCCACTTTGCGAGAGGGTTTGCGCACCAAAAGGCCTGTGGCTGCGCCGTAGTCGTGGTCCGCGCCAAATGCGTCGTGCAGAGAATGCGCGGGAGGCAGCGGCGGATACGCAAGAGCGTCTGCCCTGCCTCCGGCTCCGGCTCCTGTCCTCGACGACCCCCGCAGCGACTCGAACCCGAGCGAGCGTGCCTGGCCATGGCCGTAATCGTCGCTGCCGGGACTGCCGACGTAGAAATCGCGCGTCCGCTGCGAGCCCCAGCGGAACAGGCGGCCGCCGCCCACCAGACTGTGGTGTGCTGTCTCGGCCATTTCGCCGTGGCCGTCGGGGCCGCCGAGGAAGCGGCTGTGGTCCTGGGCCAGCGCGCTGACGGCGTGGTCGCGCTGCCGGCGCTGCCGCTGGCGGCGGACGATGCCGCGGACGCAGCAAAAGAGGACCAGGGCGACGAGGGGGATGCCGAGGCCGAGGCCGAGGCCGAGACCAATGCGCTTGCTGATGGACGCGTTGGACTCGTCGTCGGACGCAGACGAGGACGCCGAAGAGGACGCCGAGGACGTGCTCAGCGGATTTGTGTATTCCTGGACCCAGGCGAGGCTGGTCATGTTGAAGAACAGCAGGCCGCCGGAAGACGCCGCACCGGTGTCGCGCCTCGACGAGCTGCCCCCGCTCCCGCTCCCACTCCCGATCGCGTACCCGCCGTACACCATCATGACATTGCCCGGCAGCAGCACGGCGCCGTGGCCGTACATGCCGGACCCCGAGGGCTGCGCCGCCGGCACCACCCACTGCCACTGGCCGTAGTCGGCGCCCATGTCGAGGACGGCGAGCTGCGGATCCGCCGCTTGGCCAATATCGCCCACCCAGCCGCCCAGCACGGCAATGGCGCTGCCGTCTTCGCTCAGCACGGCCGTGTGGCCCGATCGGCTGTCTGGCGCGGCCACCGAGGCGCTGCGCGTGTGCTTGGACCGGCTCCGCGGCTTCGGCGTGGCGCCTTTGCGTGCCAGCTCCGTCGTGGTGCTCCCTGACGGCGGCGCAATCGGCACAAACGACCACGCCTCTTCCGGCAGACTCCAGACAGCCGCCGTGCTCATGTTGATGAACGCCGTTCGCGTGTGGCCGCCGAGGACCACGCTGTTGATCTGCTGCGTCACGATGCCGCCGGAGTGGTTGGCCAGAGACGGCGGCAGCGGCGTGAAAGAGAACCCGGCCTCCGCTACCGGCGGCCCTTTGCTGGCGACGGCCGCCGCCGCAAAGCTCAGATCGGACGACGTGTCGTACGCGCTATTCTCGGCCGCCGACGACGACGGCGGCGTCAGCCTGACCATCTGGTTGGAGTAAGAGGCGGCCGCCTGCCAGGACGCCGTGGCGGCGGAAGCGGAGGAGGAGGAGGTGGATGTCGAGGAGGACGACGACCCGGAAGAGGGACACATGCCTCCGTAGACGTAAATGGTGGCCGGCGACACGCTCGGCGCGATCTGCGACGAATAGGCCACACTGCCGCCGAGAAACCGCGGCCCCAGCGCGGCTGAGCCGGAAGACGCCGACGTGTTGTGGCTCGCCCATTGGCCGGCGCCGCTGCTGCTGTTGCTCACGACATACGTCCACACGGCCATGCTGCGCGCGTTGCCGCTGGCACAGTCGCCGGCATACACCGCCAGGTTGCCGTCAGCCAGCAGCGTGGACACAAAGGCGCTGGCGGCATCGCCGTCGGTCTGGAACGGCACGCCCTCGGTCAGGGTCTGGATCGACGCCGAGGCGGCTTGGAGGCTTTTCGACACGTCCAGCGACAGCAGGTCGACGCGGCCGTCGCTGTTCGCCGCGAGGATGTAGGCGATGCTGCTGTTCGCGCCGGTCGAGCTGGTGATCGAGCTGGTGCTGGAGTAGAGGATGGTGGTCGGCACGTAGGGCAGCGAAGAGGGCGTCGAGGCGGCTGCTACCAAAAGAACGGCGGGCAGCAGCGGCACCCACAATAAGGGGGACAGCATCGTGATAGAGGCAGGAAGTCTGGATCTCGACGACTCGGTTCTGTCTCACGACAGCCTGCGGGCGCTGTGTGACGCGGACGGAGCCACGAAGGCCGTCTGCTGTGTTGTGTGTCTGCAGAGGGGTGGGGGGGGGACAATTGCTGTGAGATGGATGCCACGGTTAACCTGTCAATGGCTGTACAGATGCCACCATTCTGGAGACAAGGACCGCAAATGGCCTGGTGGAGGACCGGCAACTCGTTCTCACAAGCGTCTGTAGCTTGGGTGCTGAAGCATGTCCAATGCGAGAACGAAGGCCGGATGAAACGCGAAGAGACGAGGGTATCCAAAGAGGAGGCTAAGGCGGACGAAAGGCAGTCTAGACAATCCCAAAATCCAAACAACCAAGAACAGCAAATCTAAAAGGACAGTCAAAAGCAAATGGGAGAATCTCCAAGACAGGCGAAGAACGAAGCCGGAGACGAAGCCAAAGAGCGAAGAACAAGACAGGGCGAATCCCAAAGCCAAGCTGCGACAGTGGGACAGCGGAAAAAGAAACAAATAGACCGACTGCCAATTAATGAGGCCAGGGAGAAAGATGTGGGAACGAGAAACGGTGCTAGCAGCAAATCGGCTGGCTCGTATCTCTCTGCCTCGAGAATGTCAATAGCAACAAGCAGCTGTGATCGCCGAGGTAAGGAAGAAAATGAGGAAGAACCGCCGCCGTGAGGGGGTTCTAGACGAATTGTGCGATATAAGAGGGGAAGCCGCTGGAACCGCGTGGCTGTACGCCGTAGAAGGATATCATATGACTGGGCGGCCGGGCTCTTCGAAACAGATGACTGCGACGTACGAAACATAGCCTACAAGTACGACGGTGATGGCCACCCTGGCTGACCGGGCTTCTTGTCTTCTCGGTCGGGTAGAACGGTAGTCGTTTTCGGTATGTACTTATGTCCACCAATATAGCGTGGAGCGGCCTCTCTGGAGAACCCTCGTCCTGGCCGCTTCCCCTCCACGGGCGGCCAGTGACCGCGAGCAGGGGCGCCAGTGGACCAGCGGCTATCAGTGGAAAGCCCGGAAAAGAGGGGGCACCAAGAGCACAGGGCCTGGGCGCGTCGCCCGTGATGGTCAATATTTGTTGTGGATGTCTGTTGTCCGGGCAACCGCCGCTCGGTCCCTGTTAGTGCGTACTAAGATTAGATAAGGCGGCACCGCGCACGCTCCGAACGGATCAAAGTAAATAAACGGCCCACGCGAATGTGACGAACCAGTCTGCGTTTCTGTGGTTTTGCGCCACTGCACGCCGTCTCAGGCACAGTCGTATGCACCCGTACTGTACGCCGCTCCTGTCGCAAATTGCCTCATACTACACGAGGCCTTCATCGAGTGGTCTTCGAAGCTGCTCGTCCGGGGTTCTCTCGTTCCGCTGCTGTGAAACCAAAGGTGGCTTTCAGCTGGATGCGGTGCCCGGCAGGAATCCGAGCACTCTGTGTGCCTGCGAATGTATGCGTGCTCGTGCTCGTATTGGCAGCAGCTATTTGCCATATTCCAGTTGTTATGTCAGGCATGCCTGTCAGGTCGAGCCGTAACTGTTTCGGGACAGTAATAAGAGCAATATCAATAAGTACGCCGAAATAAGAAAATAAGATACACCATACCCGTTGCCCTTCCAGAACATTGCGGAGTCCTCCATTCTCCATTCTCCCGCTGCCTGCTCTGTAGACTGCTGCTCCATGTCCACATCTGCTCTGACCACTCTTCCTCCTGATCATCTCCTCTACCTATTCCTCTGTCTACTTCATACTCTGCGGAGTACCTTTCATGCCCCCTACTTCATACTCCTCCCCTCCCCCCTCATCTCTGCATGGCGGCCTCGGCCTTGGCCTTGGCCTTGCTGGCGTCCACATAGTCGCACAGAACCCGCAGCTCGTCCTTTTGCTTGGCATTGTCTCGCCGCAGCTGTGCATTGGCTCGCAGCACGCGCCCGGCATCCCGCAGCTGTGAGGCAAACCGCTGCTCCAGCGCCGTCGTCGGCAGCGTCGTCCCGCCCCCGTGCTTCCCGTCCACCATGGTCTGCCGGCCCATGGCCAGCACCAGCGGCTGGTCCTCGAGGCTGCGTCCGGCCGGCTGCAGCGCCGGGTCGTGCAGCCACGCCGGGCTCACGTAGATCGGCAGCGTGTTCGTGGGCTCGGCGCTTCGCGTGTCCTCGAGCCGGAAGTAGCGCGTGGGGAGGTCGAAGGTGAGGATGCGGTACCGGGCGTTGGATCGAGGGGCGTGGCTGTCGGCGTATCCGGGACCGGGCGTCCCCGTGGCTTCGGCCGTCCCAGACACGACATCCGACGCATGCGGCCCCACGACGTTCTGCTCGGCCCACGAGGCTTCCTGGGCGGCGCGCTTCTCGGACTGCCGGTCGAAGCGCTCGTGCAGCTTGTACCACGTCGCCCGGTGCTGGTGCACAACGATCCAGCGCTGCGCCGAGCTGAAGAAGCGCTCGGCCGCCGCGTCGGAGTCGGCGGCGGCCATGGCGTCCTCGTCCTCGTCGGAGTCCGGAAGCGTGGGCTCGCTGGCCGCCGTCGCCGCCAAGGGGGCCTGCTGGCTGCCGGTCGCCAAGGCCGTCAGCGCGTGGGCCAGCTGGATCTCCAGCTCGTGCGTGCGCCCCACGAGGCTCTGCGTAAACGTGAGCCACTGGCCGACGAGGCTGTTGCGGGCGTCCTGCAGCTGCGGCGGCTCTGGTTTGCCGGCCGGCGGCTCCTCGGCCAGGCCGCCTCCCGCGGTCCGCACAATCGGCTTCACCGGCAGCAGCGACAGGATGCCGCCGGTCTTGGCAAACTCGTGGTCCAGCCGCTCCAGGCACATGTTGGCGTGCATCAGCAGGCTGTGGTGGCTCGCGTAGAGCCGCCGTCCGGTCTCTTCGGGGCCATGCGCCTCCGACGCCTCCGACGCTTCCGTCTCCCACAGCCCCGGCGCGTCGCCGCCGCTTTTGACGTACGGACCGCTGCTGCGCGCCTTGTACGTCTCCAGCGGACAGTGGTACGTCGTCCCCAGCACGTCGTGGTGCTGCCGCACCTCGTTGGCCAGGTCGAACAGCGGCCGGTGGTGGTCGGGGTCGTCGTTGGTGTACGGCGTGGCCATGTCGTTGAGCCAGTCGAACGGGTTGTCGGTGAGCGGGTCGCCGCGCGCCCCCACGATCCGTCCGACCCCTGTCTGGCGTGCGGCAGCGCGCTTCTCCGCCGACTGGGCCGTCTTTCTGCGCCGCTCGTGGCCCGTGGAGTCGATCATCGACGCGGGGAAGATGCGCTCGAGCGGGTGCGGCCGCCGGTCCGGCTCCGGCACAAGACCACGCACCGGAGCCGGACCGGATGCCGCCGCGGGTGTCCCGGTGGCCGGATTCGGAGCCCCATTCGGCGCTCCGTTGGCTGTTCCCCCTGCAAACGCACCAGGAGCACCGTCCGGAACACCAGTACCGTTCGCTTTGGCCCGCGGCACAATGACCTCGACCGGCTCGTCCAGGCTGCCGTGCGGATCCAGCATCGAGATCAGGTAACAGAGCGACTGGGCATGCTGCTTCAACGCAAGCAGCGTCGGCGGCACCCCCGGCGTCGACAGCAAGCCGCAGTTGACGTGTCGCAGCATCGGCAGCTCGGCATCGTGGTTGCGTGTGAACCGCGACAGATGCGGCAGCGCGTAGTCCGTGCCGACAATATAACCCTGGCGGTGAGCATGCACGTCGAACTCGTGTTCTAGCGTGTGCGCCATACTGTAGAGCGACGTCAGCTCGTATGCGGTATTTTGTCTTCTCTCTATTGGCTTCTTTGGCGCGTTTGGACTCTGCTGCTGCCAGTCCCCGTTTGCTTTGCATGTAGATGGGAGAAAGCACAAAGCTCGAGGGGCACAGCTGCCTTTAAGGACAGCAACGCATATTCATTCAACGGCAAGGGTATTCACTATCAAGCTACGGCGGTGTGAGTGAATGCGTGCAGGAAACCGTTGTGCTATTCTTTGTCCTGAAGCTTTTCCACCAGCATGTTTCCGGACATATTGACTGCTCCCTGGGCTGTTGGAAACCACAGCCAGAGTAGTATTGAAAGGCACTGTTGTCTGCGCGCTGGCATATATATAATACATTATGTGCATGTACTACTTGTACGTTACAGAACGGACATGGAGTTGTACGGCGCATTTGCGATCGCATTCGCACCTGTTCGTGATACCATCACCGGCTTCATAACAAGGCTGTCAGATCTCAGTCGGCCCGACATCCCACTCACACGTGCTCCGCTGTAAGCGAATTACATAAGGTGGTGATGGGCCCTGCACTGTGTCTGAAAGTGCAGAGAGCTGTGCGGCAGTGTTTGTAACCGCTGGTCTCTACGCAATTCTGCGCTTTGTTGTGCCTTGAGGAATGGCAGTAGGCATGGACACCGGATCTGTGGCGCGAGCTCCATAATGGGAAATGCGACAAGGACAAAGAAACAACATGAATAAGTAAGTATACGAGTAGTCGAAAAAACAAAAAGCACCGGAATCCTCAAAGAGGACAAAACAATGACGGATGCGGAATGTAGTGCTGGCGCTAAAACAGGAACTGTGAAGAGGCAAAAAGCCTAATCAAGACGGCCAACGCAAAAGTCCGCTGTCAACGCGGCAATTGGCCTGTTCGAGGACACAAGCTCAAGCATCTACGAGAACTGGTACAGACAGCCTTTTGCCTTCATCAGATGGACGCGCTGATGTCGATCTCCTCGTCCAATCTCGGCGGCTCTAAGATCGGCCGGCTCTCACCCCCAAAGCCTGAAGACCTAGACCGCAAGAACCCTAAATAAGTAAGCAGCACACACGCATCAGAGACACCACGCACAGATAGCATGCAATTACTCGTACTCGTATCTGCACACACTTTGATCACATGCGCGAGCATCCATCCCGCATACAGACGTCACTACTTTTCGTATGCCCACGGAAGGAAGCGCACAGATGGTCTGGACTCGGCTCTTTTACCCTTAGCGCAACACTTCACAAAGTGATGATATCACAGCGGGAAGCAACAGGGGCAAGTGTCAGGTCGTCTTCGCAGGTAGCACTCGCCAGGACGCCGTGGCATTGTGATGTCAGAGGGCCGTCGAGGCAGGAGAAAAGCAGCGGAGGCGGCCTCGCGTTTTTAGCCTTAATGCACCAACATGCTACGACAGGAAAACCTTCTTGTACACACTCGTATGACCATGCCCTTGGCGGTACAATACCGCAACCCCAGCGTAGGACTGGGTGCTGGCGTTCTCGTATCGGAGACAGAAAACCAGACCAGTGTCCCAAAGACGCAAAAAAGCTTGGTTGACCGTCCATGGGCTCTTCCCGCGTGCGACTCTGATGCCTGTTTTCCTAGTTACTGGGCTTATCGCTGCAACCTCCTATACAACCTGCGAATGGAACAGCATAAGACACCACCCATAATATACTCCGTACGGAAAAGAGCCCGCAGCAAGTTTTAGCGTCCAGACAAATATGCAGAAAGGGCCCCAGCAAGGTGTTCGCATGTTTGCTCGTATGCGTGATCAGAGGACGAACACCGAAAAAAGGAAGAATTTGAAATTGCCTTGCAACTCGCTCTCCACTCTCGTGCCAATATGGGCTACCTTGAGGCGCGTGCACGGCATATGCAGTGCCGATGTATTCATCCTCTGTACACTACTATGTATGTACGTACAACATTTTCGTACTCCGCAGAGACACGTAGCCGGGCTCCCTTTGCCAGTTTCATGGGTTTCGCCGCCCCAAAAAAAGGATTGCTGGGAGCTAGTTCACAAAAGACCCTCCCAATTTTGATTGCCCTCCAGTCCAGCGACCCACTGCCCCTCTATACGGCCCACCGCCAATCAGGCGCCGTCTGCAGCTGCTGGGACCCACCACACCTCAAATTGCTGGCGCAGGGCTACTGCGCATATCAGCTCAGCTCGACAGGGGAGTGGGGCCGCGAAGACGCTGCCAAAAAGACCATTTCGTCATACGCAGCCCTCGTAGTGGTCGTCGTTCCGTCACCGCGCTGTAACTGGGACAGTTCAGTGCTTCGTTCATGCAGGGCAGGTGCGATGTCTCACGCGCTCTGTGGCTGCTGCGCCGCGCTTGCTCTTTCCCTTGGCCTGCTGTTCGTTGCGAAGCGGTTTTCCAGTGAACGGGTTGTCTAGGCACAAACCAACGCCGCCCGATATCTCTGGTCGTACCTGCGAGTGCGCCAACCAACAAAAAAAGACCAGGCACAAAGACAGTTTCAGCAGGCGAGGGGAGGCGAGGTGTAGAGAGCGTACGTAACTGCGCATTACATACGACGTATATCCTGCGTCCAGCGCAAAGAGGCGCTCTGAGTCGTAGTATCGTGCCCGTAGTGTAGGGTCTCTCCAGCTGAACATCGGGGTATCCTAGCGTGTAGTGTCGGCGATCGCGCCTGCCATCTAGCCCATCGGCCTGTCCCAGTCTCATGCTAAACAAAGCAAGAGCCACCTTCACTTCCTGCCCAGTGGCATCTCCTGGCATTCCCTGGGCCTGCGACGCATGCTACCGTACCCTCTATTCCGTAGTCGACTGTGAGTACAGTACGGAGCATGTACCTATGTACTCGTACTCTGTAGTCGTACTCACCACTAGCATCCTAGCTCTTCCCTGATTTGCGGCTTTGGCGCTGGTTGCTATTTTTTGGGCTTGCTTTTTTTTCCTTTTTCCCACCAGCACGCGTAACACTTTCTCATTTTTGGGCGCTCCTTGCCTCCATCACGCCCACTAGCTGTCGCTGTGTACAACAATAATACACCGCCGATCTTATTTATCTAGGTCCACTTCATCTTTGTCCCCTCCGTCCCCATCTCTTCTCCCCTCCCCTTCTTTTTGTACTCTTGTGTCCCCCACCCCCCTGGCACATATTTCCCTTCTTTGCCTTTTTTGGACTGATTCTTGTTTGGTTTTGTTTTTATCCTGTCTTTTTTGTCACCGTGCCCCCTCGACGAATTGACCGCGAATACGGGAGTCAACATCGCGGCCATCAACACGATCGCAACACAGCATCACCCCCTACGCCCGACGAACCTGGGGCAGCAGAGTCGCATCCACCCAGCCAGTGGCTTTCTCTCATCTCCAACACCGGCATCATGTCGACCGAGTCGACCTCGCTGCAGAGTAGGTGGCCATTGTTGCGCGGATATACCCCGAGACGGTTCAAGCTGCTCAATGAACCCCATTGGGCATCGAGGCTTGTGGCTTCATCGAGGGTCTGAGGCGATATAATCTGACACCTTGTAGGCTTGTACCTGACGCTGGCCCCCGTGGCTGTCACGGCCGGCATCTACTTCACGATCTTCTTGATCCTGCGTCGCAGCCAGCGCCGTTGGTATGCGCCGCGTACCTATCTGGGCAGCATCAAGGAAAGGTTTGTGCCTGTCCCTCATCCCCTGATTCTCGCGATTTGATCGTCTCCGGAGCCTAACCAGACAGTGAACGCACGC
The DNA here is from genome assembly GCA_001513895.1 of Graphilbum fragrans. NCBI lineage: Eukaryota > Fungi > Ascomycota > Sordariomycetes > Ophiostomatales > Ophiostomataceae > Graphilbum > Graphilbum fragrans. The sequence goes on along the minus strand of LLKO01000005.1, from coordinate 674,689 downwards.
CTGAGCTGCCCAATGGCTTGTTTAATTGGTTTTCTAGCTTCTGGAAGATCCCCGACATCTACGCCCTGCAGCACCAGTCGCTGGATGCGTATCTGTTCCTGCGCTTCCTGCGCATGACCATCATCATCACCTTTGTCGGCTGCTGCATCACCTGGCCCGTTCTCTTCCCCGTCAATGCAACTGGCGGCGGCGGCCAGACGCAGCTCGATATCCTGTCGTATTCCAACGTCGACAGCTCCACCTTCAAGAAGCGCTACCGCTACTTTGCCCACCTCTTCATCTCGTGGATCTACTTTACCTTTGTCATGTACCTCATCTTCCGCGAGTGCGTCTTCTACATCAACCTTCGCCAGGCCTTCCTGCTGAGCCCCTTCTACTCCCAGCGCCTGTCATCCCGCACTGTGCTGTTCACCAGCCTGCCCGAGGCTCTGCGCGACGAGCACCGTCTGCGCAAGATCTTTGGCGAGACTGTCCGCAACGTCTGGCTGCTCCGTGACACCAAGGAGCTCGACGAGAACGTCAAGAACCGCGACAAGGCTGCCTTCCGCCTCGAGAAGTCCGAGGTCAAGCTGATCAAGGCCGCCAACAAGGCCCGCAACAAGGCCATCGAGAAGGGCACCGCGAATGCCGAGGAGAAGTCGGCTCCCCCTGCCGCCGATGCCGAGTCGGGCAGCCTGGCTGCTCGCTGGATCGACACCAAGGACCGTCCCACCCACAAGACTGGTTTGCTGGGCCTTATCGGCGAGAAGGTTGACTCGATCGACTGGAGCCGTAAGGAGCTTGCCCGTCTCATTCCCCAGGTTCGCCAGGAGCAGGACGAATACCGTGCTGGCAAGCCCGCGGCTGGCCCTGCTGTTTTCATCGAGTTCCAGACCCAGGCTCAGGCTGAAAATGCGTACCAGACTCTGGCTCACCACGAGGGCCTGCACATGGGCCGCTACATTGGCATCACCCCTTCGGACGTCGTCTGGTCTTCGCTCAACATCCCCTGGTGGCAGCTGATGCTCCGCCGCTATGCTGTGCTGGCTTTCATCGGTGCTCTCATCATCTTCTGGGCCATTCCTGTCGCCGTCGTCGGCGTCATCAGCAACGTCGACTACCTGAAGAAGATCTCTTTCCTGACCTGGATCGACAAGATTCCCAAAATCGTCATGGGTCTCGTCAGTGGTCTTCTGCCGTCCGTGGCTCTGTCTATCCTCATGTCGCTGGTGCCTGTCATCATGCGTCTCTGCGCCAAGATGGCCGGCGAGCCGTCGCACTCTCGTGTCGAGCTGTTCACCCAGAACGCCTACTTCTGCTTCCAGGTCGTCCAGGTCTTCCTCGTCACCACCGTCAGTTCGTCTGCGTCCGCTGTCGGCAAACAGATTGCTGAGGACCCGTCGAGCGCCACCGACCTGCTGGCCACCAATTTGCCCAAGGCCTCCAACTTTTACATGTCGTACTTTATCGTCCAGGGTCTGACGGTCGCCTCCGGAGTCGTCTCCCAGGTCGTCGGCTTCATCATCTTTAGACTCATGTACAAGTACCTCACTGGCACGCCCCGTGGCCTCTACCAGAAGTGGGCCAACCTGAGCGCCATCTCCTGGGGTAGCACTCTGCCCGTCTACACCAACATCTGTGTCATTGGTACGTTCTCTTGTCCTTGGAGAGACTCGTGATGAGAATGCGCATATACTAACAACCATCAGCCATTACCTACTCTGCCATTGCTCCTCTGGTGCTTGGCTGGGCCTGCCTGGGCATGAGCCTGTTTTACTTTGCGTACCGCTACAACGTGCTCTTCGTCACCGACTCGCCGATCGACACCCGTGGTCTGATCTACCCGCGTGCTTTGAAGCAGCTTATGACTGGCGTGTACCTGTCCGAGGTGTGCATGATTGGTCTGTTTGGTGCCTCTGTCGCTCCCATCCAGCTGGTCCTCATGATTATCTTCCTCATCTTCACCGTGCTGTTCCACATCACCCTGAACGCTTCCCTGAACCCCTTGCTGTATAACATGCCGCAGAGTCTGCTGGCTGAGGAGGAGCTGCGTCTGAGCGGCGACGTCGAGTCTGCCGCTGGCAGCGCTGCCAAGACCACCACTGTTGATAGCGGCAACGCCTCCAACGGCACCAAGGAGAAGAGCGAGGCTTCTACCGCTGTTGCTGGCTTCACTGGGGCCACCAGCAGCCCCCCGCCGCAGGCCAACATTCTCACGCGCTTCCTCAAGCCGTGGATCTTTGCCAACTACGAGTCTATGCGTGCCCTTGTGCCGCAGCACGCGCGCGAGATTGACTTCGCGCATATGTACTCGCCCGAGGTGACCCGCGATGCTTACCTCCCGCCATCTGTGTCGAGCGAGGCGCCGCTGCTGTGGATTGCCGAAGACCAGGCTGGCATCTCAAAGCAGGAAGTGGCCCACTCCAGCCGTGTCATCCCCATCACGGATAACGCCTGCATTCTGGATGAGAAGAACAACCTGGTTTGGGACACCGAGGAGACTCGCCCGCCCATCTGGGAGGAGAAGGTCCTGTACTAAGCAGGCCACTGTGATCGCGCAAAAATAATGCATCTGCAGGTTCTGTGGGACGGCCTCCTGTTTCGGGTATCTGGGGCCCTACACTAATATAATATTGCTTGGAAGGCGATTCCGAGTCTGTTTTTGAGTACTTTTTTGTCGGCTCTGCCGCCAGTTCCTCACTCTCTTTTATCCTCTTTTATATACGTTTTTTATTTTTTGTTACACCTGGCCCGGTGTCTGGCTACAAAAGACAAGACCAGCAATACAACAGATGCAACCTTTGGGAAGACTTCGTTTTGGGGGGGGGAAACAGGCGAAATGGAACGGTGCTGGTAACAACGCGAGACATAAGATATCCCTGGGAACAAAGACGTGGTAGTGGCATTGCCTTGCCGGTGTATGCTCGCTCCTTTGGTTATTTGCTGTTTGCTCTTTACTGTTTAGTGCTTGCTCTTTTACAAAAGAAACTATTATTACAATGATGTACTTGTGCCGTCTTTGAATCCTAAGCACACGGCTGTAGCGTAGTCGCCGTCATGGCTGATGCTCAGCAGCGCCTCTTGCTCGACGTGGCTGCCGACCTGGACGAGGGCTATGGGCGGCCCGCTGCCGTTGTTGGTGTTGGGGCGATGCGGGTCATGCTCGCCATGCTCGGTGCTCTGGCTAAGCCGGCCATCGGGTGGCACGCGTGCGATGCGTATTTGGTGAAAGGTCAGGGCCAAATGGGGGTGAGCTTTGATCGTCGCCTCTTTGGCCGCAAATCTGGCAGCATCACTGTTAGGAGGAACAAAGCAACAAGGCTATGAGCGGAGAGCGGATGATGCCAGGCGAGACTCACCGACCAGCGAGGAACCGGGCTGCCGTCCACAAGTGAGGGTGGCGAGGCGATTCTTTGCCGGGCTGTATCGTTGTCGGCGGCTCAACAAGACCGCCAGCAAGAAGCCAGGCGACCACCTGGGAGGAGGTAGGCTGAGAGGGCAGCGAGGGCAGCGAGGGCAGAGAGGGCAGCGGGGACAGAGCAGGTGGCCATTCCTGCGGCGTGAGGATGCGGCGAATGAACCGGGCAGCCGTTGTCGAGGGCGGTACTGCTGCGTTTTTGCGAATGCTGATGTCGGTCGCTGGTGTTGATGGCGGCGTTTTGTTCAGGATGGCGTAGATGCGGCTGACTCGACAAATGTCGGTGCCCACGCGCAGGTGAGGAAGCGGGAAGCGCCGGCGGAGAAGCGGAGGCGGGCTGGCCATGGCGGGCGATCCATGGCGTGCGCCGTGAGCGCGGTGTTGGGCGATGGCGAGTGGTGTTGAGGGGGGAAGACGGAGATGGGGAACAGAGTACAATTTACGGAAGAAATTATGTGCACTTGGCTGGGGTTGCGATAAGAGTCGATAAGCTATGGAGATGTCACTACGTCACTCTCGCGCCCAACTACGGACTCATTGGCCAAATCTCTGTGCACACACAGACGAGATGGCAAACAATTCCCTCAAGCAAATGCCGACGCGGCCTATGGAACTGAGGGAGCATCAGCAAAAGAAACCACAGATTGGCTGGCAAATCGCATTGGCCGATTCCTCCTTTGTTTCCAGTACGCCCTGCCATCCCTGTCGCCGACTGTTTCCGTCGTATTGTGATCCCTTGTTGTACACGAACTTGCAGGCGGATCCTGCTCTCGTATGATTGGAGCTGCTGCCCCTTACTCGTGCAGAAGCGGTGCCTGTTCGGGGTCGCGGGTGGCGACGACCATGATAGACTCGCCGTAGCCGGTCCAGGCAGGGACGGCGATGACGGAGGTGCCGACAAACAGCAGGCCCATGATGGTGAAGGCGAAGATCCACTGCAGGGCAATGAACTGCAAAAAGAACTGGCCGACGCCGAGCGTGGCCGCCAGGACGGTGAGGCAGAAGCCCATGGTGTAGTCCTGGGGGGCGGGTCAGCACGGAGAGCAGGGAGGTGTTGCGCGAGGTAGACAAGGACAGAGAAGCACCCACGCGGTAGACGAGAATAAAGAAGAGCCCGTAGCCTAGGATGGACCAGACGAACAGGTTGGCCAGGATGCGCGCGGCCAGGCCCTGGGACATGTGGTGCGGCAGCATGATGGCGCCGTTCCAGTAGATGGCGACAAAGGTCCAGGCCAGAGGGCCGGCGACGGCGGGCAGGTGGACGAGGGCGCGGGGGTGGGAGGCGGCCGGGTGGCGGAAGTAGAGCAGGGTCAGGTTGACCCAGTTGGCCAGCAGCAGCAGCTCGGCGAGCAGGAAGTGGCCGGTCACAAAGAAGAGCACAAACACGGCGTGCAGCACGTTGTTGAGGATGAAATGGCCGCCGACGGCGAGCGCGGCGGCCAGGCGGAGCTCGCGGTCGCTGCCGGCCACGTCCGAGCCGGCGCTGCCGCTCGTCGACAACAGCAGGCCGACGTAGGACGACTGCGAAAAGAAGAGAGTGGCCCAGTAGACGTAGACGAAGACCATGTTGAGCGAGAAGGCCGTCGGGTGCCGGCGGTTCTGCGCGGGGATGGAGTGGCCATGGCCGTGCCAGCGGCCGCCGGGGCCGTTGAGCGTGTAGTAGACGGAGACGGCGACGGCGACGGCCCAGGAGACGAGGGTGAGGGTGCGGTAGGTGGCCAGTTCGCTGCGGGAGCGGGCATCGCGGCGAGCAAAGGGGTTGACTGGGCGGGCGTGAGCGGTGGGGGCATAGACAGAGAAGCACACAGCAGGAGACACCGGGGACACTTACGACGACGAACGCGGTCCATGGCGGCGATGAGGAGGAGGCAAAGTGTGTTTGTTGTACAGGAAGACAGGCGATGCAGAGAGGAAGAAGACAGGATCACGGCGATGCGCGAGGACACAATGCGGAGACGATCAGCTCATATACGAGCGGCAGCAAGGGAGCCCAGGCGTGGGCGGTACACAGTACGGGAACGGAGGGGGCAACGACAGAACCGACAGCTCGCCTGTCTGGCGATGTCTGACGACGACGTGCAGCCACTTACACACAGCGAGCGGTGCCGCCCCAACAACGCATGCCGGACAGAGAACCACTGGCACTGCGCAGTGGTCCCAGGCCGTTCCAGCGAGGCGACCCCGCTCTATAGCGGCTCCACGTCAGCGATCGATGACGGCACCGCCTCTGTACGTCGTACACTACACAGCGGGCCAGACCTGTGCTTTCGGGGAGGTCCGCGAGCTCGCAGCGGTGCTCCAGCGCTGTGCAGCCGCCGCCCAGCGCTATGGCCAGCCTCTGTCCGCTCTAGGCAGCCACATTCAAAATCTCTTCCGTTTCCTCCATTTTCTCGCACGCGCGTGTTCATGGCCACGCAACCGGGATCTGCGTTCTGCGTTCTTGGACAGAACAAAAGTACTGTGCCAGGAGCGCTGGCTGACCGGCGGTCGCTAGTGAGCGATCGAGATCCTCTCTAGCGAGCTCCACCAGCAGCTCCCTTGTTCTCCAGCTCTCCCTTCCTGGGACTACTTACTACGACTGCTCGTTGCCACCACGGTATATTGAAGCGAATACGGTACAATTAGTCCAAAGAGATACAGGTGAAATCAGGGTAGAAGGGCAAAGAAAAGAGAAAAGGGGAAAGTGAAAGAGAAAAAACAAAGAGATAAAAAAGGACAGAAACAAGCCGACGCAGACAGCTATGGTATAATGGCCCAGACGCCAGCCCGCTAATGATACAGCCGCAAAAGACGCTCTTCCTCGCACTATGCAGACAATGCCACACTACTCTCTGGCTACTGCAGCTTCCGCGGCGACCTCGGCCGCGGCGGCTCTCCCGGCGCCGTCATGAGTGTCGGCGACACCTGCTCGGCCCCAGACACCGCGTCGGGAGCCGGCTTAAAGGAAAAGGGAATGTTGGAGGTGGCCGTGAAGACGGGCAGCGCGTCTCGGCTCATGGGCCGCGGGGCACTGGCAGCAGCAGCAGCAGCAGCAGCAGCAGCAGCAGCCACAGGGGTGGCCACCTCGTTGGGCGGCAGCCACTGCAGCGGCGCCGCTCGTAGCTGCGGCACGGGCAGTGGTGTGGCGCCTTCTGGCTGGTAGGGCACAAAGACAGCCGGGGCGGCGTAGGCGATGTTGTCGGGGATCGGAGACGGCGACGGCGACAGCGACGGCGAGGGGGAGGGCGAGATGACGAGAGACGGCGGCGCGGGGGTCTGCGAGGCCGAGAGCGGCAGAATGGTCTGCGCCAGAGGTGTCGCCGGGCTCGGCCCGGGACGCTGGGCGTGGCTGTTGTGGTGCTGGTTCTCCTGCTGCAATGGTGGCTGGATGGGCGGGTGCTGCGTCGAGGCGAGCCCGGCCTCTCTCTTCGCCCTCTCCCGCGCCTCTTTCTGGGCTGCCGTGACCACATTGATCCGGATCTTGCGCATGCCGTTGGTAAGCTTGTCCATGTCGTCGCCGGCCGGCGTTGCTGGCGCTGTCGGTACGGAAGCTGCCGTCTTGGCCGATGGCCGGCGCGACCCAGTCGTATGTGGCACTGCCATGGCCACGCCGCTTGCCGAGCGGGCCGGCGTGGGAGGCACAGACGCTGCCGCCGCCGCTGCCGTTGCTGTTTTCTTCGTCGTGCGCGGCGTTCGTGCCGAGGCTCGTGCTGGCGTCCGGGCTGGGGTGGCGGCTCCGGAGCTGCTGGCCGCCATCGGCCGGGTCTTACGGACAGACAGCGGCGGCACCGGCGGAAGAGGAGGCACGCCGGCCCCAGCGACATCGCCCGCAGTCGTGGCTAGGCTCAGGGACGAGCCCGGACGCACGCCGTGAGCCGAATGCGGCCGTGTCGACGTGCCGACCGACGAGGCCACCGAAGACGTCGAGGCCGTCGAGGAGTACGGCAGAGGGATGCCCACGACGATGGGCGCGTCCGGGTCGTGAGCGGCCGCCTCGGACACCACGGTCGACGCGGCACTAAGGCGTCGGCCGGGCGGTCTGGGCCGGGCGGTGCGGGATGCGGCCGGCGTGGTCGGCGCGGTCGTGGTGGTGCCGGCCACGGTTTTGCGGCGGTTTCTGCGCTCGAGCTCCTCCTCCTCGTGGATGGACCCGAACGGCTTGACCTGCCGCCGCTCGCGCTGGGAGACACGCAGAGGCAGCGCGCCGGCGGGATCGGCGGCGGCAGGGCCCCCGTAGAGCGGCGGCGTCTGTCCGGCCAGCAGTGTCTGCCGGTCCCGGCGGGCCCGCGTGGCCTCGGCCGAGAGGTCCTCCGCCGTGCAGCTCGTGGTCGTGCGGTCGGACGGGATCAGCAGCTTGCTCAGCTCGTCGACGGCGACCGTCCAGGGCACCTCGGGCGGCGGCGGCGTGGGCGGCCGCGAGATGGGCGACAGCGCGGAGGCTCCGTAGGCGCCGGACAGCCCGGACATGCTGCGGCGCACTTTGGGCGCGGCGACGATGCGGGCCTGCGACGCCTGCGTGGGCGACGAATACGTGGTCGACGGACCGGCGTGCGCCGGCTTGGGATCGGCGGACGGCGGCGGCGGCGCCAACACCGCCTCGACACGGTCCAGCTCTGCCGACGCCCACCAGGCGGGCTCGTAGGGGGTGCTCCGGCCAGGCTTCCGGTCCTCGTCGTCCTCCGCGTACGGCCCCGCTTTGCGCCCCATTTCGTAGCCGAGGCCGCTCTGGAAGGCCGCGTCGCGCGTCGGCACCGGATCGGCGCCGGCAAGGCCGCAGACGTGGCTGAGCACGCCCGAGAAGAGGGCGCGGTCGCTGTAGCCGCCCTCGAGCACGCTGATGACGCGCCCGTCGACGCTGGTGCCCTCCTCGTCGGCGATGCGGACCACGTCGCGCGTAAAGCGCGCATAGAACTCGGTCGGCACGTTGACCTTGTGGCGCTGCATGCTCGACGTCTCCCACTCGCTGGCATCGAAGCCGGCCGAGATGAAGACGGCCGCCTTGCCGCCGCCGGGGCGCTGCTCGGCCTGGGCGCGCAGAAAGGCGCGCATCTTGCCCAGCAGCGCCGCGTACTTGCTGTGGTACAGCGCCCAGAACTCGGCCTCTGTTTTCCAGGGCTCCAAGTGCACGTTCCAGACGGTCTGGCCGTGGGCGCCCTCCACGCACAGGCTGGCGTTCTTGACCTTGTCCTCGTCGCCCATCTCGCACGGAAACGAGTTGATGTCGTGCAGGCTAAAGTAGCCGATCGCCGTCTTCTTCCACGGCGCCGCGTTCTTGGGCATGGCCACGCCGCGCTTGTTGTGCGCCCAGGCCACCGCCTGCGAGCCGTCGCCGTGGTGCAGGTCGAAATCGACAATCGCCGCGTGCGTCAGCCCGTGCGCCAGCGCCGCGTGCATGATGCCAATGTGCACGTTGTTGATCCAGCAGAACCCCGACGGCCACGACGACGAGCAGTGGTGTCCGGGCGGGCGGATGGCGACAAACGCGCGCTTGGGAGGAGCCGGCGACGCAGCCGGCGGCGGGAGAGACGAAAGAGACGAAACAGGCGAAACAGGCGAAGCAGACGAGGCAGACGAGGCAGACGAGGCAAACACGGCGTCCACCGCCTCGCACACCCCCCCCAGCGCGCCCTCCAGCGCCTCCAGCGACTCGGCGCACAGATAGAGGTCGCCCTCGTGCAGCTTGGCCGGCGGCGTCCCGTGGTGCGGATCGGCCGGCGCCCCCCGGTCCATCTCCGGCCGCTGCAGCTCTTTGCCGTTGAGCGTCAGCTTGGCCTCGGCCGTGTCGCACATCGTCTTGAGCTCCTCCATCCACTTGACCCCGTGCACGTTGGTCACCGCCGGCGACAGCAGCGGCAGCCGCCGCGTCGTCCGCTGGATCCGGAACGGCACCGACGGCGCGATGGCCGCCGGGTCCAGCCGCGGATGCGGCATGTAGGCTCCGTCCGCGTGGCGCTCGCCGAGCCGCACATAGGCCACGGCCACGCCCACGGCACACGCCCGGATGCGTTCGGGGCGCTCGACAATGGTGCCGAGATTGGCCCGCGACGTGCGCGGCCGCGAGAACCGGTGGCCGTAGCAGCTGTCGTGCAGCACGACCAGGGTCTCGGAGGCCGGCTGTGCGTCGGGGGAGCGGCTCGTGTGCAGCGCCAGCTCCGCTGCAAAAAAGGCGTGCGCCACCGAGGCCGCGGTCGGCGGCGCCGGCGCCGGAGGCTCTTCCCGGAGCACGTCAAAGCCCCCGTGGTGCGACAGCGGCGACCGCAGATTCACCGAGCTGGCCCGCCGCAGCGGCGTCTTGTTGGGGCCCCCAGCGGCGGCGGCGGAGTGCAGCGAGTTGAGCGATGCTTTGCGGAGGAGCGTCGGCGTCGAAGACCGCGACTCGCGGCCGCCGTTGTGTCCCGCGCCGCTGCCGGTCAGCGGGCTCCGGGGCGGCATGCCGCCGCCGCCGCCGCCTCCCCGGCTGCTGGCCACGCTCGGTGACCGCTGCAGGCTCGGCGACCGAGACGCGGATCCGGTGCGGCTGCCGCTTCGCGCCGGCGAACCCGTCGACAGCGAGAGCTGCCGCAGCGAGTGGCTGAGGTCATGGTCGCCGCCGGCCGGCGTGTCGCCGCGGTTCGCACCAAACGTCGCCGACTGTCGCCGCCGCAGCGGAGTCGACTGCGGAAACGACATGCGGGCGGTGGCGGTGGCGGGTTCTCAGGTTCCCAGGTTCTCAGGTTCTCTGGCTTCAATCGGTGGATGGCGCGTATTCGGCGATCTAGTGGTGGAGTGGAGATCGAGCACTGCAAAAAGGCTGTCGGCTCGAAACAGTCGGTCGATATGACGTGCACACGGCCGCCGAGCACTCCAGCTGCGTCTGTCGCACCGTCAGTGTGGATGAGAAGTGGCGCCGGTGGGCACGGAGCATCGGTGGACAAACCGTTCGTGATGTTGGCAAGGTGGAGTGTGTTGTTTGTTTGTTGTCGGTAGTTGCCATTCAGGGGCAGCATATTGCGCCTGCCTGCTGTACCGCGTTGCTGTTAGTGGACGCGTCTGCCTTGGCGTTGTTGTCGCTGCGTCACGTGGCGTTGGTGCACGATGCGCTGTGGGAGCCACTACGAGCCATCGACGTCATCTACCTCGAAAAGGTGCCCTGAGTGGCCATCCTCTCTGAGGGGCACTTGCTGCATGCTGAGCTGTGCCTGGGACTCTCCAATCGCCAGTCTGAGCGGTGCATTGCCCATTCGGAGGACGTGGCCGATTCGTCAATTGGCCGTTCTCGAACTCCGTTTCACTCTCCAATCCCTCGAGGACTACGAGCACGAATATCCCCATACCCATACCCGGCTTCGTATCTTACACACCGTACGCTACCGAAACTAGACAAGAACGACGGCGCTTCTGGGCGACACGGCCGAGCCTCGCAAACACTCATCGTGCCGCCCTCGCTCACGTCCACCGGACGGCTTCGATAGCGTCCTGCACCTCAGCCACACTTTCAGCGGGACTCACTGAAGTTTTTTGTACTCCGCTGTACCTAGGACATTATAGTGGATCGCTCACGCGCTGGTGCCTTCTGTAGCGATACTGTACACTACTGTTGTTTGGGCGTCGGTGGGAGAGTGCAAAAACGCCTTACTACGTCTTGTGTGCAGCGAGATCGCCCTGGCCAAGAACGTCGGCGACTGGTGACCATACGAACCCGACATGTATACGGAGTCGTATGAGACTGTCTAACCTGTGTCTCCCTGCGCTCTTTTATTAAAGTACTCGTACTTGTCCTTCAATATGTAAGGCGTTTCGTTGTCAGTCCCTGTCTCTGTTGGGCTTCAGCCTCAGACGTCGGCAGGTCTAGATCACCGCATCACAAGCCTACTCATACTCCGGTGGCAAGCCATGGTTTTCGTGCAAGTGCGAGTCTGCAGGTGCGAGTGTGCAAGGGGGGCGGGTGAAAAAAGGGAAAAAAGGAAAACCAATATTGGACCTCAGCCACATTGCAAATCCAGCCTAGTTCGGCCACGAGTGCGAAATATTGGACAGACGGGACCAGGGTAGGTTTGCCGCCTGAAATGTGTCTCAGTGCAACATTCGGCACAAGTAATACGACCGGAGCACTCGGTCGAGTACGCACCCAGAGCAGCTGGACGCAGTATTGCGCACTGTTGGCGAAGGCACGCATCGCTGCTCCGGTCCGCGTTCCTTCTGCGACTTGGCGATGGGCCCCCAACGACATCCGACGAATACGGGTAGGCTCGATACGAGCCCGTCGACACAGGCCCGATGAGGCTCGCCCTCCACCGTCCAGGGACACTTGGCACACATCGTCATTCGGCACTCTCGGGCACCCAGAGCCCCGTCTAGGCACGGCGCCAAGTCGCTTATTGGAAAAAAAACGCCCAAGAATCCGGCCACGGGGGTCAGAAGATACAAAAGATAGGGGAAGGGAGACTGCTGTCAAATAACCATAATACCTAGTACCTAGTGGCAGGCTCAGCTTTCGTTCCGCCAAGCCGCTAGGCTAACAACCCCCGCAAGAAGCTGGCCCAGCTTTTCGTTTTCCTTTTGTTTGTTGTCTCACGGACGGCGCCGCGGCCAGATACGATAGTACCAAGCCCTCATAGACCGAGCTTGCCTACTAGTCGTTTGCTCTTTTCGTATGGCCGTGGACCCAGTCACTACCGTGGTCGTGAAGCTGGGGGGGGGGATGTGGATATGAAAAGCTGTGGCGCCGTTAGTGCACAAGCATACGGGGGAACTGAGTATACATATCGTCTGGTCCCCCCGATTTCCCTGGCCTTCCCTCTCTCGTATTTCGTTCTCGTAGTCCTCCTTCCCGCCTCGAAAGATTGATCCAAGTGACGCCCGCGATCGGTCTGACCGTTGAGTAGACACTCTTTGCCATCTCCAGAACCACACAGCGATCACCTCGACCACCTCGCCATGCCCAGATCGGCTCTTGTTGTGGCCGCCACGGCGTTGGTCCTCCGTGCCGTCTCGGCGGCCGATGTGTTCCCCCGCCAGAACGTGGACAACATTTTTGCGCGCCAGGACGACGGCCTCGACATCTGCATCGACAGCGAGAACCTCATTAGCGACTGCCTCGACATTGTGCCCGCGGACGCTCCCGTCACCCAGCTGGCCCAATGCCTGTGCTGTGACGGCAGAACCAACATCGGGGCCGCCTATCTCAGCTGCGAGGAGTACATTGTCAACTCGGCCACGCAGTACACCGACGACTGGACTAGTAGGTGATCTGCCGTTCTTTGATTCTCTCGTCGCCATGGCTATTATTGATATTGTTGGTGTCATGATAACGGATACTAACCGTCCCCAGTCGTCAGCGCTGCCTACTCCATCTGCTCCAGCGTCTACCGCGGAGCCCGGACCTGTGGCGCCGCGACAACGTCGGCTGGCATCTTTACTTCGGCATCCGCGCCGGCGTCCGTGGGTGCCGTCACTAGCACCATCCCGACCGTGACCAGTGCCTCGCCGTCGTCGGCGGCCGCAGATGACGAGCCGGCCGGCTGCACGTCGTTCGTGTCGTTGTATGAGTCGTGCTCGTCCGAGATACCGGGCTTCTCGACCAAGGCCGACTCCGAGGTGGCCAGCTGCCTTTGGTAGGTTTTGTGTCTGCGTCTGTCTGCGTCTGCCCTGTGGATCGTGCGCTAACCCCCTCAGCTACATGAACGGCAAGTACACGACGGCTTTCGACAACTATGCTTCGCAGTGCGGCGTGTGGGCCAAGACCGCGAGCCCTGACGACTACTCCAGTACGTGTTTTGTTCCTCTTCTCTGCCCGTGTTTGTCTCTTTTTCGTCTTGGTCTCGCCTTTTCCTGCATGCCAGCCACTAACCATACAGCTTGGCTCGCCCTCGAGACCTTTTGCGACGTCTTTCCGCCAGACACCGCCACTTCCAAGACGGCTACTCGGACGGGCGGCGGCAGCGGCGGCGATTTCTCGATCCCGGTGTTGACGACGTCGGCTCCGAGCACCAGCGCCGCCACGGCCTCAGCCACGCGCTCCCAGCGCACAACCACTGTGACGCCGTCGCCCACGACGGGCACGAGCGGCAGCTCGACAAACGCCGGCGCCCAAAGCCGCGGCACCGCGCTCAGCGGATGGTCGCTGCTGGCCGTGCTGATAGTGCCGCTGGCGATGCTGTGAGAGGGG
>LLKO01000005.1:585533-661132 GCA_001513895.1 Graphilbum fragrans | reverse complement strand
GGGGGGGGGGGGGGGGGGCAAGCAAGAAAGGCAGCAACCGGCCCAGCCATCCATGATACCACGGGGGACGAGGACGGCACGGCGTTGCAGGGAGAAAGCAGGACGGACGAAGGACAGAAACGTCCAAGCAGCAAATAAGAGACACACGTGCATCTAATGCCATTCATTGATTCTATTTACGCCGCGTATAGCTGTTACCGACGTGATCCCTGCCGTGATGATGCAGTCCGGCGCGTGTAAAGGGATACCGAGTCACACGGACTGTCTCTGTCTCCATTTCCATCGCCGGTCGCCTGTCATGCGTGCAGGTCGACCCCGACGCCACGCAGGGCGTCTACAGCCCAGTCGGGGTACTTGGCCTTGTCCGGGTAGAGGTCGGCGAAGAACTGGCGGACAAAGGCCGGGAAGCGGTCGGCGAGAATGGCGTCGCGGACCTGGCGCATCAGGCTGAGCTGGTACCAGACGTTGTGCATGGTCAGCAGATGCGCCGAGACGGTCTCCTTGGCTACGTTGTGGTGGACAAAGGCGCGTGTGATGGGGGGGTGGTGCTGATACGCGGCGTCGCCGATGGCCGCCGTGGTGCCGTTGTCCTGGGTGCCATTCCGGTCCACGGCCCCGTTTTCCTGGCCGCCCCCGTCCACGGCCCAGCGACAGCACACGCATCCGCAGCCGTCCTCGATGGGCCCAAAGTCGGCGGCATAGCGCTGCTGCTTGAGATTGAGCATGCCGTGTCGGGTGATAGCGTTGCCGAAGCGGGCGGTGCGCGTGGGCCACACGCAGTCAAACATGTCGGCGCCGAGCGCGACGCTGACGACGAGGTCCTCGGGATAGCCGATGCCCATGACGTAGCGCGGCTTGAGGTCCGGCAGCAGGGGGGTGACGGTGGCGACGACGCGGCAGTAGTCGGCCTTGGCCTCGCCGCCGGACAGCCCGCCGATGGCGATGCCGGGGGTGTCGCGCGCCAGCATGGCCGCCGTGCACGCGCGCCGCAGCGCGACGTCCAGGCCGCCCTGGATGATGCAGAAGAGGTTCTGGCGGGCGGCGTGGTCGGGCTGGGCGCGATGCGCGGCCAGGCAGCGGTCCAGCCACCGCACGCTGCGCTCCATGGCCTCGCGCATGCGGGCGGCGTCGGGCGACGTGGTGACGATGACGTCGTCGAGCTGCATGACAATGTCGGAGCCGATCGAGTGCTGCAGCGCCACCGAGTGCTCCGGCGTCAGCATCATGGGCGCCCCGTCGTGCGGCGACAGGAAGCTGACGCCCTCCTCCTGCACCGTCGCCAGCTTCAGCAGCGACACCATCTGGAAGCCGCCGCTGTCGGTCAGCAGGTTGTGCGGCCAGCCCTGGAACGCGTGCGCGCCGCCGACGGCATCTAGCACGGCCTGGCCCGGCTTGAGGCCGAGGTGGTACGTGTTGTTGAGGCACAGCCGGCACGACGTGGCCGCCAGCTGCTCGGGCGTCAGGCCCTTGAGCGAGCCCTGGGTGGCTACCGGCATGAACACCGGCAGCGCCACGGGGCCGTGCGGCAGCGTCAAGATCGACGCGCGGGCCCGCGTAGTCTGAGGCGGTTAGGAAGCAAGACGAGGAAGCAAGACGAGGAAGCAAGACGAGACGCACCGAGCACTTGGCTAGCAGCTCAAAGGCCAGCGCGCCGTGGGTCGCCTTGGCCGGCAACGACGCCGGTGTCGCAGTCGAAGCCATCCTGTGCGCTGCCCGCATCACCAGCCGGCGCCGGGCGATGCAACGGTCAACGGTGGATGCCGGAGGACGATCGAGTCTGCTTCGCGGCCGAGGCGTGTGCGCCTGTTCCTCCGTGTCTGATGCTGACGGCTAGTCTGCCACCGTTGTCGCGGGCTTCTTGGATGATCCCGTTCACACGCACACTCGCGGTCGCTCTGTTTTCTCCTCTTTTTCCTCTCCTCCGGCTCTCTGTCTCGCTCCAAAATTCGTCGGTGGTGGCCGTCGGCCGTGATCCACTCTTTTCACGAGGCTCCGTTCAGCGCCCGATACAGCGGCCCTCCAGTGCTTCTAGCGCCGCAACCAAACAGTACGTGTGGCAGCGACCCGCGCCCCTCCACTAAGCACCTGATTTTCCACTTTTTTTTTTCGCGCTCTTTCCCCAGTAATTTTCCGTGTCGCCCCTCCCCTATGTGGTCGTCTGAACATCGTCGAGCCTCGACCGCGCTCTTGGCTGTCATACGACCGTTTGGCCGTGACGGAAAGCGCTCACCAAAGCGAAAAAGCCCCTGTCTAGGCCTCCAGTTCTGGTCCTGGCCACTGGCTTTCTCTGCCTGCGGTCCTCTGCGTCTGCTTTACCCCTCTCACGCCGCCAGTCCCTGTCTTAGCAGCCGCCGTATTACACCACCCACACTCCGCACCATTCATTTCCCGTTGGCTAGGCCTCTACTCTATTTGTCCCTGCAGTCCGGTTTTCTCCATGCTCCTTGCTCCTTGCTCCATGCTGCTCCGTGCACTTCTCGCCGTCCCCTTCCCCCGATTCGACCTGAAGATTTTTCATATCCTTGTCACTTGCCTTTCTGGACGCCCGTCTGCTTAGTGAGGCCCATGGCGGAGAATCATTACCTTCACAATGCCCTCATTAGCACGACCGCGCACTTACATCGTTCCTTTGTTCCTCAGCCTCCCTCTTCCTCCTCTGCCAACTCGCGCCGACGTCCCGATTCGCTCGGGCGCTTGCATAATGTACACTCCGTAGTGCTGCCTTAGTCGGCGCTCGCTATGGGCTGCCCGTCCGCCACCACTCTACGTATTCGTAGCCAGGCCCTGCTCGTCGGGCTAATACTTGCATGTGCTGTAATCCCTCCTTCTGCCGCCGACTAATGCCTTCTTGCTCCCTTGCGCCCTCTTGCCTCATTTTGCCTACTGTTTGCTTCATTCTCACTTTTTCTCTCCTTCTTCTTTACCTTTTTGCGTTTCTTTACCGTTTTTAATACCCCTTCTTTCGCTCTCTTTTTACTTTTTAATCTTCTTCATACCCCTCTCCCTGTCATCATTTACCAATTCACTGTGCTTCATCAAAGGCCCGTCGGCCTCTTTTTACTCTCCGAGAGTACTCCGGAGCTGATTATACCCAGCCGAAATGGCTCCCAGAGCGTCCTCCTTCGCTCTCTTCCCGGCCTTGCCCACCGAGATCCGCCTGGCCATCTGGAAGCTCACCTGGCAGCCCCGAGTGGTCGAAGTCTGCTACGACTCGATCGACGACCGCTGCCACACCACAACTCGCCCCCCCGCCGCCCTCCATGTCAACAGGGAGTCCCGGCAGGAGGCCCTGTCCATCTACCGCCGCGCCTTTATCACCCGCAGCCACTCTGACTACTACATCTTCTTCTCGCCGGCCCTTGACGTGCTCTACCTGCCGCGCCACGGCCTCATGGGCTACGACGAGACCGCCCGCGACTTCACCATCCACGTCCGCGAAACAGCCGAGCACGTGCGCTCGCTCGCCGTCGACCACGTCCGCAATGACACCATTCGCCCGTGGGAGCCGTACAACAAGCTGATGCTCATCTTCAACTTCCCCAACCTGCAGGAGACCATGCTCGTGGTTGGCGCCGGCCACGAGCGCCGCTTTGTGCGCCGCGACAGCAACGACTCGCTCGAGAGTGTAAGCTCTGTCGCGTCGCTCGCCTCCATGGCCTCGGTGGCGTCGGCCGCCTCGTTTGCATCCATCGCATCGTCCTCTGCCAAGGCACGGACCGGCGACGTCGAGCTCGTCGACCCGTCAGGCGACATGGCCATGGCCATGGAGGCCATCAACAACGTGATCGAGTCCTTCTCGCGCGAGATCGAGGCGGTCGACTGTCCGCCCGACAGCAGCAGCAGCAGCAGCAGCAGCATTACCCGCAGGTACCCGCGCATCCCAACGCTGATACCTAAGGCCAAGGCGTACCACCGCCGCCGTCGCCGCCAGAAGCACCGCCAAGCAATTGGGTGCATGTAAGCGAGCTGGGGGCCTAAAGTGCGAGAGTCGAGAGTACGAGTACCTGTATGGAGAAGGAGATATACCGGAGGGGATACTTACTTTTTTTGTCTTTTTGCGTTCCATTGGCATTTGCGTTGACGCGATTTTGATTTGTACGATCTGTACGAAATGGAGGAATCCACATGGGAATACCTGCAAGGCAATACGGTCCCATGGCAGCATACATATGTAATTACAAGTAGACGTCAATGCTTGCTTTCTGTTTTTGCTTCGTAGTCTGTAGCTGCTGTCGATGTCCAGTTCGTCGCTGTTAGTACTCAGTACTCCGTACTCCGTCCTCGTACCTAAGACCGTCTGCACCCGCGCTAGGCAATCCGCTGCTAGCCAATCACAGGCCGCCTAAGCAGTCAAGATGGACCCCGTAAATTTTGCTCTCTGGCTTCACGCTGATTTTCGCCCACACCACGACCTTGCACGATCTCCTCTTCTGCCCTCGTTTGCTGCGAACTGCCCATTGCGCTCTGCGGCAGTCCATGCGGTAGCACAAGCAGCTGCAGCACAACGTCCACCCCCGATCATGGCGTCCAGGACCAGTCTGTCGCCGGGCTCTGTCCTGCTGCGCCGGTCGCGTCTTTTTTCGCTGCCGACACAGCTTCCTCCAGGTCCCGGCGATGTGGCCAGCTCCGGCAAACGCCTGTCCGAGACGGCGACGCAGCCCTTCCCGACGCTGCAGGCCATTGCATCGCCACGGGCCTCGCGCGCGCGCGGCGACTGGGGCTTCAAGCGGCCGCTGCCGCCAAAGCTGACGGCCCACGCCTCCAACCCGGCTGTCCGGATCAAGCAAATCGACTCCATTGAGCAGGTGACCGACATCGCCTCGGCCACGGACCACACCATGACGCTGCGCAAGTGGAAGGACCTTCGCGTGCCCATCACGCTGCAGACCAGCGCCGAGCAGCGGCAGCAGCTGGCCGGCAAGTCCGTCTTCGAGGAGGACGTCGACATGACCTCGATTGAGCCCGCCAAGCGCCACACCCCCGACGACAAGCGCTGGAAGTTCCAGGGCCCCTGGCTGGCCGGCATCACCGACGGCGCCTTCCAAAAGTACCTCAAGAAGCAGGTGCGCACCCGCCGCCCCGAGTTTCGCGAGTTCCTACGCACCCAGCTGGCTGCCGACCGCAACAACGCCGCCAGCGCCCGCGCCATGGACGCCGGCACCGACGCCCCCGCGCCGCTGGCCGCGGCCGACATTACGGACGCCCAGCTGACCGAGTATCTGCGCGAGCTGCGCCATGACCGCCCGCTGCTGTACCGCCTGGTCGGCAAATTCCTCGATCTCGCTCCCGTCGAGCCGTCCGACCAGATCTTCCAGAGCCTTGCCCGCTCGTCCTTCCTCTCTTCGTCTTCCTCCGCCTCTTTCTCTTCTTCCAACCCCGCCGCTGCCTCTTTCGCTTCTTCTCCTTCTGCTTCTACGTCCGCTTCCGCGTCGTCATTATCGTCGCTGTCCCGGCCGCCCGCCGGCACCGCCAACAACCCCTGGGCCCAGGACGGCCCCCCAGTCACCCACCCGTCGGCCGGCCTGTCGTACCTGCGCACCGCCGCCTACCTCGACAACCACCCGCTCTACGGCCCGCAGAAGGCCCATGCGCCCGTGCAGGCCCGTATTGTGGCCCCGCGCAATGCCAACGGCTCCTGGTCGGCCAAGCTCGGCGTCGCCGGCTTCATCGCCGAGAACCCCTACGGCGAGACCGCCTACATCAACACTCGCCACACCAAGGGCATCCCCGGGCTCACCATCATCGACCCAAAAATCCCCGGCGGCGCCAAACTGCCTGTGCGCGTTGCTACCGCCAAGGTCAACTCCCAGGGCCGCGTCATCGTCGCCGTCGCCGAGGCCGATCCCGAGGCCGTCCTCGTCCAGAGGGAGCTTGAGGGCAAGGAGACCATCTTCGGCCAGCCCGCGCGTCTGCTATCCACTCGTGCCGAAAGCAGCCCGCGCCGCTTCAACCGCGCCGTCCTCGACAGGCCGCGCAACTTTGTCGTCAGCAGCGCCCGCAACTATGGGCTGGATGCATGAGGCGCGAGTCTGGCATGAAGGGACTCATTGGCTCCAGTTAGCTCGCTGGTGCTAGATTCTTTGTTCGCAGACCGGAAAACCCGTAGTGGCAGGACAGCAGCATGAGATAGCTTTGTATACTATTAGATGACTACATAAATTCACACTCTTTGACGAACATGTTCAAGAACCTGGAAAGTTGGACTATGCATCGGCCAACGCATTGAAATATAAGTCACGTGATATGAATCGTGACTCAATCACATGACATACTACATATGAGGCTCACGTGAGTAGCCCACACATACCCTAATGCCCCACCGAAAAATTGACCCGCCAGGGCTGCCCACGCAAAGAAAAAATTCGACAGGCTAGTCTCGTCCTATCGACCAATTTCTAGATACTTGCTCTTCTCCCGACTGGCATCTCGCTCTTCCACCATCACCACCACCACCACACCACCACACCAAACCCTCCCGCCCTCCTCACAACCAATTCAAAATGGGTCGCGTTCGCACCAAAACCGTCAAGAAGTCCGCCAAGGTCATCATTGAGCGGTACTACCCCAAGCTGACTCTGGACTTCGAGACCAACAAGCGTGTCTGCGATGAGATTGCCATCATTGCCTCGAAGCGCCTGCGCAACAAGATTGCCGGCTACACCACCCATCTTATGAAGCGCATCCAGCGCGGCCCCGTCCGCGGCATCTCCTTCAAGCTGCAGGAGGAGGAGCGTGAGCGCAAGGACCAGTACGTCCCCGAAGTGTCTGCGCTGAATTTCCGCGAGACCTCGGAGACCGGCCAGCTGGACGTCGACACCGAGACCAAGGACCTGCTGAAGCACCTGGGCGTAAGTTTGCCGTGAAAATGACTGTTGAGAATGGTTTCATCGTACTAACAACCCAGTTCGACGCCATCCCCACCAACGTCGTCCAGGTTACCCAGGCTCAGAACACTGAGCGCGGTGGCCGCCGCTTCGGCGACCGCCCTCGCCGCGACTAAATATTGCATCACCACGTTGATGTACGCGAGCCACAGCTGGACGAACCCGTAAAGCCAAAAAATTAAACATGGAATAAACCTCAAAAGACGGATGACCTCGCGGGAAGGAGAAAATAAGGCGAAATGAAACAGGACGACCTCCGAGGCCTTCGGATGAGATGAGCCTTTGATGACCCCTAGCCTCCTTTTTTTTGCCTTTTTGTGCGTGCGAGTGTGATGTTTCCCCCCCCCTTTTCCTTTCTCTCATACGGGACGGCGTCTTATACCTTTTCGGGATCGAGGATCTCGAGACATGGTCATGGGAAGGGAGAACATCACGATGGAACCAACTACGGAAAAAGGGCCCAGCGGTGGAGGTGACGGGGAGGCAGGTCTGCACACGTCCTGACCAACACACACCCCCTGCCCAACCTCAAAAAAATAATAAACAGCTTTTGCACAAACCAGGTGTCGCGGATGCTCCTCTGGCTTGTCCAGGGAGTGTCTTGCTTGATTGCCAATACTCCGTCCCCTTTGCATATCACAGCCGAAGTGCTGTTGAATGTGATTCTCTGTGGCTGGTCTGCTACGCATGTGCCTTGGCGGTATATGTAATGAAGGCCGTCATTGTTCACTGTCGTGGGCCGAGTTCTAATGTCTTGCATATTGGGTATCCGCTCTACTCCTCATACCGTAGTCGTACATCCTCGTATAATGATCCCATTTTGATTTCCAACGCCACTGAATGCACACCAAACTTCCGTCACCATTATCGTAACGCGGCCCAGGAAACAGAATCCTCCTTCCAGTAAGGGACTATCCCAGCAGTATTTCTACCGCTCACCGATCCGTGAAGCGCGACTTGTAGCCTTCGGTGATCAGATGCGCATCGGGGTTCACGCCGCTGCCATCGGTGTTCTGGAGCGTCGGCTCTGTCGGTGCCACAATGACCCGTTTCTCGACTATGTGCACGTCGACCAGCGGCGCCTTCACCTCCAGCTGTGGCTGTTGCGGCAGGCCGTCGGCGCCGACCGCGTCCTCGGCGTCCGTGGCCATGGCGACATCGCCGCGCTCGAGGGCCAGCGCCTGGGCGTCTCTGGCGATGCGGCGGTCTTCGTTCAGTTTCAGCTGAGCGAGGTCACGGACGAGCTGCCTTTCCGATGCCGACGGTGGCTGGCCTCTTTCAGAAGCGGCTGCGGGACCAGATGCTGTCTTTCCAGCAGGCGCGGCCGCCTCCTCGCCCTTCTCGCCCTCCTCCTCCAGCAGCTCTACCAGAATGTCGGGGATGCCGACGCGCTCCCAGGCGGCCGTCTCATTGAGCTGGACCTTGATGAACAGCGCGCGGCGGGCGCAGGCGGGCGAGCACCACTTCTCCAGCTCCTCCTTGGGCACGATGCCAAAGTCTCTGCGGCCGGCGTTGACGAGCTTCCAGGTGCCGCCACCGGCAAACTTGCGGTGTGGTCGGGCGCACAGGCTGTAGCCACAGAGGCCGCAGGTGTTGCGCTCCTCGATGAGGTCGTCGTAGTCGCCGGGCTGGAAGACGCGGACGAGCTGGGTGAAGGCGGCGGCGTCAGCCGGGGCCGGGTGAGCGGCGTCGAAACCCGGGCCGCGCTCGAGGGGAAACTCGGCGAGGCGCTCGATACTGAGGAAGATGGCGTTCTGCTGGTCCTTTCGCTGCTGCAGGATGAGGGCGTGCTTGCGGGCGATCTCGGCCGCCTCTTCCTCGGAGCGCTGGCGGCGGCTGTGGGTAGCCGGAGAGGAGGAGTAGGAGGGGCCAGAATCAGAAGCGGAAGCTGAAGCGACTGTGACGACACCAGCGGACGACGAAGAGCCAGGGTCGGCCGTCTTCTTCTTGAGAATGCCTTTGAGAGGCTGCTTCGGTGGTGGCGAGGTCGCCATGGCTGGCTGTCGCAAAAAAGACAAGCAGGTGTGACGCGGGGGGGAAGATATAACGTGCGAGGCAGACAGGTCAAAAATAGATGTGCATCCAGGATAGACGATGTCTCGATCTTGCAACAAAGCGATTGCCGCCCCGTTTAGCGCATTGTGGGGTGGCGGCCGCGTTGCCACCAGCGATGACGATATCCACTGCCATGGTTTCGGTCGGAAGCAAGAGTGGGCAGTTAGTGCCTGTACGAGCCGTTCTAGCGGTCTCAGCCACTGTTGTGTTCGAGCATAGCAGGGAGTACGCGGCAGAGCAGCATCTTACACGCAAATCGACCAATCCGCAGGCAGCCTCGAGGCAGCACGACTTCTGAGCTCACCCGCCCCCGTGTCCTAAGCTTGTGGCAAGAAGAACCACGAGACCGTAGCGATTGTCAAGAGCCAATCCACAAGAGGGAGAACGGCGAAGACTCCGGTGAGGATCGGCACCCCCTTGTCCCCATCGAACTGCTGCTCATCTGGTGTCCGCCTGTGAAAAAAGGTCTCCTGTTTGGCCCCCTCTTCCTGCTCTTCATGCAGAGCTGCCACGGCCACAGCCACACTGCCCTACGACGAGAATTTACAGGCTCTCCCGTACGACGGCCCTTTTTGCGTACGTGTGCATACGCAACACCTGTTCCTTTGGGTGTAGTCGCACCTTGTGCATCTGCTGCGATCGGGCATTTCCCCGACGAACGCTCTCTACTCGTACATACGTCCTGCAGCCCCTCCTCCTGCCCGCGCTACTCGTTACAGGCCAGCCCCCGGTTTCATGCGCTGACGTTGACGCAGCCTTTACGGTGCCGTGCGTGGTTTGAATCGGCCAGCACACATATAAACAACTGGCTGGCGGACGGCGTCGTTGTCGACGGCACAGCACGGCATAGCGGCTAAGCCTGCAGTCCCCCCTACGGACGCCTGACTTGGTGTGTTTGAGGATTGAGTCGAGGTGAGAGAAAGCCGGTGCTTCTTCGAGCACTCGGAGTGCTCGTGCGTGCTCGTATCGAGTTGTTCCGTACAGCTGCGATTTGCGAGGACAGCGGTCTTCTGCGGCTCCTTATTGGACCCCAGGTCAAAGCACCTACCTGCTAATTCCTACGTCGTTTTTCCAGTTACCACGGTTGCTTCTGCCATCCACGGCTGCCTATCCGTCCACGCAGGCCAGCAACAGCCGCGGCCCTGTCGCTGCTGGCTTCTCTTATTCCGTCGGCCTGAGCATTCGCCTTCCTCTCGATTTGCCCCATATAATATCCCATTTCACGGATTGCATGCCGTCCTTTTTCTGGCACCTGCGCTGCCTGTACGCCCTGGTCGCTACTTCCTTTTGGCTTTCGTGTCTTAGTACGACTCAACCGCCATTCCACGTAAGATACTCTACTCCGTATACACTCCTGCTATAGGGCACAGGGACAGCTGCTAGGCGCCCCCGCGGTTTCCGGCAAAAGGAGGGGTCAAGCTCCGACACCCGCCAAACACCCCCAGCAGGCCCCATAACAGCACCAGCACCAGCACCAGCAGCAACAGCAACAGCACCAGCAACCGCCAGACAGCCTAGACAGCCTACACTGGACAGCCAGCCAAAAAGGGCCAACAGCAACGGGGCAAGTGCAGCACCACTTTGCGCACCACCGCCCCCCAAAACACAAACCTTCAACATTCCCCCAAGAATCTCCTCTGCACTATCCTTTCTCCCCCCTCCCTCAACATACCCTACCCTGCCAGCCACCAGAAAAATACCAAACGTTCTCCCCCGCCGGCGTGCTTGCCGATCGTCGACCACCATGTTCAAGGTCAAGGCCATCTACGAGTACTCCTCGGCGCACGATGACGACCTGCGGTTTCCTGCAGGCCAGATCATTACGGTCACCGAGGAAGAGGATTCCGAGTGGTTTGTAGGCGAATACACCGACGATGCCGGCACGCACCACGAAGGCCTGTTTCCGCGCAACTTTGTCGAGAAGTACGAGCCGGTCGCTCCGCCACGGCCGACGCGCACCCGCACGAAGCGAGAGGCCGATCCAGCTGCTGCTGCTGCCTCTCCCGAGCTGCCTTCCGCTTCTTATTCGGCCCCGGCCAATGACGAACCCGCTTCGCCGCCCCCTCCCCCGGCAGCTCCGGCAGCTCCGGCATCCCCGGCCGCAGCTCCAGCAGCTCCCGCACCTGTGTCTCTGGCACCAGCGGAAGCTGAGGAGGAAGAAGACGACGAAGAGCCGGAAGAAGAGGCCACGCCAGCTCCGGCTGCAGTACCCGAATCCCCCGCTTCACCCAAGGCCGCCGCAGTGCCCCTCCCAGCTGCCATTCCTCCCCCCTCCAAGCCTGTCGAGCCTGCAGCGCCTGCTGTTGTCAAGGCCGCCCCCCCTCCGAGCGCCCCGAAGCCATCCGGAGGAGGAGGAGGAGGAGGCTCGCCACCGCCTGTGTCTGAGAAGCCGAGCTCTTTCCGTGACCGGATTGCTGCCTTCAACAAAGCCGCTGCGCCCCCCATTACGCCCTACAAGCCAAGCGGGCTGGGCATTGGCGGCAGCGGCGGCAGCAGCAGCAGCACATTCGTCAAGAAGCCGTTTGTGGCTCCACCGCCCAGCCGAAACGCCTATGTTCCTCCTCCCCGCGAAGCGCCGACCGTCAAGCTGTACCGCCGCGACGAAGATCCCGAGATCAAGGAGCGAGAGGCAGAGAATCTCGAGAATGCCGAGAAGGCTGGCCTTGTGGCGACAGCGTCGAGCGCCGGACCTAGCAATACGGGCGGAGCTGGGGGAGATGATGACGACGAGCCGAAGCCCATGATGAGCCTCAAAGAGCGCATGGCACGTCTGCAGCGCGAGCAACTAGAGCAGGCACAACGACACGCCGACGCGGCGGCCAAGAAGGAGAAGCCGAAGCGGCCGCCCAAGAAGCGCTTCGACAGCCACGAGTCGTCGACGGTGGCTGCTGCAGAGACACCGGGGGCCGATGCCGACGGTGCTGCGCCGATTCCGGTGCTTGAACGGCGCGACACGGACGACACGACGGGCCGGCGATCGATCGAGGACACGCATCCGCCGCGGCTGCCGCACCCTCCTCGACGGAAGCCGTCGAAAGACCCGGAGACCCAGGATGGCAACGATGCCGATATGTCGGGTGCGGGCGACACGACCGAGGGCCAAGACGAGGACCTCACCGAGCGCGATGACAGCGACGAGAAGTCGAGGCGTCCGCCCAAGGCGATCCCGGTGGTTTTGCCCGGCGAAAGACGCCAGGACGAAGCGGCGAGCGAGCCGGTTCATCCGGCAGAGGCTACAACCAAAGACGAGGGAGACAAGGAGGATGAAGCCAGCCAAGGAGGCGAGGAGGAAAAAGAACAGGGCCAGGAGGAGGAGGAAGAAGACATGGACCCAGAGGTTCGTCGCCGAGAAGAGCTCCGGGCGAGAATGGCCAAGATGAGCGGCGGCATGGGCATGATGGGCATGCAGGGCATGCAGGGCATGTTTGGCGCGCCCCCTACGCCCAAGAAGAAGAAGGCGCCAGCACCGGCAGCTGCTCCCGAAAGACGCTCCAGCGAACACACCGACGACGGGGCTTCGGCTGGCTTCCGCGCGCCGCCGGTGCCGACTATGATGGCGCTTCCAGGCATGACTGTGAGACGATCGGAGGACAAGGCGGCCGCTCCAGCCGTCGGCGATCACGATGGCGACGACGACGGAGAAGACCAGCCAGTTCCACGTGAGTCTCCCTGAAACACGGTGCTTCGCTCTTGTTCTTCTTACTAAAAGGCTAGTAGTGCCCATTCGCAGCGCGGCTCCCCCGGTTCCCGGCGGCCGGCCAGTGCCACCACCGCCGCCTCCAGCTGCTCCCAGCCAAGTCCTGTCGCAGAGTGAAGGATCTGCTTCGGACGACGAGCTTTCGGAGAAGCCACCGGGCGAGGCGGACCTGGAGACGCCCAAGGGTGAAGCACCGCCGATTCTGCCCCCTCTGCCTCCGATGATCGCTACGTCGCCTCGGTCAGCTGTCGACGATGCCATGCCTGTCTCGCCGACGGCCCCGGCACCGCCTCCGCCCAGCAAACGGCTCAGTCGGCTTCCTCCGCCGATTCCCGGTGCAGCCGCCCCGGCGCTTCCCCCGGCACAGACGCGGCCTCCGCCGCCGCCGCCGCCTCCGGGCAGTCTCAGTCGCCAGTCGACCAGCGATGCACGGTCGCCGTTGTCGCCCACCCGGTCGTTCCCTCCGGCTCTGGGAGGCAGTGGGCCGGCGCTCGCCGGGTCTGACAGCGAAGACGAAGACGACGAGGCCGAGGAGGAGGTCACGGAGTACGAGGGCGACTACGACACCGATATTGCGAACCCTGTGCGGCACAAGAACTCGCTCAAGGCGCACGCGCGCGACTCCAGCCTCGAGGACAGCGCCTCGCTCAAGTCGCCCGTCTCGGACAAAGCACCGCCGCATCTGCCGCCTCTGCCGCCGGCCATTCCCGGCGCATCCCGTGCACCGCCTCCGATTCCCAGCCTACCGCCGCCGCCACCCACCCATGCTCCTCAAGTTCCGGCCCCGGCGCCTCCTCCTCTGCCGCTTACTGTGGCCGACAGGCGCCGGTCAACCGACATTCCTCGCGGGCCGCCGCCGCCGCCGCCTCCACCACCACCTCCGGTCAAGGAGGAGAGCAGTGTGTCTGGCTACGGCGACGACTACGACCCTTACAGCTACGCGGCGCCGCCGCTACCACAAGCTGCTCCGGGGATTCCGGCCCGGCCCCTGCCGAAATCGCTCATGGACGATGCCTACACCCCTCCAGATCTGAGCCTGTCCTTCGCGCCGGGTGGTGTGGCGAGCCCGCCGAGCCGCTCGCACCCGCCTGGTCCTCCACCTCCGCCGCCTCCTCCGCCATCGGCGTCGGCACCGTTGTCGTCGTCGTCGGCGGCGGCGGCGGCGGCTGCTGCTACTACTGCTCAAATCAACTTGCATAGCGGGCGCGGACGGCCATCGATGGACATGACACGGCCCAGTGTATCGCTCCGGCGCTCGATGGACGTCAGCCGGCCCCTGGTCGAGTCTGGGTTTGTGGCCAACGACCTGGACCTGGCGCCGACATCCGGGTGGTGGCTGCAGCCCAACGGCCTCCCGCCGCAGCTGCAGGGCCGGAAAGACATCTACTCGGAGTCCGAGGAGGCGCAGGCGGCGACGCGCAGCGGCCAGGTAGAGATGACGCGCGAAGTGTACATTCTGTACATGGACTACTCGCAGACGGTGATCAGCGTGCGCTTCGATCCGGCGAACACGGCGAACTACGCGGCCGTGCAACTAGAGCAGCGCCACGAAGCGCCGCCGCGCACGCTGCGGCAGGACGAGCTGGAGGACTCGTACGAGCGGTTCGGACGGCGCATCGCCGACGCGTTGACGAGCAAGAAGGACAGCGTGGTGGGCGACGGCACGCCGCAGGCGCTCGTGCGGGAACTGATCAAGCCGTTCCAGGACGCGCTGCGGCCGGTGGGCACGCGGGCCTACGGTGCGCTGGTCTACTCGAACCTGGCCAACGCGAGCACGCTGCAGAACGACGAGATTCGCCCGGGCGACATTGTCACGCTGCGCAACGCGCGCTTCCAGGGCAAGCACGGCGCCATGCACGCCAAATACAGTATGGAGGTGGGCAAGCCGGACCACGTGGCCGTCGTCGGCGAGTGGGACGGCACCAAGAAAAAGGTGCGCGCGTGGGAGCAGGGCCGCGAGAGCAAGAAAGTCAAGCTCGAGAGCTTCAAGCTCGACGACCTGCGGTCCGGCGAGGTCAAGATCTGGCGCGTCATGCCGCGCAGCTGGGTCGGCTGGGAGGGTCCAAACTACTAGGAGGAGGACATCGCGGCGGCGGCGGCGGCGGCGGCGGCGGCAGCAGTGGCTGTGGCCAGACGGTCCAGAGACATGGCTGCTGTGGCGGCGTCAGCATGGGCGACGGCGACGGCGACGGCAGCGGCAACGGCAACGGCGGACCCCTGGCCGCCTTGGTGGTGGCCGTACCCAGCCCTGGACTCCTCTCGTCTCGGCGCCCCTCCTACGATGG
This sequence comes from Graphilbum fragrans, assembly GCA_001513895.1. Classification (NCBI taxonomy): domain Eukaryota; kingdom Fungi; phylum Ascomycota; class Sordariomycetes; order Ophiostomatales; family Ophiostomataceae; genus Graphilbum; species Graphilbum fragrans. The sequence continues at coordinate 646,211 of LLKO01000005.1, read as the reverse complement.
CCGCCCCGTCTCCTTACTACCCGCTTGTGAGCTTACGCGGGGGCAAGGGGAGAGAGGACGGTTCTCGGAACTGTAGCAGTTGCACGGTGAGGGGGGATGGGTACCGGGGCTGTAGCAGTGGTGCCGTGAGAGAGGATGGGTATCGGGACGTTAGCAGTTGCACTGTGAGACGAAGGAGGCCTGTGTGAGTGGAGGAGAAAAGAAAGCAGAAAAGAAGATCAAAACCAGAAAGAGAAGGGAATCGAGGAAGCGGAAGAACAGGGACGAGACGAACCGAGAAAGAGAAAAGAACTGGGAGGAGGATTGTTGCTTTTTGCCACCTTTTTGTTCATTGCTTAGCTCTGCCACCCTATGCGTGTGCGCCTTTATATGTTTACTCCTTGTTATATTGTTTCGCGTTGCGGCTGTCGAAGCCAGAGAAGAAAAGACAACTACATCCAGAGTCATTACATTGAAGCAGCAGAGCGGGAGTGCCGCCTCTGAAGGCAGCCAGGGGAGAGCACGCCTCTAGTCATGGGTCAACGTGCATGTACATATGCCTCGGCTGGCTCTATTGCTTGTATTTTTTAGGTTTTTATTGGTTTTTGCTTGTATTTTTTGTACGTATTCTTCCTTCATAATGAGCCTAGCCCCCCTCGAGGATTTGCGTGACTCCGTTGGGGTCTGGAAGCGGACAGCCGCCGGACACAACCCCAAGTCCGGTAGGACGCACGAGACCAAGTGTCTGTGTGAGAGACTGTGTCTAGAGGGTGCACTTGTGCATGTGTAAGATGGTGTGGTCCGCTGAGAGGGTGTTGTGAGGAGCAAAGTACAAAGGCGGGCTCCAACAACCAACGGGCACGAAGACACCGGGACGCGCTGGACTGGAGGCACGGCATATTCTCGTCCCCGAGAGTGCGCTTTGCCTCGACACGGCCACTGCTCTCAGTAGCTGTGGGCGAGAACTACTAAACACACCAGATAACCATGAGGCGAGTCCCCTCTTCGCGCTTTTTCACCGGAGAACGGGGAGCAAGGGAGAGACATGGGCAGAGACAATGAGCTAGCGGATATACTAAGGAGGGTAAATCTGGGGTAAAACAGAGTGGTAGTCGCTGGAGCACCGCGCGTGTCTGTGGCAAAAAATGGGTGGAAATAGGAGACAACGGAGGGGGAGGGGAGGGGAAGGGGAGCACATCGCCAATGGAAGCAAGGGCGTAGCGACCAGAGACAAAAGGGACGCAGCCAGCCACGTAGAAGCATCCTACAGGCTGTCGGTAGTAGAGAGATGCATGATGATAAAAAGACAGAATATGTAATACGAGGAGACTCAATGTGGCTTCCTTCTGATAAATGCCTCAGCGTCGTAATATCCAGAGGTGGCATCTATATTGCGTCTTGGGGCCGAGACCATGCGAAGTTGCTCGTACTCCTTTCGCTGAAAGGGGGGGGATATTACTCGTATACGTCGACAGCAAAGAAGCCAAGCCGCCTGCGATGGCTGATCCCTCTTTCTTGGAACAGCTGCAGGCCACTACAGCCCAAGAGCTGCATATCTAGGCTCGGATAGCTCTGTCCTGGAGCCAATAGGGGGCCGCGTGTTTGGTCATTGGGTTACATGGGTGACATGGGATGGGCAGACGGGGAGGAGGAAGGCAATACGACAAGAGGAGACAAAGAACGAAAGAGAAGGAGAAAAGGGAGGGGGACAGAGGCGAGGTGTAGAGCTAAGACGCGGTAGGTTTAGGTTGGCGAGGTTGGGCATAAATCGCTATCAGGGGAACTGTTGGGGGGCAGTCAAGGGTGTGCTCTAACGAAGGATGAACGGTTGAGGAGCAAGACAGACAAATGAACCGGCTGGGCAAGGGTGCTCTGTGTTCTTGGAATGCAATGCCTGGGCGGTTGAGGCTTGGAATATACTCCGTAGTGGGTGCAGCTCACAGAGTCCTTCCGTCACGGCAAGAGACAGAGTACGGAATACGGCGTATCTTGCATGGACTAAGATACGAGCAGCAATATACCCCGCAAAACGCGGCGGGCCCTACGGTGGACATACGTCGTGGCCTGTGCATTGGCTGCCGGTGATGTCGGCCTGCTAGCGCGGTGCTCACTGAGCCAGGCAGCCCCAAGTGTCTGCTACAGCGCATCGTTCCTTCATTGCTGACTGCGAGACTCCGTCGTTGCCGCTCCAGTCGCAGATATGGCGGTGACTACACTGCACTAGTCCTCTGTAACTAAATACCCCCACCGCCCGCCCAGCTCTCCAGCTCCGGCCGCTGTCCCTATTGGCCGCTGCTGACCCCCCCCCCTTACCCCCCCCAATAACACAGACGCTAAAACAGCCAACACCGCTAAATCTTCATCTCTCTCCTTGGCTGCGGTGGCCATGTGAACGGCAGCGAGCGTTTTAGCGTGATATCACGCTGCGTGTTATGCCAGGATAAGTACATACGCCGCAGCCACGGCTCGCAGTGAAAGAGCACGTCGAAGTGCGCGCCGGGCGCCAGTCTACGGACGCCGGACGGCGCGAGTTTGTGCTTTGCTGCCTGTGGCTTACGTGGAGGACAGCATAGGCGATTGCGCCTTTTTTCGGTCCTGTCGTTATTTAGTTCTTGTACATCCCTCTTTCGCGTGTCTATACCGTGCAATAATAGGTCCTGCTCGTCTTCTTCCTGCCGTTTCGCCCTTTGCCTCTGCCTTCTCTCGCTATCCACGACGGCCCTTCGTGCCTTCCCTGTCTCTCTAGCGAATCCGCCCACGCCCGAGCGCGCGAGACCTGCTGCATTTCGCTTCTCCTCGGCGCCCTGCGTGTCTCTAACAACGGTGTCCCCGCTGCCGTTGCGCTGTAGCTCAGTCATCCCTTTGCGGCATTCTCAGGTGTACTGTGCGACGGCCATCGCTCTCTCCTTCCCTTCTTTCTCGTCGCTCCAGATTCCCCTATCGCACCGCGCCATTTGCGCTTTCCTCCACCGTCTGTTCCAGTTCGGCTGCCTATCTGGCGCTCCTGCCCATTTCCGTCCAAGTTGTCGTGGCGGTTTTGCCACCGTTGGCCCTGTTTGCTCCACACCTCGACGTCACTGCAAAGGGGCAGTGCTATAATTAACAGAGCCGCTGTTCCGGGGTAAAATCTGATTGCTCATCTCAACAGCTTGCTTTTCAGGTCTGCGAGAACCATCGACAAACGACACAAACGACACAAACGACACACACCGGTCCATCTCGCCACAGTCCTCCGTCACAAGCCCACCAATCAAGTGGGCACACCGCAGCTTCTTTCCTGCAGCTTTGGCCATCGGCCCTCTAGGCAGAACACCCTTGATCGACGGCACTAAATTGGCCCTTTTGGCCCCATCCACGCTTTTACGCTTTCTGAGATAGCTCTGGGGAACAGGGCAAGCTGCTAGAAGTACCTGGTGGCTACGGACCAGGGTATCGAATCATCCGTCATCCCACTCCCCGCTTTCCTGTGCTTTATAAAGCTTTCGTGCGCCGCTCCCCTCTCTCTCCTCTCCCTTGCTGAAACGGTCCAAAAGGTCTGGCCACTGCCGCGTGCCCTTGTGAACGAAACTGCTCATATTCGTTTCGTCCGACAGCTTTGGGGGATCTTGGCTCATCTTATTCCTCGATTCTTCTCGTCCCCCCTCGTACGATACTTTGTACGGTGTCCAGCTGCCATAACGCCAGCAAATTGCCGTGTCGTTTTGATTCCTCCCATTCCAACCCCCCCGTCGTCCTGCACAACCCAAAATATCGTTCATCGCTCGCACCTCGAACCACTTCCGGGCTGGCAACAGCCCATTCAGATCGATCGATCCTCGACCCAAACCAACCCCCCCTGGAAGCTCTCCCGTCTGCAGCTGAGTCTGTAGCGGCCGCAGCGATTCTGGGGTAGTTCCACTTCTTAGAATTTTCTGGCTATACATATAAAGCCATCGACCGTTTCCACCCTCCCGCTCTTCGCCACTCTTCATCATGTCCAACAGCGAACAAACCCCCGCCAACAACGCCGACATGTCGCGCAATCGACGGGGCTCTGTCACTTCAGCCGCTTTGAGCAACCTCTTCCAGCGGAGCAACTCCGTGTCCGGACCTTCTTCGGCAACAGCCGCCGGCGGCACTCCCATTTTCCCGTCGGCCGCCCTGAACGACGCCCGCCGCCGCCGCCTTTCGATCTCGACCACTGCGGCTCTTGGCCTGTCCGGAGCGTCTCCGGCTAGTGCTGGTCCCAACAGCAGCGGCGCCAACAGTGCTGGACTCGGATTTGGAGCCAACGGCATTGGTGCTGCTTCGGGATTGGCACTGCGCCGAGCCAGCATGTCGACGAATTCCTCGTCGTCCGACGGCGCCGTGGACGAGAGCGCCATTGAAGAAGACGACGCCGTGGTCGGTAGTGGGGGCAATGGCAGCGGCGCCCGCAGCATGCCTGTGCCGACGCCGACATCGCCGTTTGCACGCCGCATGAGCTTCGGAGCTCAGGCCATGCGAAACATCCGCGGCCCTGGCAGCGGAAACTCTAACGGTACGCCACGCTCCTCTATTCTGTTTCCTATTCCGGCGGCGGACGGAGACGCGCCGGTGGCCTCGGCGGCTGCCTCCCATCTGTCTCCTCCTCTGTCTGCCAAGCCTTCCGTGCCCGCTCATCGTCGCTACCCGCCTCATCCTGCGCGCGGGTCCTTTTCATCGTCCAGTTCTCCCGCCTCGTCTATTTTCACTGCTGCCTCTGCCTCTTCTGCTCGGTCTGCGTCTCCTGTGTCTCCTACCAGCGCTTCTAACAAAGTCTTCCTTCCGGTTGCTTCGCGCACAGACCAAGGATACAACTGGTCTGAGCAGCTTAGAACCCGTGCCGAGAGCAGCGTCGCTGGCTCGCGCCCCTCCTTTTCCTTTGCTTCGGGCATGGGAAGCTCTCCGCCCCGCGCTATGGCTGGCGGCGCCGGTGGTGGTGTCGGTGCCGGCGGCGGTGTCGGCTTTGGTGGCCGCAGCGGCGTCCCCTTTAGTCGCCACGACCGCGCCAGGTCCGTGTCGGACATGCCGACGGCTCCAGGGCCAGCAGCAGCTCCCAGCCCGGCCACGGCTGCACCGCAGGCTCCCCGGCCGCGCCGGGAGTCGCGGAAGCCCGACCATTTCCAGGAGAGAATTCTCAAGGGAGATTTCTACATGGACTAAACCGGCATGGAGGCCACGCCTCGTGCTATTACTTACGACTCACTCATGATGGCATATCGAAAGCAACAACTCACTACCACATCCGAAAAAAAATGAGATACGAATTATTTGCTAGCGGTCTACGATTCGATCAGAATTTGTCTTCGATTCTCAAAATGTCTTTCGACTTTTGGTTTTTTCCTGGTGTATTTTCATTCGCTTGCTATCTACATCTGAAAGGGAGGTTTCTCAGTGGCGTTTGAGTGTGGAAGCCAGTCCGACGGGGGCGCGGCTATATTTTGCAACGTGCCATCTGCGACATTTCTGCGATTTTACAGGCTTCAAATTGAAGGCGAATATCTCTCGCGATGAAAGAGACGGAACTGACGACCTGCGGTTGGAAACAAAAAAAGGGCAAAACAAGGAAAAAGCAGGATTATTTCAGCATCCGCTTTCCCCAGGGGGGAAGCGAAAGAGGAGCTACTTTGATGGGCCAAGGTCATCCGAAAGAGGCTGTTCTTTACGAACACACAAGCAGCCGGGCGAGAAATGGGACATGGGCGGGCATTGTCGCATTGTCTATGGGGTGCGGTGTGTGGCGTGTAAGATACGCAAACTAGGGCTGGGGGATTGAGGCTGGCAGTCACAAGCAGAGTGCTGCCGTGCCTGTGTCTTGTTTTTGTTTTGCCGTGTTGTTTTTTTGCTCTTCTTGCCTTTTGTTTTTCTTCTCACTTCTTGCTTCTGCTGTTAGGAATGGCGGTGTGTAAGGCAACAAGGGACGGACTTGCTATGTGATTTACGAGATATAAATTGGCACCCACGGACAGGAACACATATGGAAATACGAATGACAGTTTTATCAGTTTCTGGCTCGATGCGAATCGTAAACGGAGACCGGTATGTGACATGCGGCTAGGCCAAGACTCGTATCGCCTGGCAAGCCCACTATGATGCCATCGTCTGGTAGGCGTGGTATCATAATCAATAGCTTTTGCTTATCTCTCGGTGCCGTTAACGTGTCGTGTGATATATGCTCGTCTTGTAACCTAAAAAAAACTCATGGGTATTTGCGCTACATGTTCGTTTTACTCATACAAGAGCTCAAAATCCTATCGAAGCCCCCTCCCTTAATTTATCCTAATGCTCCATGCTATCCATTCCCGCCCTAGTTTACGACCTATGTCGTCTCTCTCCGTCATTTTGTTTCTCTCTCAGTCTGGCCGTCAGAATTGATTGAATGCCTCGCCTGGCACGCCGCCAAACCACGGATCCGACATGAGGTAGTTGATGCCGTCAGACAGGTCAATGTCGAGACTGGCTGAGCCGCCCGCCAGGCCGGCCCATTCGTTGATGTTGAGCATGCCCATATCGAACATATCCCCTGGGCCTGCCATACCCGGTCCGGTGCGGAACACAGTGTCCATCATAGCGAAATTGTTTATGAAGCTGGCGGGAGTTGGTATCGGCGGTTGACCGGGAACTGGCCCATTGCCCATGTCACCAGCATTTCCTCCAGCACCCCCTCCCGGTCCTCCTGCCCCGGCATCACCTGCGCCATTGCCATTGCCGTTGTTGGCATACCATGGCTGCATGGACTGTAGGATCGGCGGCACCGGGCCGGCGTTCTGGTTGGGAGCAGATGCTCCGGAGGTATTGGCCGCAGCCGTGGCGGCCGAGTTAGCGGCAGAAGCATAGTCGTTGGCAGCAATCTCCGACAGCAGATGGAGTGGTGTGTTGGCCGAGACAAAGGCAGATGGCTGCTGTTGCTGTTGCTGTTGCTGTTGCTGTTGCTGTTGTTGTTGTTGTTGTTGTTGTTGCTGCTGTCGCTGTTGCTGCTGCTGCTGCTGTGGCAGATGCTGGTACTGCGGCCCAGAAGACATAATCGGCGGAAGAGCAGATGAGGCGGTCGTCGTTGTCGTGGGCAGACCTGAGTCGGAAGCCATGGGGCCAGAGACGGAAAAGGCAGCTGCGGCGGCCGAGGGGAGAGTGGGTGTCGCTGTGTTGCTACTGGCACCGCTACCAGTACCAGTAGCTGTGCTATTGCTGCCATTGGCTGCTGTGGCTGAGCGATTGTGCGAGTTGGCAGATAAGAACGTGGATGACGGCAGATAAGGGAGAGGCTGCGACACGGCGGGAGGGGCTGAGGATTCATCGGAGCGGTCATCGGGCCGCCGCTGCTGTTGCTGTTGCTGTTGTTGTTGCTGTTGTTGTTGCTGTTGTTGCTGTTGTTGCTGCTGTTGTTGTGTCTGCTTGTTGGAGTTGGCATGGGGTTTCGCATTAGCACTGTTCGCCATGTTGTCGGCCCTCGAATCGGCGCCATCAGCTGCAATAAGCTTCTGTTTCTGGAACCAAGAGCGCACCATGACCAAGACGATGAGGAACTTGCCAGCAGCACGCGAACGGTTGTCGGCAGCCGTGGCGCGAAACTTTTCGAGCAGGGCATTGAGGTTGTGCTCGACCTTCATGTCGTCCTTGTTAATGACGCGTCCAAGCTCTGAGTTGGGCGACGACACGGCAAAGTACAGCTTGATGAGCACCACCGTGGCATAGGCGACGCGCACAAAGTTGAAGATGGGGATACAGCGCAGAGCAGCAATGTCCATGCCGAGGAAGGCGTCGAAGATGCCGTCGATGGAGACCAGACAGGCCGAGAGGGCGTTGATGTGGGCGGGAGTCAAAGGGGCGTCGCCGATAAGGGCTTCCTTGGTGGACTCGGCCGTGTATGGCTGGCGGAACTCGTCGTTGCCGTTCTCGGTCTGCAGGGCGATTTCGTGCATATAGAGGCTCACGACCTCGAAGCTGAGCCGGAGGGACGCTACTCAGTTAGTTCTTGTTCTGTCTTCTTTCGGCCGTTCTTCCTGTTCTTCCTGTGTTTCTCTGTTCGTCTTTTCCTCTCATGCTCTCGTTTTCTCTTCCTCTCTTTTACTCACGTTGTAGCGCCTGCAGCGGGATTGACGACTTGTACCGCTCAAGCTCTCGTTCAAAACCGCGCAGAGCATATCGCGTCCGGGGATCGGTAATGTTGATGATGGCCGACGGGTCGTCCATGCTAAACTGCAGGCCGACCTCCTCGGCCAGGTGGTGTGTCCACACAATGTGGCACAGGTAGCGGTCGGTCGGAGCTGTGCCAGAATGCGACTCGAGGATCTGGACGCTCTCGGTCATGAAGGACGTCCAGCGCACCAGACTCGGCCGATGCAGCGCCATAGCCGTGTTCGACGTCATGATATAACATGACAGCCAAGTCCGGCGCGCCTCGATGCTGCAGGGGTCTGGCAGCGGGTGCTTCTTGAACGGGTGATCGCGCCAGTTGGTAAACGGTGCTCCATGACGGCCTCCCATGATGCCAGCCCGGGGAACTCGGCCATCCGCCTCAGCTCCAGCTCCAGCTCCAGCTCCAGCTCCGTTTCCTACCCCGTCCCCTGCTCCAGATCCCGATTCAGCACCGGACCCCGACCCGGATCCCGGCCCCGACCCAGATCCGGAACCGAGCCCAGCCCCATTTCCAGTCGCACTTCCTCCACTGCTCTTGATGCTGCCCATAAATCCTGAGGAGTTCGACCCTGGCCGCTTCTTGCCAAGCCCAATGTCGATCGCCATGATAGCCCCGTTGTGGACGAGTTGGTAGAACTTGAGCTCCTCAAAGTGCTCGGGCGGCCAGTACCAGATGGTGGCAACCAGCAGCGCCTGGACGATCTCCAAGCTCTTCTCGCCGATGATGAATACTTTCTCGGCGAAGATCTGCATCAGCTCCTTGACCAGGGCGCGCTGCACAACGGGCATTTCCGTGGTCGCCGCGGCCATGATGGACACAAACAGGATGGGCTTCGTCTTGCGGATCTCGGCGGCCGTGGTGCTCGGCGGAAAGACAACGGCCGGCATGTGGCGCACCATGTGGTCGTTGTAGCGCGCGAACAGCTCGGTGGCCTTTTCCATCGACAGCAGGCCGCGGTCGATGATGTCGGCGTATTCGCCGCTGAAGCCGGATCCAGTTCGGCCCAAGTTGCCGGTGCTGCTGGTGCCCACGCCAAAGTTTCCTGGACTAGGGGACATCGAGCTTTGGCTAGTGCTCTGTCCTCCCTGCTGTTGCGAAGTTGGAGGCAGCGAGGAGGATGACTGCTGCTGCTGATGCTGCTGATGCTGTTGGTGCTGCTGTGGCTGCTGGTGCTGCTGGTGCTGTTGCTTTGGCGAATAGACAGACGGATGACCATGGCCGCCTAGATACGAATATTCCCTCGCAGACGGCGACTCGTCTCCGGTGGCTGATCCTGCGCGCGATCCAACTCCCCCATGCGAGCCAGATCGACCTCCGCTGCCCCCACCTGCTCCGACGACACCAGATGCTTCGCGGATTTCAGAAAACTTGCGCTTCTGGCCTGCCATGACCATGGGCGGCGTGGCTGACGAAAAGGGACTTCGGCCGACACCGGTTGCTGAGTATGGGCTGATTGGTGGAGGCGCAGCGAGAGCAGAAGCTGGAGCAGAGGCCATTGCCGCCGACGTCGTCGCCGATGTTGTCGCCGAGATTGTCGCCGCTACTGATGGCGTGGAAGTCGTCGTCGGCGGTGGTGGGGGATGAAGAGGGGGGAGAAGGGGTAGTCGGGATCCGTTGGCCTTTGCAGAAGAAGAGGGAACCGTTGTTGAGGCGGACGTGGACGTCGTCGTCCGTGATATCGGCGGTGGGGGAGGTAGCTGCTGTTGATGTGGGAGCTGCTGATGGCGCTGTTGTGGCAGAGGATCCCAGTCGCGAAACAGACCTCCTCGAGGCGCATTCGAGCTCGGGCCGGCATCCTCCCGCGCAGCCGTTCCAGCGCCGCTGCTGTTTTGGCGCGTCAGCTGCAGACTGGCGGTCAACGCATCGATCTTCTTCTCCAGCTCGGCCACACGGCTGTCGGTTTTCTTCTGCCGTCGGCGCGTGGGCTGTGTGATGACGCAGGCGCGGCCGGCTTTGGCACACCGGCGACACGGCGTATCAGACGGTGCAGCCGGGTCTATATCGCACCGGACTTTCAGGCCACGGCAGGCCTCGCAAGCTCGGGGTTTCTTGGCTTCCGCTGCAGCAGCCGCAGCAGCCGCAGCGGCCGCCGAAAGAAGGGCGGGGTTGTTGCTGTTGCTGTTGCTGTTACTGGATTGCGTCGAGGCCGAAGCCAAATCAGCCACGGCCGAAGCCACGGCGGACGACGCCGTGGCCATTGGCGAGACAAAGCCACCACGGCCGCTGTTGCCACCATTTTCGGCATGGCTTGGGCCTGACTGCCGGTATTCATACTTGATCGTCTGGTCGACATCGTCGTCGCCGCCGGCGGACGAGGACTGGGAGGCGGAATCGGAGGGAGAGGGAGAGACGGCACCGGATGCGCCGCCGTGGGAGTGTTCGTCGCTGAGGTCGGCTGCGAGGTGTGCATTCGACGAGCCGAAGCCATGGTTGTGGTTTTGCCCATGGATCTGTCCATGGCCGGAGCCGGCTCCAGCGTCCGGCCGGATCAGGCCCAGGCCCGGGACGCCGACCATGCTACCGGAGCTGGGCTAGACAGCGGGGCGCTGCCAGGCCAGAGAGGCGACGCAAGGCGACGGAAGGGCGCTGTTCGTGTTTCCGTATACCAGGTCCCCGTGATCGTGCCTAAATCGATGCAGAGGAGGAGGGGGGACAAATGGGGTCAAACGAGCTACAAACAGCTCTGTGAAGCTCTCGTGCAGCCCTGCCGGCAGAACGGATAAAACAGTACTTGGGGCTTCAAGTACCAGTTCCAGCGACACGGGAGTTGGATCCGGGGCGGGAGATGTCTCGGATGGTGCGTGTCTCTGTATGGCGTGTACAATATGGCGTGCATGTACGAGCAATCTGAGAGGATAGCTCGCCTGTTTCGGTTTGTTCTCGATCCGCAGGCTCGAGTCGCCAATCCCAGCAGCGAATAGGAGGCGCACAGCCACAGCGGCGCCAAACCCAACAAGGATCAGAGAGCTGGGGGCGTAGGGGTATGCGCGCGTGTGGGAAGAAGTATGGGCAGTCGGTCAAAGGGGCGACAGCACAGCAAAAGCCAGCAAAAAGGTAAGCTGGGAGGACGACAGAAGAGAAGAGAGAATGGGGGGTGACTGGCTGGCGCCGTTGTGGCGGAGTTGGACGTCACCGATGGCCGATGGAGAAGGAGCTAGGTGCGAATCCCGGTCGAGAGAGCCCGCTAACTCCAGCAACCCCGAGGCAGCAAGCACAAAGGGGGAAGGCGCAGCAGAGGCCAGCAGCAGGAAACCACGACGGCGCGCGCACTCGCTAGACAGAAGACAAGACCCTGCTAAAAAGCTTGTAGTGGAGGCCGGGGCGAGTAGATAGCGCAAAGTTAGCGGGCAACCACGCTATGGCGCCCCTAAAGTGACGCAGCCACGCTGACTGCCGGGGCAGAACAACGCGGAATCCTCGTGGCTGCTCTACAGCATACACAATTCTGTCTAACACGCTTCACCCTCGTCTCCCCGCCGCCACCTGCAAAGCTCAGACCGCTCCAGGCGGCTGGGCCGGGTCCTCGAAGGAACAATACGAATAATGTGGCGGGCTGCGTCCTCCCGTCCTGTTCGTCTGTTCGTCTGTTCGTCTTTTCGTCCTCTCGTCCTCTCGTCTTCGTCTTGCTCTGCTCATATCATGCAACGCGAACACGAATCTGGGTCCTTCTCCACACCAGCCAGCCAATCCCGCGGCACCTCCGCTGGAAAGCGTTGCGCTTATGCAAGTGCGGTATATGCAGTGTATAGCGCTATAGCTCCTTAACGTATGAGTCTGTATATCTCACGCCGCCACTCCTTAACGACGCAACCACACGCACGGCACAGTTCCGTCCTGTCTCAAGAAACACTCATTTTTATTATGTCTTTTCGTGCTTTATTTCGTACCCTCAAGAGCGCCGTGCCGGATGAGCATCTAACAGAAAAAGAGAAAACACAGGAAAAGAGCGGACAATAAAAAGAAGTGGAAAATATCGCACACCCATGGACCGAGCTAGAAATGGAACGAGATGGCCGCACCCAAACAAAGGGGACGAGTTCAGACACTATAAAAAGGCAGGAGGACAAACACACAGAAAACCATAAGCATAAAAACACATTCTGCATCCTCCACATCGTACCAAGGCATCCTCCCCGCCACTGCTTCATCGTGATATATCTTCCCGGTCATAACTGGCCTCTCTGCGTCGCCACTGCCAGCCTTCTTCCCACCGCCTCCTCGTCTTCTCCGCTCCGTCGGGGCCAAATTAATAGTATACAGAGACGGAGCCAGAGCATGCAGAGCCAACCCTAACCCCCTTGCTAAATGAAACCATGCACAAACGACTCCGATGTCCAAATCGAAAATCAACGCACAATCCACCCCAACACAGGCCGAGCAGATCCCTCCCTTCACTCTATCTGGCCGCCGTGGCGCTCGGGAGTGCAGGCCAACCAAATCAAAACACATTGGTAACTTTGAGGGTATAGGACAGGTGGACAACGAAGGAAACGAACATAGCAACACGTAAAAAAAGACAAAATGGAAAACGGCAAAAAAGGCAATCGAAACAAGAACACAAAAAGACTAAAACCGCGTCGAATGGCTCGGCCGCAGCCGCGAGGGAAAGTACCGCTAGTACCGGTTCTCCTCGCGCAGGCGGCTGCGCGATGTCTGCGGCAGTCCGCCCAGGCCGTTGAAGCTGCCGGGCAGAATGGCGCTCTCGCGGCGGCTGCTCTTTTGCGCGTACGGGTTGTCGTACGCAGCAAGGCCGCCTCCACCGGCGCCGCTTCCGCCTCCGTTGGCCTCGAAGATCGGCCGGTCGTAGCCCGGGTTCGCCCGCATCGGCATCGAGCTGGGCGGCAGCTGCGTCGCATCGTAGCCCTGCGGCAGCACAAACCCGCTCTCGTAGGCCGGCCGCAGCGACACCTGGCTGCCGCTGCTTTGCTGCTGGGCGAGGTACTGCGGCTCGTACGTGGTCATCCGCTGTGACTGCTGTCCCGGCACCGGCAGCGGGAACGACGGCGGGGGTTGCATATTGGGCGGCGGCGTCGGTGTAGAGCGTGTCTGCGCCGTCATCATCGGCGGCGGCGTCGGTGTGCTGCGGGCGCCGCCACCGCTGCCGGTTGCGTTGCCGGTGACCGACTCCAGCAGACGCTGGCGATGCGGCGATTCGCCGGTATGCGATGTCGACGGCCGTGCAGGCATCAGGTCGAGCGTGTTGGCCGTCGACAAGGACGACGACATGGACGGCCGGCGGACCCCTCCGGTTCCGAATCCGGTTCCGGGTCCGGTTCCGGGTCCGCCTCCGTATCCGTATCCGCCTTGCGTCGGCCCGTCGGCAACCGGCGACGGCAGTTCGTACTCCTCGGGCTCGATGCCAAAGATGGCCTCGTAATTCTGCAGCAGCAGCGCAAAGACGGGCGCCGGGATGTTGAGCGTGGGCGAAAAGACAATGCCGACGTTGCGCACGGTCATCTTGTTGAGGTCGGCGTTGTTGATGATCTTGATCAAAAAGGCAATCAGGTACTTGAGCAGCGTGGCATTGGCCTGTGGCAGCCGCAGCGACAGCTCGTTGAGCGCCGCCAGCTTCTCGCCCTGGTCGGGCATCTCCGTCACCGCCAAAAACTGCATGTGCAGGTCGCGCGTCAGAATCGTCGTCGGCAGCTCGCGCAGGTACATCTTGAGCAGCGACGCCACCGCATGGATGTCGTGGTAGGCGGAGTCCGTCACCAAGTTGACGTCGCTCTCGTTGTTGAACCGCTCGCGCAGCTGCTTGATTACCACGTTCGACCCGCTGAGCCGGAAGATGCCCTCCTCGGCAATCGCATTCCGCGCTTCCAAATATTGGATGCACCGATACACCACAGCCGGCAGCGGCACCCGCACATCCACCGGCGAGTTGTATCGCACGGCTTCCGCCAGGGGTGCGCCAAACACCTGCCTCACCGGCCCGTTGTATCCGTTGCCGTGGCCTCCAGAGCCAGACCCGCCTCCGCTGCTGTCGCCAAACAGGCTGTCTTGCGGACCGTCGCTCGTTGGTCGTGTCTTGGCCCCGAACCCGAAGAAGCTCCGCTTCCTAGCCTTCTTCTCCTCCGTGCTCGGCGGCGCCAGACCGCCTCCTCCCCCGATCCCTCCGGGCCCGAGCATCGCTGCCCGGCCACCCCACATCGACGAGTCTGAAATCACCTGTGGGTCCCGTGGTGCCGAAATCGTGTACGGCGACTGCGACGACATCGTGTGCGACATGTCGCCATCCTGCGACGATCGCCGCTGTCGCGATCCCGGCGCTCCTTGTGGCAGCTCGCCCTGCTGCGTGTTCTCATAGCTCACGCCGACCAGCGCGTCCTTGCTGTCCGATGCCGAATGCTGCTGCTGCTGCTGCTGCTGCTGCTGTCGCTGCGGTTGCTTCTTGCCCTGGCCGTACCCCTTCTTCCGCGTGCCACCCGAGCTGCCCGGCCGGTTGTCGTTAGCCGCCTGCACCTTTTCTAGCTCTTTCCGGGTCGCTGCCGCATTGCCGTTGCTGGGCGGCGCATCGTCCTCGTCGTCGGGGTCCCGGTAGTCAATCCACCGCAGCAGCGCGTCCACCCACTGGTCGCGTTCGACGTCGCTTTCGGCACAGAGCACGTGCTTCGTCAAAGCGGACGGGTCCTTCTTCTTAGGCTCCAGAATCAAAAACGCGTGCCTGTACTGGTTGTCAAAGTCGTCCGACGCCGTGCTTCCGCCCCCGCCAGCGCCGCCGGAGCGAGCCGGCGACGACTCGCTCTGGTGTGACTGCTTGCCGATCTGCGCGTTCTGAAGCTTGATGGTGCCCAGATGTGCGCCGCCCGGCGTCTCGTAGTACCGCAGGTGCGGTCCGTCCAGCACGAAGAAGCGCGCCTTCCAGCCGCCAAAATTCTTGCCGCGCTTCGTGAGGTAGCCGTTCTTGAACGGGCGGCCGCCTGGACCTGTCTTTTGGCTCGGTGCCTTGCCGCTGCCCTCCTTGAGCGCATTGTTGGTCGACGAAGAGCCCGTCTCGTCGGCGTTGGGCGGCAGCGTGTTGGACGACAGGTATCGGCAGAGCTCGATGGCTGTCGCCGTGTCCAGCGGCGAGTTGAGCAGCTCGTCCAGATACAGATTGAGTGCCTGCCGGCGGGCGTCCAGCTTGGCGGGTGCGTGGCCGCTGAAGAGCGACCGGTCGGGGGTCCGCGCCGTAAAGCTGGCGCACTGTTTCAAGCGCTGGTCCAGTTTGGCGAGAGAGGCCGAGTCTTTTTCCACCCGCCACAGCTCGCCGCCGTCCACCCGCGAGAAGATGGCTAGGGTGAAGACGGGGTCTTCTTCCAGCTGCGTCAGCGACATCAGGCTGGCCCGCGACGGCTTCATCCGCGACGACGCCACCTTGATGTCGATCGAAGGCAGCGCATTAGGCGGCAGCAGGAGCTCGGGGTAGTCATCCGTCACAAATCCCTTGAATACCCGCGTCCGCCCGCTCGGGCCGTCGCGGCTGCTCGGCGGGCTAGTCGGAGACGGTGACGACACGACTACTTCGGCTGCCACGGCCGCCGGGGCGGCGTCGCCGGCTTTCTTGACAATGTTCAGCGGTTTCGGCGTCGACAGGTTCAGCGGCTCGCCGGCTGCCGGAGACGGCGTCTGCAGCGGTGTGTTTGGTGGCAACGGGATCGGCTGCCGAGGTGGCCGAGGCGACAGCGGGGCCGAGCTGGCTGGCGGGAAGCCTCCTCCCATTCTCGGCGACAGCGGCGGCGAGTTGAGCGGCGAGCGAGGCATACCAGCAGGCCGGGGACTTGCCGGCAGCCCTGGGCTCATCATGGGTGCTGCCAGACTGCGCTGTGCCGTCACAATGGTGGCACGCACCTCGTCGTGGCCGTTCAGCACACTATCCAGAGACGCCGGCACCGCATCGCTAGGAGCGCCGAGCACTGCTTGGACAGCAGCAGGAGCATTCACAGGCGCGCCACTCGCGTTTTGGGCAGCGGCCGGCGACTCAATGGGAGTTCCGTGGGCGCTCGCGCTCTTTTTGCTCTTCTTCGACAGGCTGCGGATCTCGGCCTCCTTGATCACCAGAATCTCGCGTTCGCGATCATCTTCCTCCCTTGTCCGCCGCCGTCCGCGCTTTTCGGTCTCCGTGATCTGCGTCACTTCCAGCAGCGAGTCGTAGTCGGAATCCGACTCCAGCACCTCGTCTTCGATCGGGATCGTCGGGCTCGGCCGCATATCGCGCAGCAATAACGGTGCTGGTGGCGGCTTGCGCGGCGGAGGTGCTGGCGGCGACGGGAATTGTGCTGTGAGGCTCTCGTCCACCGATGTGGCGTCCTTTTGCGAAGATATGACCATTTGTGGGGGCGGCACGCGTGGCGGAGGTACTTGCGGTGGTCTGCTGGGTGCGCTGCGAGAGGGTGGGAGGCCGAGGTTGAGAGGGATGTCTTTGGACGCATTGGCTGCTTTTCTGGCTGCATCGGCCGCGCGCTCTTCGGCCTCGTGGTCGAAGCTGTCCACTGCGTGGTCCTGCGGTCGCGGAATACTCTCGACGGGGTCCAGGATCTCGCCGATCGCAGAACGGGGGCCGTGAGGCTGGTCCGCTGGCGGAGTAATGGGGTAGGGCGCTGTCGCCATAGTCACGGGCGATTGCAGAGGCGAATCGATGGGGGAGTCTCGTGGGCTGTCTGGGCCAAAAACAGGTGATGTCGGGACTCTGATGGCTGGCCGAGACCTGGCTACTGCCGCTCTTGGAGCCGCCGATGCCGTGCCTGCTGTGTTTCCTTCCCCTTGCGACCTCTGGTGCTGTGATGGCTGGGGAATGGGGGGAGGAACAGCCTGGGGCGCGGGCGGCCTGCCCTGTTCTGCAACCACGTCCTTGAGCTTCTTGCGGTACTTTTCCTTGTCTTTCAAGGCCCGCTCGAGATCCTTGTTGAGGCCGAGAATCATCGCCCGCTGCTTGTCCACGAGCCGCCATAGCTGCGAGTTCTGCTGCACCTGGGCCTGTTTCTCTTTCAGTAGGTGCTCAATGACGGCTTCTGCGCTGCCGGCCGCCTTGATGATCGAAGGAATGTCGTGCGTTGTCACCGGACTGCTATCGGCGCCTTTCTGCGGCGTGGAGCCGGTCGACATGGTCGACACGCCCGAGTCGATCGACGAGTTTCGCGGAGGGCCGTTGGACATCGGAGCTGCTGCTGCTGGTCGCGGCGAGGGAGACGGGCGAGCCATGTTGGCGGTAGAAGCAGCGGTAGCTGCTGCAGCCGTGTTCGTGGTGTTGGGCCGGGACGAAATAGTAGCGCCTCCGAGAGGCTTGGGGCTCACGAGTGGCTCGGAAACGCTTCGATTGTCATTCGGAATGCGGGCAGAGAGTGGTGGCCTAAGGAGGTTAGTGAGGGGACGGGTCGAAGGATGAAGGTACGCTCCCAGAGGACTGTCAGGAAGGAGAGCTCTTGGATCCATGCGAAGACGAAGGAAGGAGGACGAACCCAGGACTCGGGCTATGCTCAACAGGTGTGGAGGCGCCAGAGGAGTCGCTGTTGTAGTAGGTGGCTTCTGGGCCGAGGGACCGATCGCGAGGCGAGATAGGCGAGATAGGCGAGCGAGGCGAGAGAGGAGAGTCAGGGCCGGTGGTCACGATCTGGGGGATGTCGAAGGAGCCTAGAGAGGAGTCGGGGCCGGCAAAAAAGCGGGCGTTCGCCTGCTGGGCGACAGGAAAGGGAAAGGTAAAGGCCCGGGGGCTCGGAATGGCGGATGAAGAAATAGCAATGCTCGTCTGGAGCGGACTGGGAGCAGGTTTTCGTTGAGATCTAGAAAGAGGAGAAAAGAGAGAAAGAAAGCCAAGCACGGCGGACGAGGATGGGGTTTGATTAGTGACTGGATCTTGACAAAGCTGACCGGGGGTGCGGCAGCGGTAATATGGTACAGTTCCACAGCGTGGTGTCTGGGGTTCGACGAGGACAGGGTTGTGAAAGGGCAGCAGGGTTGTAGTCGAGGGAGAGATAGAGCAGTTGTACTCCGTAGAGTGCGTACAGAGGGCAGAGGAGAGAGCAGCGGAGAGAACAGAGGAAGTACAGAGTAAAGAGGAGACAGTGCAGAGTGCCGAGTACGGAAAGAGGGAGACAGAACAGAAGTACAGAAGTAGCTCGGTCGAAGAATACAAGAGAGGATGCGAAACGGACAACAAAGAAGGCAAGACACTGCCGGAAGAAACAAAGCAGAGACAGGAGTGCAGGTAGGGTAAAGAGCAGAGTCGCGTTTTTCTCGGACAGGGCCATGCCGGTACAGAGGTTGGGAGACGAAAAGAGCAGCAGTGCAGAGACAAGCAGCAAAAAGGGTCGAGAAAGGTGAGACGGTCTTACCTGGACGTCAGCGGTGAAGAGTGGCTGGCCGAAGAGCCGGCTCCGGGAGACTGGTGTCGGTGATGGATCTGTGCTCTGGTTGAGGCAGAAGCCGATGCTGGGCTGCTGTCGTAGAGAGCGGGCGACGAAAGGGAGGGAGAGGGGGAGGGCGAGTGAGAGGAGTAGGGGGGGGCAGCTGCTGCAGCTCCTGCAGGAAACGGAAACGGCGACGAGGAGAGGGTCGGCGAAGACGGTGAGGCGGGAAGGCTTGTCTGGGAGTAGCCGTATTGGGGGTGTTGGTGTTGAGGGTGCTGGGCGGGATATTGGTCGTGCTGGCGCGGCAGATGGTACTGATGCTGCCGCTGCTGGGGGCTCTGAGGCTGGTGGTAGTATGGCTGGTGTTGGGAGGGTTGAGGGGGTTGAGGGGATGGGGGGGGTTGAGAAGACGGGTGGTGGTAAGAGTGCTGTGAGGGCGACGAGTGCTGCACCGACGGGTACTGGGCGGGTTCAGGCGAGCCTGGGCTGCCCTGGAGCGAGAACTGCGACATAATGCAAAGCAACGAGGCGGCGGTGGTACTCCGCAGCCGAGGAGGAGGAGGCCGAAGAGGGAACTCGACCAGGGTGAGGACGAGGACCACCCGAAAGCGACGAAACAGCAGCCAGCAGCCAATGGCGTGGGGGACTCGAACGGCCAGAAAGGGTCAGAGCCCGCTCGGGACACAAGCCAAGACACTGGTCGAGAAGTGGCAGAGGTCGTCGCTGAGGTAGCAGCAGGTTTCGAGATGCCCGGATGGCCCTGATTGGCGTCGCATATATGACGGGCGGCTCGGCGGCAGTGGACAGGCGGCCCAGCCTGTACTGTCTGTGTCTGTGTCTGTGTGTGTGTTGTTTGTGTTGTTTGTGTTGTCTGTGTTGTCTGTATTGTCTGTATTGTCGTAGTGGTATGGATGGCTCCGTTCTTAGGAGCGAACGGGGGCAAACAAGAGAACGGTGCGCAATTCGGCATACAAAAAGGCCTGCACAAAAAGGAGGCCTAAGTCTGGGCCAAGCTCAAAAAAGCCCGGTCGCAGGTCATACACCCCTGCCGCTTTGGATGGGTTGGCTCGTTAATTGGCTGCACACCACACGCGCAGACCAGCTCGAGGCTCTGGGTGGCGTAGACAATAGAAAGGTTGCGGTTTGTAAGAGCAGAAGAAGGAGAGAGAGGGGGAGGGCGCACGATCGCAAAGAGACCTCGTTAGACCAGAAATTTCGCCGATACTTTTTTGGCGTCGTTGGTGTTACTGGCGTTGGGCGTTGGTCTGGCTTCGCTGGTATCTTGCTACGGGACCTACGGAGTGGCTACGGCCCTGAAGAGTGCTATGGACGGAGTGGATAGCAGGACTGATTCAGTATCTTACACGCTCCTAGATTAGTTCCTCCGTACCACCTACCGATCGCTATCTGCGTAGGTGCTAAGTGCCCAAGTGCCCAAGTGCCCCTTGGCCTGTGCGCTGTGGAGGGAAGGAGCGAGGCAAACATGTATGTGCTCCGTCTGCATACTCCGAATATGGATACGGCACATGGAGACATGCCGGACGAAGAGGGGGCAGGAGCAGGAGCAGGAGGTGCGTCGACTACTCGTACAGGCAGGAGCGCCCAGTGAAGCCACCACGACCCGTAAACAGACCAACTTTAAACCACGACGCCATACGGAGTACTCCGTAAACAAACTGCCTCCAAACCACCGCCTTTTTCACGATCTCCGTCGGCGTACACAAAGAGCAGCCACGCCGTCAGATTCAATACGCTGGAGGAAGCCCTGTTTCAGGCGCGCCAGGTGCGATACGACGCTGTCGCAGTGCTCCGTACAAGTACAAATTATACGGAGCAACTACTATTTGTCCTTGTCTCGTACACTACACCAGGATACGGCTGCTACAACCTCAATGCAAGCGACTTCCAAATACCTGCGACCCACGACGTACTCTGTGCAGGCACAACGGTGATCTGGTGCCGTTTTTGCCCTTTGGACCCTCTCGTCATCTCGGGCGTGCCCAGGAAAGTCGCCAAAAAGGTTGGCGACCCGCACTGGCCTGGCTGAAATGGAACAGCAAGCCTTAATTACAGAATCTCCCTACAGTACTCCGACATACGAGTACAGCACATAGGTCTGAGACGGCTGCTCGTACCCGTCTACGTCCAGAATGTGCCGTATGGGGCAGGTCGGAAGGGATAGGCTGAGCACCCAAATAGGAGGCCAGCAAGTCGATCTGACAACTGACCACAGCACCAGTGCTCAGTGATTGGCATGAAAACAGTCCCCCGCCAAGTTTCAGGAACGTCCTCTCGTTGTACACTACTCGTATGCAAGAGCATACATGCGACTACAGCCGAGTGCATACATGTGCACATCTCAGTCCGAACATTGCGGCTACTGCGGCCATTGAGCGGCTGGGCTGGCTGCTGCCGAGCTCTTCTGCAATCGACGGCAACGTGCAGAACACTGTCTCTCAAGCGAACCAACACAAAGACCTGGGCTGCACGTGTCCACTCTTCAAAGCACCACCCCTGTCTCATGCAGAGGCACAGGGGCTGCTGCAGGTACCGTCTTAACTGACATCGGAGCAGGCATGAGAAAGAGAAAAAAGGGCACGTAGCGGGCGCTCGGGGCCCACTGCCAGGGGACCCCAGAGTAAAGGGGGGCGCCATCGGTACATCAAGAGCCTTGATATGTGTGCGGATGGGTGTTGGAGCAGCCGCTATCACGCACGAACACCAAGCTCACCTTTCCCAAGTTGGATGCCAACAGGCACTTTGCAACGAGAAACGGCCAGAATGCGACGGAGGCTGGCTCGAGTCTCCGCAATCACAGCAAGAAAAGGGCAGATTACAGAGCAGCGCCCATGTTGTGTACGGAGTATTTCCACGCCGCTCATCCTACGTCTGCGCTCGCCTGGACTCTCTGGTATGCGAAATACACTTTGCCTCCAATGGTGCCTCCAATGGCACAGACGGGCCAAAGAAGCTTCTTTTGCTGGCACGGAGGTTGCGCCAGTGATCGTCTCTTCTCCGACTACGAGTACATATATGTACGAGTATGCAGTGCTATGCAGCGATGGATTCAACATACTCTTCAGCAGCTGGCATGAACCACATAGCGCCAACCGCGCGCAAACAAAGAACTGCACTCCCTTGCTGCCAGTTCCCGAACGTTACAGCTGCTGGCTGACTCAGGTTTGGCTAGGCCCCTATTCGCTTTCCCCTGGTCCGTGAGATTTAGATTTACATACGAGTACTCCGTACCTCTGTAAGGAGCACGGAGTACATCCAACTACTCCCACAGCAGCGCTCAGGACGCAAGTCGCGAAAATGAATAGCCGCAGATTAGCAGTGCTAGATCCCCCTGTGATCATCTGGCGCCTGGTGGTGTGGGGAGTCTGCCCCTTTCTCACTTATGCGAAGGAAAAAATAGCCTGCGACTTGGACAGATAGGACCTTTGCCAAGCCGAAGGTCTCCATAGCCGTTGCGTTTCTTTGGCCGAAAAGCCGTTCACCACACAAACTGGTCGTGTGCAGGGCCAACGACAGTTACGGCGACAACATGTGCCTCCACCGGACGCAACCGCACCCATCAGGTACCGATAGAGAGGGGAAACCGAATGGCTTTGCCTGTTCTGTGCGTCTGCTGTCACACCGCTTATTCCTGTTTTATCTTGGAGTGAGCTGGCAGCCATGTGGCCGCTTCTGCTCTCCGTGCACTAGAATTGTCGCGTCCACGAATGCAACAACGTTACGGCGTACGACGCACGAATACAGAGTACAGTTGTGGCACATCCCTTTGCCTCTTGTGCACAACTGCGTCAGCCAGTCCAGGAGCCTGATTCGCTAGCTGCTGCAACATGCTACCGCAATGCTGTGAGCTAGCTCTGCACGTAATTTAGCCACTTGAAATGGCCATGGCCCCGGATTGGAGCCAGCACTGGTCCCGAAGCACCAGCGACCAAGCTTTGCCCGGTAGGTGTGGCTGCCAAACAGGCGACTGCGGTCTCTCTATGTATACTCGTACACGGGGTGCCTACCTTACTCTATGTACTTGGCCAGGCCCGCTTGTTCGCTCAGATGGGCCCTGACACAAAACGGTAGCCACTTGCATGAGGAAGAGTCAGGAAGCGCCAGAAAGCGTGAACAAGTGTCCACGCCTCCCAGATACGCCGCTCCTGTTCCAGCCAATCCCCGGCCAGAAGAGCCATCAGACGCACCATCGTGTGGAAGAATCTCTAGGTCCAATCAGCAGCCCCAAATGGACCGACACCAGCGTGTTCACTCAGCTAAGCGATTTTGGTGTATACGGCTACGAGTACGTCAGAGTACGTGGCTACTGACTACGAGTATGTGCATACAACCACAAATGCAACAATGAACAAATGCCTACGACTTCGGGTACAAGGTCGTCCTCGTGGTTAAAATAAAGTCAGCGTGACGAAACCAAGGGGGCAGAGGAAACACAGGGTCACAGAGCGCAATACAAAGCTTGTTTGCAATAAGGATGGGGGGTACGCGATCTGTGCAGAAAGCAGAACTGCAGTCGCCGAGATACGTACACAATCCAACGCCATTCATCTCTACTCCCGTTCTATACATATGTAGTACATACGCGCAGAAAGGTGGCCTGGACGTCTGTTGTACGCCCGTCTTTCGAAAGTTGTCTGGCAATCATTGGCTACCTAAAATTACTTTTTTTTCGTCTCATCTTTACTGGCCAGGTCAATGCTCTTGGTGAAACGCGGAGAGGCCAACGCCCGACAAGGCAGCTCTTGTGTTTCTGAAAGTTGCAATGAGGAGTCAAGTCAAGTCTCTGCTATTTACGACTACGGAATAAGCTCTTAGCCTGTCTAGAGTTCAACGGCTTGGAATGCCTCCTTTGGGTCGGTGCTGCCTCTTTCTAGGTTCTTCCGTTCGATCCGGTCTTGTGTATCTTGGTTTCTGTTCTTTTTACAGCATACTCTATGCTCGAGCCTGCATGCCTCCTTCAAGAACCGGGTCACAGGACGAGAAAAGAAACATCGGGAGTCCAGATCCGAGAGCTCCTTGCTGCCCACACCCTTCAGTAGCTTGTCGACGCGTCAAGCAAGCCATCATGAGTTACGCGTCCAAAGCATGTGTGGCCAGATAGCATCGCCTTTCGCACAAATCTGGCCCGGATGCCGTCAATGCATATGTGGCTGTGCCTTGCTCTCACATTCTCGTATATACGAGATCAATCAGTGACGACGGAAACGGCAATCTTCCGTATCCGCGGTTGCACGCTTACATCCTCCTGGACCGATATCTGGTACAGCGCCCCTGCTCCCTGCAAGAACTCGAAAAAGGAAGCATGGGAATAGACGCTGCTGCTGCCAATAGAGAACCGTCTAGGGAGAAAACCCCCTTCCGGCCCCCATCTACTACTAGCAGTATGAGTTCCGGACTATCTCCTGTGTCTTAAGGCACATGCATTTGCAATGGCTATAGGCACACATTACAGGGACTGCCCCGGTCCCCTCTATCTGTGACAGGGCAGCACGGCAAGATATCATTTCGGGTCCTACCCTCCCACGACTTTTGCCAGCCTTGTTTGCCTCGTCCCTGGCATAGCTAGAGGGAACAACACTCCGAATATTGGTCCAATATTAGCAATTTAGTAATATGGAAGCCAACCCTGCACCAGCCGCACAGTGCTGTTCAGGACGAAATATTGCTGTGGGTGTTTGTTTGACGAATCTCCACAAGTCCCTCAGCTTTGGCCAATGGCCATCCATAGGACTCGGTCTTGACCACAGATTTCCCCGTCGTCGTGACATGCAATTTCGTTGTCTTGCTCCAGACTTATCGCACAATACTCGAACTGCTCCCCGGCCAACCATGCAAGCCTTGCTCTGGCGGATCAAAAACACGGGCCGACGAAACACGCGCACTGTCCAGGTGCTTTCGGACTGGCACCTTGAATTTGGGCAGCAGTATACCTTGTTTGCCTTTGCCGTAAAGGCACTGCTGCTTCTTCTCAGTGGCAACACTGGCCGTCTTGTCGACTATGCGGCTACCTAACCTTTCTCGAGGCGCCGGCGGGCTGCTACGAAACGGCTTTCCTGCTTCAGGGAACCACGAGACGAGTTGATGTCCAAGAGGCGCAGCGTCTCTGCCAAGAGCCCTTGCTTGGTGGCTGCG
Source organism: Graphilbum fragrans (assembly GCA_001513895.1). Lineage (NCBI taxonomy): Eukaryota > Fungi > Ascomycota > Sordariomycetes > Ophiostomatales > Ophiostomataceae > Graphilbum > Graphilbum fragrans. The sequence goes on along the minus strand of LLKO01000005.1, from coordinate 621,620 downwards.
TCTTCCTTCTTCATAGGTCGTGATGGTATGATCCAGCCTCGAGACGTGCGCCGGAAGCAGACACAAAGAGGCCGCTCCTTGTAGCCACGCACCATGCGCCGTGTATAGAGGGCACACCGCATCCGATGCACAAAAATAGCCCGTGGGCACCAACATTTTCGACAGACCTGCTAGCTGCTACAAACCTCGGGAAGAGTGCCCGAATCTAGGTCTTTGGGCACTCTCATTATGCCACCAAATATGTGAACCATAGAGTCTGGTTGGTGACCAATCAGAGAGGCTACGTTTTTTCAGAGAGAAGGCGAGGCCACCTAAGAAGGGGATCGAGGCTGCTCATCACTTCGACCCTGGCAAGACGGTGACGATATAGCGGCTATGAAGGCAGGTAGATGGGATGGCTGACGAAATTCCACTGTGTTACCAATAGCCCACATACGACATATGAATACGACGCAATACGTCGTAAATCGAGTATTACATTGCAATGACCGTTGAATGAGACATGGTTAATGAGTGACGACAAGACCCAATTCGTGTACAGACTACGTGTACGGCAAGCCACCTTACCAAGTAGGAGAATGTCCCTTTTTGGTTCTTGGCTGAAATAGACGCTCCCTCTCCGCAGTGAGCTTAGAAAATGAGAGGGGAAGGTCACGATGGAGGTGAAGAAAAAAGAGAACAGAAGTGTGGAGAACCCTGCGCGTTGCCCTCTCTGCCTTTTGGTCTCGCATATGTTTCAGGTGTTTTTTTTCTTCACCACCGCCACAGCATGTATGTGCGTGTGTAGTTGTTGTGTATGTATCTTCCGCAAGTCTGGGGTGGCTTTGCTCTTCGCCTGCACGGATGACCGCTAATTGCGGATAAATCCGAGAGAAGAGAAACCTTGTGTGGGAGGGCCGTTGAAGAAAAATGCTGCGACGTATCATATGCGTATTTGTATTGACGCGAATACGATTACACATAAATGGCTGTCTTGGATATGAAGGGGGGCATGATCGGCCATGTTTATTCTCTCTGCATGGTCAACACACAAACCCCCCTAATTTTAGCATGCTTCTATTCTAATCTTGACCTCTCTGTTGTTGTTGTTTTACCTGCAAGGTGTCGGTGTTTTGTTTCAACGGGCAGTCCACATACATGTTGCCTGTGCACGCTGCCATTGTGCATAACTACTCGTAACTGCTTTGTACGTACTCGTACACGTGTCTGTCGGCCGACGTTTGCCTCCACGCAATCAACTCTAAACCTGGAATCAGGTGTCCTCGTTATCTATCTCTGATGCTCGGTGGGTACAGAGTCCGTATTGCTCCTATCTTGTTGTACAACTAGGTGTGGCTCTTGGCACCAAAGACAACCCTGAGCATGTATCTCGTGGCCCTGGCTCTTCTGCCACGGCTTGGCGTCTCTCTGCCAGACATTGGCTGCCTGTTCGAGTTTTTACGCATTAGCGGCCCTCTTGAAACTGCATTGGTGGATGCTTTGTGGTTTGCGTCCATTTTTTTCCACGGTGGGCAGGGATAGACAAGAATGGAGTGTCAATACGCGGGCCAGAATCTGCTTACACTGCTGTTTTGTTTCTGTTTTTATCTCGTATATCACCATACGAGTACATACGCCGTACATGCATGCATGTCTCCGTCATGGCTTCGTCACGTAAGACATGTCCAGGAAGGATGAAAGCAATGAAAAGTCTCTTTTATTAACGTGTTATTGGAACCTGATTCACTTTCGATTCTAGCTTCGGCCATCCCTGCTCCATTATCTCTAAATTAAAAATGCCACGCCTGAAACGGTTTCCCTGCAAATTTAGGTACTTTAAAAAAACAGCTTGTTGAAAAAGTGGCCGCCGCGCTTCGTCATTCCCAGCCATGTAGACATTACTACTGATAATACAAAAAAAGGAAAACAAAATGGAACAACATTTTAACAAAACGAGATGATGGAAGACATCAACATATGTGAAAGCTCAGCAGCCACAACAGATGTTGATTAATATTAATACCGCTGCCGCGGCGGCGACTGCTGGTGGCGTTGCCGGTCCTCAATGACAATCCGGCGGTCTCGCGTCTCCCACTCTTCCTGGCGTGGTGGTGAAGGCAGCGCTCGGCTCTGTGACGGAGCCCGCACATGCCGGTACATATCGATCTCCCGCGGCCGCGAGCGAGATTGTGGCGGCGGAGTGGAGGACGATGTGGTGGAATCAGTCTCCATGCGAGCACGCACCCGTACCTCGATAGGAGGCGTAGGCTCTCGGACCGGGACTGGCACCGGAACAGACACTCGGTACGGGACGCGGTAAGGGACCCTGACTTCCACAGGCACCTCGACAGGCACTTCCACCGGGACCTCGACCGGATATCTCACGGGCACTTCGATGGGCACCACACGCTCCCGGTCGACGTAGATCTTCTCGCGGTCGCGGGTGTGAGTGTGATGATGGTAGTGATGATGGCTTCTCCGTTTCCTTGGCTTTTCGGGTTCGACATCGACGGCGATGACGTCGATGGTGTCGTCGTCGCTTTCGATGATCTCAACCGGCGGTGGCAGTGGTGGCGGAGAAGGCGGAGGGGGGGGAGGTAGCTGAAGTACTGGAGGAGGTGGCGGGATTTGAATCGCCGGCGGTGGTGGAGGTGGCGGTGGAGAAGGAACGGGAGCTGGGATGATGGTTGTGATCTTTCTGCGGACGGTGGTAGAGCCATGAGTGGGAGGCTCGAGGTAGAGATACTTCTTGGCGTGGCGGTGTCTGTGAGGCACTGAAGAAAGGATTAGAACAGGCGTCACTCATACAAATCCAAGTCGAATAGCGGGTAACTTACTGTTGGCGAGTATCGTTGGTGAGGCTGATAGACAAGTACAAGGTATGTATGTATACGGGTATACACTGAGGTGAAAATCGGCGACTAGACCAATGCAGACCTGGTTTGTTTCGAGGGCCGGGACGGTGAATAGAGCTACCACAGATCGAGCAATGAGCAGCAGTCTAAAGGCGAGACTTGTCGGTTGATCAGTGGAATTGAGGCTCTAAGAAAGAGGCAGTGAGGCAGTGCAATATCCGCAGAAATGGAAGATGTGAAGTGGCAACATAAGAAGACGATGGAAGAGTCTTTATAGAGAAGGGACATAGAAGAAGGTGACGAAATCAAAACCGGCTCGCATCTTCTGACAAGGCAGCATGATCGGTGCATCGACACTGGCCCCATGGCCGACGACTGCTAGTTTGGCTGTATGCAAGTGCTCGTCATCATGTGCGGGCCCAAAGGCGCCAAGACAGCCAAAAAGGTCGGGGGTGAACCGCCATTAGAATTAGAATAGGCGAGAACACCAGCCAAAGGCGGTTGGGGGCGGAGCATCGAAGCAGGGTTCACCGAATCAGGGCAGTGCCAGCAGACAACGCCAGACGGACGCTGTGCGAGGGTACATGGAGATATGTCTGCTGCCTCTAACGTCTACACACATGTGGTCTTTTGGTATGACAGATACGGATAGAAGGCGTAGCCGTGATGGAAGATTCTTTGAGAACAAAAAAGAGGGCAAATCTAAGGCAGACCAATATCGCTGCTTGGCTGATACGCTCTGTTTTATCTAAATGAACTATGACATAAGAGCCATAAAAATTCTGTTATCTTGCATTTTTCGCAGCACAACGAGTCAATGCTGTCGCGCTATTGGCTGCCGAGAGAAGTTGAGGAAGGATGGCGAACTGGGCAAAAGCACGATGACGTCACTGATGCAACTTGGTGCTGAAGCAAAGAATCAGGATCAAACAGCCTGTCAATTAAGGGTTCTAGAATCCAATATAGGATCTATGGGCCAAATTCTGCGGTAGATGGCTAAACTAATAATAAAATCAACGCGAATTAAGAAACAGGCCCGGTCTAGCCAGTGTTGTATGCAGCAAGCTAGACCTGCTGCAGACACATGTAGACCCCAAAGATGATATCTGGACAACTAGACTTTGAGTCTTGTCCCCGTGCAGAAAACAGAAACGCCGTTGTACCGGGGCCGGGGAAGGCTAGAACGTACATACACAGTGGACCTGAGGCTGCATACACGAAAAAAGTTGTACTTGGCCACGAACATAGACCTGTTTGGGAATTGGACTTTTATACGCGAAAACAAGAATGGCGTGGCACCGGATGAGGGCCAGGAAAGTCTGGCGCGCAGAAATGGAGCAGTGGAACAGTAGAGTTGCTCAACCTAAAAGAAGTACGAGCGGCGATCAACCGTAACCTTTTGCTTCACCGGGAAAACAGGAACGGTGTTGTATCTGAAGAGGGCCAGGACACACATCAAGGAAAGCGGAACCAAAATAAAAGAAGAGTCCCTCGGAAGCACATCGCATCTAGGACTGCTCTGGCTCGTCTTCCACGGGATCGGCTGCAGCACTGGCGCGCAGCTTCCGCACAGCGTCGTAGTCCGGCAGCCGTTGGGCGGATATGACGAGGCCGAGCGCGAGGACGACCATGAGTGCCCAGATGGCATAGCCGTTGAGCCACTGGGTGTGTGCGCCAATGGCGTAAAGACTGGTAAAGAGCGCAGGCACAAAGGCGCGGATGGCACTGGTGCCGGTCAGCGCGAGCGCGTTGAGGGTGCCGAGGACTTCAGGGGCCGGAGAAATATCGTTGACGGCGAGCGTCACAGCCGTGAAAGACATGGCGAGGCCGCTGCCGAGGGCCAGGAAGCACGGCGCCACAACCCAGAAAACAGTGTTGGCAGTGGGCATGGGCCCATAGCGCAAAATCATGCTCATGACGGGGCAGAAAGCCATAAAAGGGCCCTGGCAGACGGCACACAGGCGGATGATGCGATTGGTGCCGATGCGGCGATGGAGTGGTGGAAAAGGCAGCAGCAGCCAAGTAGACTGAGCCGCGCCGGCGATGGTGAGCATCAGCGAGATCTGCATGGGCGACAGGCCGAGGCCGCCGAGCGGCACAGGGGTAAACCAGAAGATGGGCACCAGGGCTGTGTAGGCGAGGGCTAGCAGCATGATGCAAGCATAGACAAAGAGCACGATGCCGACCCCCGGAGCACGCAGGAGCTCAAGAACAGTCATTGAAGCCGCAGGACGAGCAGCGGGTGAGGTGGAGGAGGCAGTGTTGGTGTGGTCTTCCTCGTCGGGGGTCGTCCGGTGAGTGGGCTTTTTCAAAGTCTCTTCCACAAATAAAATGGTAGTGAAGACGGAGAGAAAGCCAACGGCGCTCACGACGAAGCTGGGCAGCGCATACGGGTAAACAGCCAAGAACGGCTCCCCGATTGCGCCTACAATCACCTCAGACATTCCTGACATCCCGGATGTCCCCGGCCCATCGGAGCCGGCTCCGGGGCGGCGATGTCGGTGCAGCGGATCCGCTAGAAAGCCGCCGATGGCCGGTCCTAGAAAGAGGCCAATGTTGCCGCTGAACGCGAACCAGCTAAAAATGCGTGCCTGCGTGTCCGGCGTGCTGTGTTCGGCCATCATAGTCCGCAGCGTCACGATTGTGCCCGAGAACACGCCGCCGAGACACCGGAAGGCAATCATCTGCGGCACTGTCTTGGCCAGTCCAAACAGCGCGACCGACGCCGACATGCCGACCAGCGACACCACCAGCACCGGCTTGCGTCCAAAGCGGTCGGCTGCGCGGCCCCATCCCAGCATCACCAGCGCCTGTGTTAGCGAAAAGAGCGACTCAATGAGCCCACTGTAGAAGCCGACGTCGGCGTCCGGGAGCTGGCCATTGTCCTGCACCATTTGGTTGATGTACGGGAAAATGGAAAAAAACGCGATTGGCTCCATTATCCGCGCAAAACACAGCAGCACAATCTGCAGCATCGGCAGCGGCGGCGCCTCGCCCACCGTCACGGCCGAGCTGGCCGACGCGACTCCGGACGCACCCTCGGAGTCGTGATCCGGGGTTTCGGCCGAGGTTCTAGAGCCATGTTTGCTGAGCAGCGGCGTTGTCTCGCCAGGCCCGTTGGATAAACGTGGTACGGCCATTTTTTGATTGTTGGAAAACAATTATACAAGGAGGACGGCCATTGTTGTTGGCAAGAGAGTGCGAGAAAAACAATGCGACGGTTGGTGACGCGGCCTGGTTTTATGCGATTAAGATGTAAGACGGGGGAAATCTCAGGCTGACAAGCTGACGACTTAGCTGTTCAGCGCGGCTTTTGATTGGCTAGTTCGCATTTCGCACAGAGCCCTGTCGCTGAAAACACACTCTAGCACCCGTTTTCTCCTACCACACTGCGGAATAAGACAATAAAGTAATGAAGGGTTCTACAGGCTTGGATGGGAGCGTAAGACTGCGATTTTCCTTGTTTGCGAGTTCGAATGACACGTATTTGAGTCTGCCTGCTTTCAAGGAGGCTACTAAGACGCCATCGATTCAACAAGTAACGTCATGCAGAATAAGGCGCCTGTTTCTATTCGACGATGTCTCTAAACCGATTGCTTCTATTACTGCTTGAGCTCAATGGTCTATCTACTTTCTAATTTACACAATTTACAGATAACCACAGAAAAGGCGAACTACCAAACCAACTGCCACCCTCCATGCGTCCAACTAAAGTATAGGGAGCCTGTAAATGGTCAAAGTGGTCCTGGCCGTCGGAAAAGGGCCGCGGCGACAAAAAGGGCAGATCGGCCCAGATACCGCCCATGTGAATCTGAGTGCGATAGGACATCGCCAGTAGCGGCCCAGCAATCCAGGACCCGGCGTTCTCGAGAATGCTTGTGATTTTTAAGAGCGTGCTGAGATGCATAGGATCAACAACAGCAAGAAGACTGCGCAGCAGCAAATTGAAGTCATCGCCGAGGCAGTAGACGACAGCCCCCAAAAGTATCGTCGCCGTGGTAGTGAGAAGCCGATGAAAATTGTGTCGGCGAGCAGGATACCACACCTTATCCGTGCAAGCGATGTTGGTGGGCTGCAGACCAATTATTTCAAAGACCTAATGAGGTAGCGTTGGCAATCCTAACCAGCAAAGAAGTTTTGCCTCGTCATATGTATTACAAAAATACTTGATCTGACTCCAGAATTCACCTGTTCGTATATTTCTATGAAATTGGGTTAATAGGCGACAAATTGAAGGCTGAGAGTTTCAAGAGAAAACTAGGAGTATGGTGTCGAGAATGAGCTAGAGTGCAATAGATATCAGCCTGGTGCATTTCGGGAGGACCTAGTCCCCGTGAACAGCGTTGTTTGTTTCATTTAGTTTACATAGAGCCACGACTAAGACAATGAGAACATGTGTTAATATACAACCGATTTAAAGTATCACGCAACTTCATTTACGGTGTATTCCTAAAGTTCCCTAGAATAAAAGTATGAAAAGAAATTGATGCATTCCACAATAAAATAAGTAAAAGGGCGAAGTAATCTGGGAGAATTATCGAAGTCGCATGGGATACTCACTTCATCAGTGGTCGGATATCCTCTCTATTCCACATGTTTTACTTCCACTCGCATGCTAGCACCTTGACAAATACGGTTTGCATGCTCTCGAAGAAAAGTGTAAATTTAGACAACGTCGAGGGGGATTTTGCACGTTTGTGCCCAACTGGTGGATAATCGTCAACAAGAGCATAGAAGAAGCTCTAGTTGAACCCAAGCTTGGTACGATATCTCATCTAGAGACCCTGTTTTGGCAACGTAATCGCAGTTAGAGCCTACCTTCACACACTAATCTAGCCTCATAGAACTACTTCCAATATCTAGAGCTAATAGATTCACAAGGAAATCAAGGAAAATAGTGGTTAAAAGGGTGTGTCATCGCCATCCTAGGACTTGACCTTGGTAGATAAACACACAAGTAAAGAGAGTGATTTACTGGTGCATGGTCCTGTGAGGCGAACTAGGGACTGTTGCCACAGCCGAGCAAAGCAAAGCGTTTCTACGGCTTAGACGTAGGACGGGAATAATAAGGACGCAACATACTATGCAATAACGCATGATGGGGTGTGAGATACTGAACTAGACACCATAGCAAGGTGTGAGATCACGAAAGCTCAAACAACTAGGGAACATCCTTCCGGATGTCCCTTATGAACTCAATTTCACCATTAGTTTGACCCGTCTTAACTCGATTTTGAATTATTTACAGAAGAATAGAACTACCGATGGTCGGAGGATGTCCCGTTTTTCTTCGGTGTCTCCTAGCTCGCCCCCTCCCTTTCCCCTCAGTCCCTTCTCCGTCTCGCCATCCCCGCCGCTACAGCGTAGTAATCGTTACCGCTCCGAAGGACAACTGCTAGTAAATCATTCCCAATCAGGATCCGTCTTACCGCCCCCTTAAGTGAATCCATAAAAAAAGGTGTAGGTATAGAGGGGCGCACATCGGTAAGGAGATACTCCGCCCGCAAGTCTTCCGATGTCCATATTGCGACTGACCGGTGGCAAGTATACGAGTGCGTCTGGGCCTCGAATTACCAAATGGGATCCAACAGGTTTTTTTGTCTTTCCAGACAAGCCGACGCCAACCACCCGCTGGTCGATGTAAGCCTTTTCCGTCCTAGTCATCCGAGAATGTATTGCAGCCAAGTTTGTGATTTTTTGGATGTCTAGCTGCCAACCCTTGTCCGTACGATATTGCGTTGGCCTGCAGAACTAATATACATCCCTTGCATATTGCATACGAAGCCATGCTTTCCACAGGTGGTGTGAGTATGTACCAACGAGGAATATCGAGCCCTAGCTCATCCTTTAATGCGAATAAAATGACATAGAATGTTATTACAACCACAAATAGGACCTCGAGACCGTTTCTATCAGATGCGAGCGGATGCGGAACGGAAGTGTTATGTTGCACCACTTGATATAGCACGGTTATACAAGGCACCCGCGAACCTAATTCTGCAGAATATCGTGAGAAAGAATCCATTTCACTTGTCTAGACTCTTCCAAAACAAAAAAAGTGCCTAGCTGCATAATCAAGGTGGCAGGTTGTCTGGGGCTCTGGTTAGAATGTCTCTTAAACACCACAATAACGTTAAATATCAAAGTGGCTTTTAACTTGGCCATAGACACCTTAGGAATAGCAGCGCTGGTGAGGCTATAGTACGAGTTTCAAAGACATATTATAATAAACGGGCTTCCGCACGCGGCTGGTGAGTAAGGTGATGTAAATATGTAGGGATGGTATCCCATAGTCTATTGTTGAGCTTGTCATTCCTTGGGTACCCTCCAGTTATGCAAATGTTCAACAATGGCTGGCTCGATAGTCAACCAACCTCTGAAAATCACGAATTATAATGGGGAACATACCGTAATACCGTATGGCAATAAAATGTAGGCGGGATTCTGCAATATCTACCAACGCAAGACAGGCTCGCTGTGGATGGGGTCTGGGCCGCGAATCGTTAGGGCTAGTGTTGAGGTTGGTTAAGTGGTTGGGCCAAATTATGCAAGACAGCGTGCGTCAACCGGGAAACTGAGCGGCCATATAGCACACAACTGCTGTCCTCGGATAAGGAAAAAAAACATCGACTGACAAATGCAATATATTAAACTGATGAAAGAGGAAGCCGATATTAACCGGGGCGTGTGTCTAAAACCGAGCCAGCCTCATAGCGAATTCGCCTCTATGCTAATTTTCCCGGAACGGGAGGCATTTGATAGCCAGTCGGGAAACAATTGAGTGGTGCTGGGGAATTTTGTACATGGCTAGTAGGTTTCTTCCCAGCACCAACAAGCTGCCCTCATTTCACTGTAACTACCTCTTTGAATATTTTCTATGGTGATAAACATCGATGAATATTCGCTGTGAGCTAGGACGTATCTCAAGTTTCAATATGGGAAGATATCAAAGACCTCAAAGACAGTCTAAAAACTTGAATGGGTATGAAAATTTATAGAATCAAGACTATAGCAGGAGCTAGAAAACAATGTGAGTAAAGAAAGTCATCATCATCAAAAGAAACTGTGAAGAATGGCAGTTCTTGGGAAGTATTTCCAATTGTGAAGACCCCGGGAAAGTAAAGAGTGAAAATTCTAGAGGGGATCCATCCCTCTTTAGCCGATATCACAGACGTTAATGCACCCAGACTCGCCAAAAAAATAATTAAAAAATAGCAGAATACCACACTCATCAATCTCAAGTCATGAATAGGGCATAATGGTCTCCACAGCCCGCCTTAACACCAGTGAAAAAAGAGATTTCAAAGGACAGAACCAGGTTATTCCAGGCTCTGGCTCAGCATCACTTCTTCTAGTGCGCGTCTGCCTCTCTCTCAGTTGCCGCGCGTGTAGCGCCATAGGAGGCTAGCTCCCTTGATGGCTGGCAGCTTGTGGCGCAGGGCATAGCGCCTCCGTTGGTTGCTAGTATGGCTATGGGCATACCCAATGTGGCTTTGAAGGCCGCTGTGCAAGGTGTAGCTGTGGCTGTAGGCCTGCGATCCGCCGAATCCAAAGCCACCGCCGCATTTTTGATTTTGCTGCTGTAGATGGTGTTGGTGCTGCTGCTGTTGCTGCAACTTCTTGTCTTCCCAACTAGAGCCATAGCTGCGGCCATCAATGGCCATGGAGTCTGTGCCACTGGCCCTCTTTTCCACGCAGAATTCGTTCTGGCCTTCGCCAGCCAGCCCAGACTGAAGAGTAGAAATCACGGCCCGCTGGAAACGACGCCGAAAGCGCCGCCAGTCGTCATTGGTAGGCCATGGGTCGCACCATTCGCCTTCCTCGTCCTCGTCGACCATCATACTCGAGTTCATGCCCATGGTCATGCCTGCGCCCTGTCCGCTCCTACTATTATTGAGCAGTGCCTCCCAGTCGTCTTGCTCTTGGTTGTCGCGGCCTTCCAAGGGGTAGAGGAGAAGTTCGTTGACATGGGGGCGGCGGGGGTGGTCATTGATGTTGGCTTCGATGTCAAACTTGAAGCGGTAGGCTTGGTGCACCACCTGGGGTCGCATAGGCTGCAGAGGCTGGATACTGGAAGCAGTAGGGGGATAGGGTGGCTGAAGCTGTGATGGTGGTGGTGGCAGTGGGTACTGTAGTTGAGAAGGAGGCCGCGAAATATAGGAAGGGAGGAAGGGCAGGGGACCGGGAGATGGCAACGGTGACAAGCCCGAGGATGAGACTGCCGAGTTTGGTGAACGGGTGGGTGGAGGAGGAGGTAGAGGCCGTTGGAGAGCGAGAAAAGAAGCTGGTGCAGAAGGAATGCCGTAGGATGGAGCGGCTAGAGGAGGCGGCAGGTCATTCGATGGTGGAGGTTGGTAGCCGGAGCCTCCAGCAGCTACCGGGAGGCTTGGCGGATTGCGGAAGTCGAATTCGAATTGAAACTCCTGGTGAACCACAAAGAGAAGTGTGTCAAGCTTGGGAAACTTGGCCAGAGCTGTCAACAGCTTGCTCATGTTGCTCTTGGACACCTTCCAGCTGAGAACTGGGTGGCAGATTCCGGTGTAGACACCATAGCTGGTGCCCAAAGCCAAACCAGCGAGGTGATCGCGGATTAGTGGGATGCGGCTCATAAAATGCAGTGTGCGGTGCAAGCGTTTGAGCAGGAGATAGGGCTCGAGCAATAGCATGTCTCGGGAAAGATCGACATATTTCGTCGTTGAGCCCAGTGTCAGCGGCCGGTAGTGATGAAGCACAAAGTAACGGGACTCGCGACAGACAGCGGCTAGGCTTGGTGGCAGCTCGCGGTGGACATTGGCAAACATGAGGCCGTTGGCAGCGCTCATTTTCTGCTTAGCGTGTGGGACGTCCATGACTTCGTAGACGCGAGAGTCTGGCAGAGAGTACTCCCAGATGATGTTGCGGATCTCTGGGGGAAGAGATGAGAAGTTGCGGAAGTGTTCTGACATGGCTGCGTGTGTGTGAATGGGTTAGAAGGTGTGATGGTCGTGGCGGTGGTTGTATGCAGGCGGTAGAGGAAGTAGAGGAGAGCCAGACAGCAAAAGAGAGAAGAACAGGGAGATCTAGAGAATATATCTAGATCCAGGGAGGGGGCTAGGCCTTGGGGGTCACCTCTAAGAAGCGGCGTTTGTTTCTTCGAAGGGAGGGGGGTTGATCTCCTCGTTTGTCTTTAAGGTTCTTTGGTTGCCTTATGCTCTCACAAGGGGGTGTGGCTGTGGCAGGTCGTGTGCCCAGTGTGCTGCGAGTTGGTTGATCGGTCCTTGCGGCTTTATGAATTTTGTTTGTGTATGCGGTTACGGTTGCGGCTCGCACATACCCGGACCAACCTCTCACGATCCTCAACCTTGCACCAAATCGTGCTGAGTTGCCTGGTTGAGTGGGCCGCGCTGGAAACCAACCGCCTGACAAACAATTTCGGTAAATACTGCCAACCACAAGTGCCCTAGTGGTGAAAGCAGACTGTTTGAGCCTAAGCCGGCGCTATGTTCGAATATCGCTTTCGGTATGTGATGCTCACTGTTGGCCCAAGGGAGGGAGATGCAATTGCGTAGAATGAGTAGGAGAATATCGAAAAAAGAAGAAATAAAAGAGGCAAGGTATGAGGCTGGTGTCTCTTATAGAGCCACTCAAAAATTCAATGCACCCAAACGACAGTCGTGTCGTTTCTTAGTCGATAAGCTCGCCTATTTCAGGATCAGAAACTTGCCCATAGACGTGAATGTGCTAGGCACAAGTACGAAACTGCTGATTTAGGTGAAAAAATCAGGAGGCTTGTATACGAATCCGCTTATGGCCTTTTGGTCGGCGCCAATGAGGCGATGACTGTTGCTCTCTATGCGTTGCCGCCTTTTTGTGCAATCCGTAGCAGGATATACTTGCACTAACCTGTAATGCACGAAGTCCCGCTAAAGCAAACACAGGTGCATATAAAGCATTTGTGTGTATATATACGTACGTGATGCCAAGAATGTCGAAAACGCCCAATAATGAGAAAGAAGGTGGATAATAGGGGGGATGGCGTGTTTTTGGTTAGAAAGAGGTAGAGGGAGCAAGGGAAAGAGGAGAGAGGACGAAGCCCGGCACCCAGCTTCTTAATATGCCAGGTAGAAGAGGGAAAGAAGTAAGAGAAAAGTAGAAAATGGTTTGACGGCGGAAAAAGAAACGAAACAGGACACGGGAAGTTAAAAGGAGAGAACATGACCAACTAAGAAGCGGCAAAGAAAGGTGAGCGGCGAAAAAGAGGCATGCAACACACAGACGAGCAAACAGATGGTCGGCTAGGTTTGAACGGGGCGATGAAGGCGGCGTGACCGGAGACCAGGCCAGTTTCTGTGCCGGTGGACAGACGCCAGCATCGACGAAGGGGAGCCAGCGGGAACCAGAAAGACAAGGCAAGTCCTAAACGGGCCCTTTCTCAAAAAGTACGTCACTTGACAAGCCCTTGCTTTGGTGGGAAGAAGCTGCCAAAAGAGACCACTACCTGGCTATAAGCACCCATTGTTTAATTTTGCTGGGCTTTTTGGGCTTGTTAATTGTTCCTGCTGTTATTTTCCGCTTGTGTCTTATCTCATAGCATATGTGTAGCATTCGCAGCATTTCATATTTTACATTTGTTATATATAACTATACATGTAAATGCTTTATTGTATTAAGAAGGTAGGGGAGGGTCAGAAGGCGAGGGTGAAGGGGATAACCGAGCTGGTAAGAGGGGGGAGTGCAGGTAAAGAGGGTGTGTGGGGAGAGAGGGAGTATGCTCTGTAAAAAGGGTGAGAAGGAGGAGGAGGCGTCGAAGCGACAGAGGAAAGAGAGCAAAGTGGGCATCGATGCGGAGATCACTCCCTCGTCGAGGCAGCCCAGCCGTCCGGAAACCAGCGGCAGGGCCAGGAAAAAGGAGGAGCGGACGACTGGCTGGGGACATGACAAGGGTATATACACGGAACGCACAAACGGCTTACGAAGAGGATATGCACACGCTAGACGTAGACTACCACAGTTCTCGTCTATGGACCTCGTCCTCCGACTATGCATGCATGTATGGAGTTTAATACGTTGGGATAGGAATGAGGCGGTCAGTTGTCCGAACAGGGCAAGTGATGCAATGCGTGGGATGTGGAAAACAAAACGAGACACAGGATGGAAGAGCGTGCTGAAGTTCGTTTCAAGTGTGCGGAGCGAGGACGCTCGAGCACTTGCACAGATCCGGGAAGATGGAAACTGCGGGAGGCTCAAGCATTTTTCTCTGGAGAAAGGGGGAAAATAGAGCAAATAGGCGCAGTAACCCGTAAACTTGGCTTTATAAAGTTAAGCTATTGGGGAAGAGAGGCCTAGGCAAACGAAACCTTCTCCAATAGGCAAAGGCTGCTTCGATCCTGAAGTGAAACTGGTGTTCACGAGATACCATTCAATACAGTGATGGTCAGGTGCTTTTGGGCACTCGGATGTGCAACAGCAAAAACGAAGATCCGAGAGCCCGAGCAGGAGATCAAGCGAGAACGAGAAGGTGTGGTTGAGCTATATTTGGGAGAGCCCCCGTGTGGTGCGTTGTCACTGCAAGCCAAGATGGCAGTGGACTGCCATCGTGCGTCGAAGGACACGTCAATCTATTTGGTATAAGCAAGTCTACACGCTGTAACTCGTGGCAGGAGGAGCAGGGAGGAGAGCGCGGTCAGGCTCTGTGGCGTTCAAGATCCATGGTAACGTGCCGTTGAAACTCGAAACGCTGCAGTATTGTGCGAGTGTGCATCACAGAAGGCCGTGTTAACTTGATATTTCGGCTAGGGCACCCTCTGTACCTCCAGTGCGTATGCAGTTGTAGGTGTGTATTCCGTACAGGCAGACTTGAAGACGAACAGGGGGTGCGTGCCTTGAACTGGGGAAGGGAAGACAGGGGAGGTGGGAGGGGTATATGTAAAGAGCCTATCGGTACAGAGTACACTACACGAATACAGTATCCTTTAGTGGTAATATGGCAGTGTGTACGAATGCAGCGGTCTAGCAGTCTGACTACGAGTACTCGCACTCCGTACTCCGACATGTATACCAATCAAGGTAATAACGGCGCAGCGGTAGAGGCGCAGGGCAGGACTCGAAAGGGTACTCTGCTGGGATACAACCTTCATAGGTAGCCCTTGACCAAAGGGGCTCTGTCGAGGAGATGACGCACCTCTTGTAAATGAACTCCCAAGAAACGAAGCGAGCCAGCCACCAATGACTGGACCTAAAAGCATTCTTCGTGTTCGAAGACGAGACTATTCAATAAAAAATACCGGAAAAAGGCACAATACATTTTTTCATTCTGGAGTCTGACATCCTCTTAGCTCGCACGGATGATTCTTGCCACTGTCTACACCAGAGAGCAAAAAAAAGTAATGGCTGCCTCCGGACGACAAACACGAGCACCGGGTCCTTTACCAATCTGGCCATAGGCCGCTGCCCGATCCACCCCCTCTGTGAAGTTAGGTATGCATACGTGCACACTCCATAGCTGTGCATACGCTCTCGTTTCTTAATTTGCTCCCTTTTTCTCTAGCGCCTACCCACCTGCTACTGCTGCTCCTCGGCCGCCAACGAACGGGACGAGGCGGCACAGAACGAGAATGGCGAGGGAATAGCACCCAATAGAGAATTCGGGGCCCTGCCACAACTCGGGAGAGGGTTACAAGTGGAGTTTCCACCAGTCATGCCAACCAGCCTATGGGCACTTTAGTATGTACACGCAATACACACCCACCAGCAAGTAACCCGTCTTGCAACTCTGGTCTTGGTCCTGGTCCTGGTCCTGGTGTACGAGTACATACGACAGCACTCTGCGTGTATATTGCACTACGCGCTCGTCGTCATGGGTGTGTGTAGAGTACCCGTGGGTTGACTGGTCTCTGCTTAGACATTTCAAAGTAATCGTTTGCGATGCACTGGGCATTACCAGGACGAACCCTTGTTGGCTCTTCTTCTGCCGCGTTTAATTTAAAACAAAAAATCTCCCTTCCCCCTCTAGAGAGGCTTGCAATTGGTGCTGCTGGATTTCGTCATACAGATAAAACAGAAAATATGCATGCCAATCTTTCTGCTGCAAAATGGGGCCTGTGTGTGTTGGCCGATCGCACTTTTCATTGGTGTCAAGAACCAGTGGCTCGCGCTCCTTGCCTGGCGGCCTCGCCTCGGTATCCTGCAATGGATCTTGATTGGTATCACCCCCAATCCACGGATGCTGTTATTCAATTGAGATACCCTTGGCCGGGTTTAAGACGTTGAGTGGAGGACGTGGAGAAGGACATTTGGTGGCTCCTGCGGAAAATATATTAAGGCTTGCGTATATGCGTCGTGGTCTGTGGCATTTTTCCTACTCCGCAACCTCTGATTCTCCGTCGGAGCAATCGGTTGGACCACAGGCGTACTGCCTTTTTTCTCGTCCTCGCAGATTACCTTGCCCAGACGGTCGGCGATGCACTTTACATATACCAGGTATGTCCCAGTCAAGTCTTGCATGTTCATCTTTGGTTCAATATGTGTTTATGGGCAGAGCTTATGTCGTGTGATCAAATAGATCGGCACATCACTTTCAAACCGGGGGGTGTCTTCAAGTAGAAACTCTACGCCGCACTGATCGAGCATCGGTGTAAGAGAGAATGGTCCTATCTGCCCTTTTCTCGCACGATGGACGCTCAATACAGTAAATCTGGGAATTTAGACCTGCACTGCAATATCGCTTGTTCTTCATGTTTGCATGCTCTCTTGACAAGGGCATCCCAAAACGCTTCGCTACCGACGTCCACTCTTGTAAACATGTTAAACGAAAGAGCTAATACGCGAACTCACCTCGATGTAGCATCGCCTACAGAAAAGTACGCACTAGACCCTATTGTGGAAAAATCTGGATCTCGTCCACCGCAGTAGCTTGGAAGGCAGGAAACTCGAGACCTATTAAAAGAAATCAAGCTCGCTTAGGAGGCTGAAGGGGAGATGATCAAACCCACGAAATGTGGATGCTTGGCTTCAGCAGGAGCAATCACACGCTAAAACAATACAACACTGCGTCCATATTCATATTTCCACACGTCTAGTACCCGTAACCCGGACACGTTTTTTTCACGATCTGCTTATGGAACCGGCTGCGCTTCCGCTTGTTTTATACTCATAAGCCCAGTAGCACAGGGAGCAAAAACTTCACCGAGGGGCGCAAAACCGCTATTTAGAGTCTGGTGGTTCTGTAAACACTGTAAGATTGCCAACATACTCTTTCCAACTGGTATCCCGCAGTCAACCACAGGCTCCAAAACGCGTCCATGATCACAGCCTCTTTCGTACTCTCTAATGTTAGATGGCGATTGCATTATTTTGGTTATCGTTGATCCTACTACTGCATACCGTGTAAATCTATCTCTGCAACCGCCCACGTCTTACTATTTTGTGGAGGATGTAAATCACAGATGCCTTATGAAGGTCGCTACATAACCGGGGACGATCAACCAGCTCTCGCTCTGAGCACCTGGCGCAAAACCACGCCCCGTACCAGGGAGAATGGACCAGGCACATCTGCAGCGTTTGCTGTTTTCACTTATCTAGTTGTGAGTATGGATCTCGGACAAGCTATAAAGCTTGTAAATCTGAACGGTGCTGCCAACCAGAATCGGAAAAATCCCCGAACTGAGCCTCGCCGGCATAGGTTCTCAGTTTGATTGCTTCTGACACGCTATTTGCGGACAAAAATAACGATCCAAGTGGTGAGCACACATAGGTGTCTTGGTCACCCATAATGCGCATAAATCAGCGCAGAAAATTAAGGAGGTAAGACTGCCATTTAGGGCCCCGAAGGTCCTTCGCCTTGTTGGGGGTATCCTACCTCTCGGATACGTAGCAGGTTTCAGTACTTCGCCTCTTCCTGTCTTCTTCTTCTTCTCTTTTTCCCATGGCCCTGCTTGCCTCAATCGGGCCGCAGTCGGCACTCTCGTTTTGAATTAAGTGGCTCGTAGCAAAGTTTCAGGGTACTCAGAAGCTACGAGTATGTAGGTCCACTTACTTTTCACAGGCACATCACCTAACGAACCGCCCAGACTATTACGTTTTCATCCACGTGACACTGCACGTGGAGGCCGATAAGCTAGCGCTGTCGTTCCTGACAATAGTAGCCAATGAGAAGCCCTAGATAGTCTGACCCATAAAAAAATTGCAGTATTTAGGGATCAGAAATCTTTTCGCATCTCTTGAAATTTCTCTCCTTCTTTTTTTTTCTTTGTGCGGCTGGCACGACATCTTATACATCTACCCGTGTTGCTCGTTTTCATTCAAAGTCTTTCCCTCCCTGGGGAAGACCAGTTGATTCGCAGCGTCAGTCGTGCCACAGAGAAAAGGAATTGCACATCGGCTCTTCTACTGGACTGTCTCGCTTTGGGTCGACTCGTTCCTCAAAAGGGAGCGGGTTTTGCCGGGCAGACGACGGTAGGGGGTCGAACAAATCTTATTTTGGAGGAAATAAGTTTTATCAGACACTTGGGATGCAATTACCAGGTAATGGATGTTGGCAAAGGAGCCCATGCCGCACGGGCGCTACAACATCCGACAGGAACAAGTATATATGCCGTAGACATCACAAAAGGTACCGGAAGGTATCCAATACGTACAACCAGATGCGTCTATCGATTACGGAATACCGCGAAGACATCTAGGCGTGCATGAAGCCACAGGCAACAGTGACGGGGACGCATATGTCTGGTTTGAGTGTAGCGTGTGCCTCTACAGGCCGGCCAGCTCTAATCAGTATCGAGTCACACCCCTCCTCCATTATCTCAGAGAGGCGGTGCTGTCTCTACGCTTGTTCCCTTGGTCGTTGTTACATCGACATGATTCTAGAAGCTGTGGAAAGGACTTGTCTGTCCCCTCTGACCCTCGGCGTCAGTCTATATGCTGGTAGGGTCAGCATAGCAGTGGTCCCTTGCGTCTAGATACCGTGAGGGTTGCAGCCAACGAGCGTGTTCCCTTTTTAGGAGGCCGGGTGTTGGGAACTTCATATGACGCGGTTCTAGCGTTGCCATCCTTGCCCTTCATCCCGTTTTGATGAAAACAAAATTGATAAATGGCCATTAAAATGTATTCAGTGGCCACTTCCTTGTCGTAATATTTGTTGCTTTCTCGCCGCTCATCAACTTCGCAATCTACATCAACCGTGCCGTACAATATCATATCGTGTGGCTCAATCGAATGTAAGACGACCGTGAACTTGCGAATCATGAACCCTTCATCCCTGTCAGTCGTCAAGGGGCCTACACCGACATAAATAGAAGATGACCCTGACGTGACTCCGAGATGCTGTCTACTGGTTGTCTCAGTCTAACGTTACAGCTGCCACCGATGCTATCCCCATTTGCGAGCCGCTTTGAAAGAAGCGGTTTGGCACCGATCTGATCTCGGAACAGTTCGTGTCTTGTTTGCATGTGTTCGTTTCCTTTTGTGCCGCAGTTGCACATATATCATTGTGGTCCAGACGCTCCCACTTGGTGGCGCATGGCCCTTGCTTTGAAGTCTGGCGAATACGGGTTTCATTCAGGCGCCGGATGAAAATAATATACAAAAAAAGGGTACGCTGTGTATTTGCTGTTTGCAGTATGGGTGACGAGTATCACTGGGCCACTTTCTTCAACTCCGCCAAAATGCAAGGGAGTGCAACTCATCACCGGTAAAACGCACAGAAAGCAGAGCCGCGGTGACCGTGATGGAGAAGCGCCTTAGATGGAATCACTCGTATCGCTAAGTGTTCGTTGCGTATTCAACCTATCAGCTACTGTAAAGAAGCCAGCATCCATAAGCACGATCCCTGTTGCCTACTATGTTTTATTTGTCAAATACGTGTCTTAGATGTAGAGACCTCTGAACAAATCAAACTCGCATAGATTATCCAAAGGCCTTCCACAGCTGCCATGGGACACGAATAGTGGGCTGGAAGAAGGTGGACAACATTTAGGCGACAGGCGAAATGCGCTGCTTTGCCTCAACTTCATTTGCGGCATACATCTCACAGGGACCTACCGTTCTTGGTGAATGCATAGGCGCAACGATGACATCATGCCAGGGTATCCCTTTTCACTTTCTTGTTACGTGATTATTTGGCCTATTAACATGTGGTATGTCTCTCTCACAAGACCTGCTCGATATTACAGTGGTCAGGCACGATTATGTGGCAGCAAGCAGATTAAGCCATAGAGACCGCAGTACGAAAGTGCGAAGACTTCGCTCTAGACGCTGGCATTTTCGTCATGTCCCCCAATGCTTTGGCTTCCACCGGCACTCTTACCTATATGCAAAAGGTGGGAACTCTTCACATACTGTAACTGAACTCTATTCTCACTTTTTCGGTGTAAGAGATGTAAGCAGCTTTTTGCGTGTCCTCATGGCGGAGATATTGCTCTACCAAGTCTTTTATTTCCTTTCCAGTCATGAAATTCTGTTCTATTGCAAGATTTTGCAACCCTCTTTTGTCCCTTACAGCATGTGCTTTAAAAACAGGCGACGCATCCATTCCCAGAACGAGCTCTTACTCCCCTGTCTCGTCGCCAATCTTCTCCAACTTGCCCATCTCACGCTTCTCGCCTCTCTCGCCAATCAGGCGGATCCGGTCCAAGCGCACCTTCTCGGCACCATCCTCTGCCGAGACGACGAAAAGCACGAGGCTGTTAATGTTCTGGAATTTGACGAAGCGAAGGTTAATGGAAGCAGTGCCCTCTTCGTTCCAGTCTGACGGCTGCAGCTCGATCTCCTGTGTAGCCTGGGTGCCCTCAGCCTCGTCAAAGCCGAGATTGCGCGGGCTGTTGCTGTACAAATGGATGCGCGCGGGGCGTGCTACCTCGTCATTAGGGGGGAGCGAAGTGATCTGATACTAGTTAGCACTATTTGGTGCAAAAAGAAGCTGTGCAGGTAAAGATAGAGACGCCGGGCCGGGAAGACTGGGATACGGTACCTGGATCGTGTGCAGCTTGGTCATAGACTGGAACGGGACGTAGAGCATCAGCTGCTCGTCAGTATCGCTCTCGACCCAGTCGGCAGAGCTGCCGCCGGCCTCGGAGCTAGCAGCGCCAGGCTTCGTATCATCGAAGAGCACCCGAACCGATCCGGCCGCCGAGTCGACGTTGAGCAGCTCTAGTCGCGTCTTCTCGATGCCGTCTGAGATGTCGCTGTAGCCGCGAGGGATGCTGGCGCCGAGCCACTTTTCTGACGATGACCCTGAGCCCGATCCTGATGCATTGCTGCTCGATGCTTCTGTTGCTAGCGTCCGAGCGAGCTTTTCGAGGCCCGGCTTACTCGCGCCCGTAATGCGCTCAAGAACCTTGCCGTTCTTAAGAGCAAGAATCGTGGGGAGGGAGGTGACTTTGTAGGCCTGGCCGATGGCCTGCTGATTGTCGGTATCGACTCGGACAAAGGTCATATTGGGGCCGCTCATCAAATTGGCGAGCTGCTCGAAAATCGGCGCGATCACACGGCATGGTCCGCACCAATCAGCCATGACTGTAGGAGCCGTTAGCATATAAAGGAAGTGAATAGAAAAGATAAGAGGATCGAAGCAAAAGGGAGGGTCTGGAAAGCATGCGTACAGTCGATCACGACCACAGTCGATGACTTGACCAGCCCATCGAGCTGTTCGGGCGACGTGATCTCCGTTATCGCCATGACGTCGTCTGGTTTTTGTATTGCTACCAGGCCCTAACGCTGTGCTCGTGATATGGGTTGGGTGCGTGAGCTGCTCGTCTTCGGTGTCGGGTCGTTGGGGTGCAAAACGGCGAAATAGAAGATGAGGGATGTGGCTTTATAATGCAGTTGTTTACTATTTATTTTAAATGCGACAGGCTTTCAGAAGTTGCCCCGCATTGTTCCTGTGCTAACGGGCCAGGCTACTTCCCCCAAATCTTTCCCGCTGTTCTGGCCTCAGTTTTTGTACACCGTCAACTAGACGTGATCTGATCACGTGAAGGCAAAGACAAGCTTCCATATTAACACAACATCTCCCACGGTTCTTCTTGTCGACCGACTACATGTATATCTACCAATAAAGTTTCCATTTCGGACTAGCACTACATACATTATAGTAAATTTCTCCAGGATATCAGCTATACAAGATCACAAACGCTCAGCACAAGTTGCCCTCTTCACCATACAGAGGACTCTCAAACCAACAGTCAAAACAAACAATCAAAGGACACTATGCTGCTTCAAACATAGGGCAGGATCTTCTAATGATGTACCTTACCCCGCCATGCTACGGGAGATACGCTTGACCATCTATGGGCTACTTTCAGACACCCACAGCATGGCTAAACACCCGCACTGCCAGTTGGCTTAAGAGCCGACCTCTGTCGTCGGCAGGCAGTTCCTGGAAGACGGCATATACACTCTTGCCCTTGGTATCGCGGATGGCACCCAGGCGGTTTCCGGCAACGGCACCGGCCACCATGCCAGGCACGTTGGCCACAATGAAACCAAGGGCGCCGCCACTGAGGCCACCTAGCAAGCTCCAGAATTTACCCGTCGGCCGGCTCGTATCCGGCTCAGCCATGCCCTCCTCTCGGAGCATTTCCTCGAAGACGTCGGCAAACTGAGCATCTTCGGCACGTTGGCGAGCCTCCTCGGAGTTGTCGTGTCCACTGTTGGACCCGGAACCGCTGCCGGTGGCCTTTGTAAAAAAGTCCCATGCCCAGGATGCGCCGCTGGAAGTGGAAGACCCGGTTCCTTCGTGGGTCTCCGATTCGTAGGGGGGGGGCGAGGAAGCCGCACTCTCCGAGTCCTCGTCTTCGTGGGGGGTTGTACCGAAGACCCGGCGATGGCTGTCATACTCGCGGCGGCGGGTCGCATCCGACAGCGTGAAGAAGGCGTCGTTGACAAGCTGGAACTTGCGCGTGCGAGCATTGCGCTCGGGGCTATCGACGGGCACGCGATCAGGGTGTGTCTTCAAGGCAGCACTGTTGCCGGCAAAAATGTAGGTTAGCCATCGATGGCTCGGCATCGAGAAGGACGGAAGAGGGGTTCTGACCGCTTGTAGGCCTCACGAATCTGCTGGGTCGTGGCATTTTCGGACACGTTGAGAATGGCATCTGCAGAGAGCGAAAAAAAAAAAATTAGAAGCAATCAAAACAGACCCTAGAACCGAAGCACAGTCGGCTTCGATATCCACCTAAGAATGAACACGAGAGCACTTACAATAGTTGGGGGGGGCACCGCTGTTCGACATCTTGACGGTGGGAGCAGACGACAACTCGGCAGGACCAAGGTGAAAAAGTATGAGAAGAGGATTTGTGCCACTTCTTCACGTGCAGATAGAAATACCTGGCCACAGTAAGGCTGAAGCTTCGGCAGCACTTACGCCTGCTGCCTGAGACGGTGGTGGAAGTTGCCACAACCCACGTCATAGTGTGGCGCACTGGGGCAATGACGGAGTATGTACCGTACAGCTACCATAGCATGCGTAGTGACTTGCGCCGACTACAAAGAGCTGAAGAGGCAGCCCCACCCCACTTCCCAACCCCGCCAAATGGCTCCAGGCACTGAAGAATCACCGAATCTGCGCAAGCAACCAAATGGGAAACCCCGGAGTGCTAAAAGGGCGCTTTGAACATCCCAAACGAGAATACGACCACAAAGCTTTTACTTCGGAACATGAGAGGGAGTGTCGGACCTGTCGCATCCGGACAGGAGTAAGCGGCCACATATGCAGCAACAGCCAGCGAAACATAGACTAACAGAAAATACAACGGTTTCCACTCCCATCATGTGTCAAAGAATCATTGGATGGGAGGCCACTTTTTACTTGGCCTCTGCTCCCGACCATGCAATTTCTTTTGAAATTTGACCAGCGAAAAGCGGCAAAGTGTGTGGTACCCAAACCTCCAATGAATGCACGAGGTGCTGCTACGGCTGCCCCCATGCCCAACACCCAAAGCCCAACGTGGGTGACTTCTGTTCGTACTCGTGTGTAGATCCAAGACAAGTGAAATAGAAGAAGGGCGACGATAAACCACAACAATTTAACGACACAGAAAGGTTAGGATATCCAAGTGGGGACGCAACGGTGTCACTGCCGTGCGCTTGCAGTGCTTGGGCGGCATCCTAGACATCCTAGAATGGCAATAGCGTCGAGGCCTAAAGGGGGGCATCATTGTCTAAGTACATACAGCATTGGGAGTAGTGCCCGGTGACTCGTAGCTGCATGCACTCAAAGCTACACTTTGGCTGGTCTCCCATTAGCTCTTTCCTGAAATTAACGAAATCTCTCTGTACCTGTTCCGCATTACTGCTGCCGGGGGGAGCAGCGGGAGGGTGTGCTGCCCCTCCTTCCTGTTCTTTTGGCACTTTTGGCAGCAACCTCCCGACAGCTCCTTCCTCCTTCCCAGCTGCGTTTCTCGCGACGACAGAATCGGCTGAGGATACAAGGGTTGCTTTTACCGCAGCTTTTTTTCCTGTCGCC
The DNA here is from genome assembly GCA_001513895.1 of Graphilbum fragrans. Taxonomy (NCBI): domain Eukaryota; kingdom Fungi; phylum Ascomycota; class Sordariomycetes; order Ophiostomatales; family Ophiostomataceae; genus Graphilbum; species Graphilbum fragrans. Next base: position 597,347 of record LLKO01000005.1, on the reverse strand, counting down.
GAGTTTTCAAACCACGGCCTGCTGCCTTGCTCTTACACGCAGTGGCACATCTTCTCACCCACCCCCCTGGTCCGAGTCCGGTCCTTTTTCTGGCTGCCTCGTGTCTCCTCTCCCCCACCCTTCTGTCGGCACGGGACCCTCTTTCCCTCTCTCCCCTCCTCCTTTTCCCTCAACTTAGGCTTCTTTTTGCCTCCTTCGTCATTCCACTGCTCCATACTGTTTACCGCCTACTGCCCTTGTTCTTTCTCTTTATATACGGGCCAACAGCCCGCTGTTTTTGTCTTTCGTACTCTCATTCTTTCTCCTCTCTGCGATACTCTTTTTCTTCCCCTTTCTTTGATTCCATTTCCTTTCTTCTTCCTCCTTTACCAAAAAAAGCAGCCGTTGAACAAAGAGAAGCCCGAAGCCCATTCTTGTCATTGGAAAGTAATATAGCTTAGCGAAATAAAACAACCTTTTTTTGTTCTCCATTATTTGACCTTCACTCGAGCATAGACACCGAGGAGAATATATAAAGCATATATATTCTAGGCTGCAGGCAGCAGTTGAGGAGAGACGAAACGAACACCCGCTTCACACTCTCTGAGAAGTCACTCGACAACGGCTAACAGCTACCTGCTTCCCACGTCCATTCACTGGTTGTGAATTGCTGGCTGTCGAGCCAAACTATCAGCGTTCCGCATTTCTCGGACAAATATCTCCTTGAATACACAGCAGTATGGCTCATGTTCCCTGCCGAACCTAAAATGTACGTGGTATCTAACAGCATCCATATAGTTTCCGAAAGGATCCTTCCTATCCATCAAAATGATTGCCGTTCAGACAGTCACCATGCAGGCCCATGACGACCTTGCAGCCCTGTTGGCCCGGAACCTGACCTTTGGGCCTATCCCTACCTCGGAGGACCAACTTCAGGCCGAGCAAAGGGCAGCTGAAGAAGCAGCACTGGCAGCGGCGGCAGCAGCGGTAGCAAACCAGCCGAAGATTAACTATTCCATTTCGCAACACTACAATCACTCTGCCCACATTGTGCGGCCTGGCAAGGAGGAGGAGACCACCCCTGAGCAGCAGCTGCAACAGGAACAAGAGCAGCTGTTCCAGCAACACCAGCAACAATTCCAGCAGCAGAGGCCTTCTTCGGTTCCTCCTCAGTCAGAGAGGGAGACGGTTGAGCAGATTCTCCTGCAGAATGGCATCGACCCGACGCTGCTGTCACGCGTTCAGATTGCCCTGTTCAAGATGTCTGCCCCAGATCGGCGTGAGTACTTGCTGCAGCTGTGGCGGATCTGCCCACCGACACAGGGTGCAGAGAACCCTACAGAGGCCTGGGGCACCTCGACTGTGGAGAAGGAAGAAGCTTTGGCGCAGATGCGCTACGAGAGAAACCAGCAGGCGCAAGCCACGCACGCAGAGAGCTCGATGGGCATGGTGGATGAGGCCATGAGTCTGGATGGCACCACGGTGGCCGTGGCTCAGCAACAGCAGCCTACACAAGACGCGAATGGCGTCTGGCTCCAAACAGCTGCTCAGGGTTACATGGAGCCTTACATGATGTCGGGCTACGAGGAGTTGGCACGCCGTGAATACCTGGCGAATGTCAAGGACAGCGGAGCCATGGTCAACTTTGGGCTGGCTCCAGGCGGCGCCAGCTACCATCGGGCGACAGACCCGGTGTACAACAACCAGCTATCCATGTCTACTGGCCGGGGCTCGTGGCCGGCACAGCACCAGATGCAGACGATGCAGATGGAGAACCAGTATGGAGCACTGATGGCGATGCGGGACAGCATCGAGATGGAGCTCTAATGCGTCTTGGTTGGCGGTATGATGGTCTGCCAGACGACGATAAGCCGTTACGTTTGATGTTTTCTCTATTGCTGCTCAATTGTTTTCTCATTTCCTGGTTCATCCATCTTTCGCTATCCGACGCGCACACACACACGATATTGTTATCCTTTCATTGGTATTGCATTGGCTTCATTGGGTCACCTTTACGTGTATATATCAGGCAATGAAGCTGCAGCGTAACCTGCTCTCATTTTCAAGCGTATCTGTGCATTGGAATTGCACTGCTTTTCGTATTTCCCACGACGGGATGCTATGTGTACCGAGGATGCGAGAGCAGGCTCATGCTTGCCCAAAAGCTTGGTGATAATCAGTTCCTAGCTAAATACATCCTGTTCCAAGGTGTATCTCGGAAGATATGTCGTCCGAATAAGTATACCTTTATATATCCTTGTGTTTCTCTCGTACTCCAACGCCTCCTGAGCCTGTAATGCTATTTTTGTCGATACTGATAAATATATTAATCTGCTCCTCCTATCACCTTTTTCTTCTTTTTAGTGCTACCACATCTTGGTGGCTCATTTGGCAGCCAGAAGGCTGACGGCAGCCGACTACCTCTTCTTGTTCTTGCGCTTGCTGGGCTTGTTCCGGTTCTGGCTGCTGCCAGATGTCTTGGCGCCGCCAGCTGAGTCTGTGGCCTTGTCCACCAACTCGAATTCCTCGTTAGAGTCAGTGCTCGGCGTAGCCTTGCCAGGCGAGGAATCGTCGCCCTCGTCGTCTTCGGCGCTCAGGTCGACCGGAGCGTCCACGGCGGCATCGTTCGCTTTCTTCGGTAGGACACGGCCCAGCGTCTGGTCGAATGCCCAGATGGGCAGACGGAACACGGCGGTATCCCGAATGGTCGGGCGGGGAACCTCGTCGGCCTAAGAGCCATTCGTTAGCATGAGTGTTTGGAAGAGGGGGTACGAAGTCAATAGGGTCAACAAAGATCCAACTTACATCCACCGGGAGAAGCTCAATGTTGCCGTCTTCGTCGATATGCTCGAGGTAGACGTCGCCGATCGAGTCCACCCACAGAATCTTGCCGTTTTCGGCCTGCACGCGCTTCCGGGCACCGGTCGGACCAGCACTGGGGGCCTCACCTGTCGTCGGAGTGGCGGTGCCACTGGAGCCGTTACCAGCCGCGGGGCGGCCCTTGCGTCCGCGGCGGCCTCCTGCATTCTCCTTGGTAGCGTCGCGCTTGGCATCCCGCTCCTGCAGGCGGCGCTGCTTCCGGTTCATGGCCATGGCCTGCTGCTGCTGCTGCTGCTGGGGATCCTCGTCGTTTTCCGGGTCCGGGTTCTGGGGAGTGGGCAGGCCGACGTTGCTGACATCAACGCCGCCAATGTTGTCGCCCCAAGCCGCGTGGCGCGCATAAGAGACGTAGCGCTGGACAAAGTCGCGATGGCGCTTCCAGCTCATGTAGAGGGCGAGGTAGTGGGCGCCGCCGCCGACAAAGAGAAAGAGGCCAAAGAGAACGGTGCCGAAGCCGGGGCGGTAGCGGCTGTAGTAGTATCCGGTGCCCTTCCAGACGGGGAAGCCGTTGGTGAGGAAGTGGTCGTAGCGCTCGCGCGAAGGTCCACGCAGGATGTTGGCAACGGCGCTGAGGCGGGCCTGCATGTCGGAGGCCTTCTTGACGGCAGCACGGATCTCGGCGGCGGTGGGTGCCTTGGTCACTTGGACGCCGGGCTTCTTATTGCTGCCGGACTTGGCCTTCTCCGCCTTGGCACGCTCGGCGGACAACTGCTGCTTGACTTTGTCCGGGTGGAGGGAGCGCGTCTTCTTGCGGTAGGCCTTGCTGATCTCGTCCTGGGACGCCGAGGGCGGGATGCCGACAAAGTCGTAAAAGGTGACATCGGGGCCGAGAATGGGAGCCAGCTCGCTGCGGATGCGGAAGATTTCGCTGTCTAGAGATCGAGGAAAAGCAAGTTAGCCGATGCACCAAGACAAGGAACACTCCCGTCGAGAATGGCGTACCTTCTTTGGACCATGCAGCCGCCAGCGGCGTGAGGACGGCCAGCAAGCCAACTGTCAGGGATGAGAACTTCATCGTCGCATACCGTGTTGGGAGGAACAAGAATAGAAGAAGCCAATATCGAGAAAGAAGAGAAGAACCAAAAGAACCCAACAAGGGGCTTTAGTAGAGTGACTTTGTAGCTGCAATGAAGCTGAAGGAGTGTAGGGTGGAGGAAAGGTGAAAATAATAAGAATAAAACTGAAACCCCCAAAACACAGCTCACAGGGCCGCCAAAAAGTGGCACGGCTTCGATTTTGTAGAGCGGCACAGGAACTGTGTTCAATCCAGAGGCGCATATAGTACCGACCAAGCTACCTGGTGAACTTTATTTTTCTTAATTCTAGGGGTATACTTTTTTCATCCCTTTCTCGGCTTTGGCGACTGGCAGCTCCTTCTAGATGCGCTAAAATGGTGCCAGCAACCCCTGAAGGTCTAGCTGTGGATGGTCGGCTTAGGCCAGCCTGGCCTGTATCCCTGCTGCTCCTGCCGTAGGTGCTACTCTTCTGGTGCGGTTTCAGCCGCTAGTTTTGTTCTGAAGCGAGCCTGTGCAAGAGAACGCTGCTCCTGTGCGACTTCGCCCTGCTACGAGACAATGAAACCGCAAAGTGAATAAGGCCTGGAATGCTCCGTATCGTGCGCACTCCAAGACTAGTTGGCATCAAGTGCTCGACGCGAATATCGGTGCCTGGGAAGGGATAACGCGTAAAGAGTATGGGAGATGTGTCTTTTTTTAAGACGGCTAAGCTTGGCGGCCTGTCTCCATTTCAGGCTACTGAGCTGGCTGGTATAACGAGAAGCACGCTGTGAAATAGGGCGAACACGAGCGAAACACAGTGTAACTAGCCCTATTTGCTCTAGCTGAGATACGTGGCTCGTTGCTCCGTAAGATACTCGTCCTTAGCACATCTCCCGCCATGGGAGTTGAGATGACCCATTTAGCCCTGCGCCATTGGTGCCCAATTTTCGGCTTTTACGAGCGATAGCTGGCGTCAGTACTTTACACCCGTATCTTGTAACGAAGTAGCCGTAATTATAGCGAGGTACGTGTTGCTGACGGCGCCCTGTTGTTTGCTGGGCAGCTTTTTTTGTGGCGATCCCACCACCGCCTTTTCATATAACTTCTTTTGGCCCAACTATCCGGTCCCCCCTTTTCCCTTTCCACTCACATCCATTCGTACTACAGATTGGGAACTGTTTTCTTGTTGGATTTTGTTGCCGGGCTAGGACGCTTTCTCGACTCTCTTTCCAGCTTCTTGTTCTTTTTTGCCCTATTCTTGTGCTACTGCCCATTCTTTCCGCGTTCTCTCGCTCACTTTCTGTCGCCCTCTTTTTTAGCGTCGAATTTACCTGAGGGCGTTTTCGCTCACCGACCTTTCGCCGCTTCGCATCTACTATCTTTCATCTTCCCACCTATACCAAGATGTCGCGCATACCGATTCCGCTGGACATGTTGACGTCGCGGTTCAACTTCGGCGACCGCTTTGCGGGCGTGCGGTCGACGTCGCTGGCCACGCGGTTCTCGAACCTGCGGCCGATCTCCGAGTTCTTCGACATGAAGCGGCTGTCGAAGCCGCAGAACTTTGGCGACATGCAGTCGCGGGTCAACTACAACCTGGGCCACTTCTCGAGCAACTACGCGGTGGTGTTTGTGATGCTCTGCATCTACACGCTGCTTACCAACTGGTGGCTGCTGTTTGACATCATCTTTGTGGTATCGGGCATGTTTTTGATCGGCAAGCTGGATGGCCGGGACCTCGAGGTGGGCACATTCCGCGCGACGACGTCCCAGCTGTACACGGGTCTGTACGTGATTGCCATCCCGATCGGCCTGATTTCGTCGCCGTTTGCGACGATTGCGTGGCTCGTCGGCGCCAGCGGCGTGGTGATCATCGGCCATGCCTCGCTCATGGAGAAGCCTATCGATGAGGCTTTTTCTGGGGAGGTGGTCTAGGTGGTCGGCCACGCGCTCCCAAACACAGCCACCCCCCCTCCTCTGCCTCCTTCTCCTGGGAGTCCTGGGGGGGTGGAAGATCATCCAAGCGCGACGCCCGTCGACGCTCGGGCACAATTTCTTCGATTTACAGCGAGCAGGACGGAAGGTGGGAAGGGTTGGCAGGGGGAGCGAGCGGTGGGCGGGTGGTGGAGGAGTTGGGCAGCGAGAGCTCGGGGAGCGGGGGGAGAGGAGGAGGAGGAGGACGAGACGGGAGTGGAAGCGGGAGCGGAGAGGAGATGGGTGTGCAGAGACTTCGGGGCTCCGGTGTCTTTGATGCATACACGGCTTCAGGGGGCGTTCGGCAGCGGAACCGGCAATTGCGGTCGGCACAAGACGACAGCGAGAGCGAAGGCTCAGAATCGACATCGGACGGGGACTCGGAGGAGGACAGCGAGGCCATGAGCGAGCCCGGGGAAGCTGAGGTGGCAGTTTTGACGTCGGCATTGGCGCGGATCCAACGGGCCAAAGAGCGGAACCGCGGCGATGTCAAGCTAAGCCGTGTTGAGCTTCATGCCTGGAAACGACACACAGAGCGAGAGGCACAGCGGCAGAGAAAGATGCATCGGCGGAGAGACAAGAGCGAGAGAATAGCGGTCCCTATTGCGCATCTCGAGACCAGCATAACAACAGCGGCACTGCCGACATCGCGGAAAGTCGGCAAGCTGCCTTCACCAGCGGCGTCCAGCGACGACAACAACAATCACCACACGCCGCAGCGGATGCCCGGAGCCTTTGACCACGAAGAGCGGTCGGTGTACCCAGCCGCCTTGGGCTATCCTACACCTCCTGTTGTGTCGTCAGCCACGTGGCCGCGCCCTGGCTCCAGCTCGCAAAAATCAGCCAGCGGGGGGCCCTCGAGCTCGTCTCCCGACCACAACCGCCGCGGCGACTCTCCGTTCCGGTATTCCTATGTCCACGACGGACGGCCTACCTCATCGGCGTCCACCAGCCGTCAGCAAAGACCTCCACCACAACACCCCGTCGACCCGTTCCAGTACATGGCTTCGAGTCCGCGAGCGCCTGTCTATGGATCTGGCGCCGTGGCTGCTCGAGACAGGTATCTGCGCGGACCACCAGCAGCCCCTGCTGCAGCCGGGGGCCATCGGGGTGGTCCAGCCAGGCGGAGCGGAGGGGCTGCTGTCACACGGTCGGACGACGAGGACGAAGATTCAGCGAGCGAAGACGATGCCAACAAGATTGTGGATGACAGCGACGAAAGCGAAGACAGCGAAGACAGTGAGGACAGCGACGACAGCGGCGACGGGCCTCCTGCTCACAACACGCGCAATACTCGCGCTCAAGCTCGAAGAATCGTCGCTACTGGCTCGCCGTCCAAGCGCCGCGAAGTGGTGGTGGTCGAGCCGGAGTCTGATCCGGAGCCGGCACCGCCACCTCCACGGCAGCTAGAACGTGCGCGGTCCTCGGCTGCCAAGGCAAAGAAACCGGCTCCCGCACCTCAAGCATCGGCATCCTCGTCGGCCCGGCGCAAGTCGGCTGGGCCCAGCACTAGCAGCAATGCCAACACACAGTCGAGTCGCCGGCGTAAGGGCAAATAGGATGCTCCTGTCTTCTGTCTCCATCTCCATCCTTCATACCCATTCTCTCCTGTTTTGTCTCTCTTTCTCTCTCCCTCTCCTCTCCCCCGCTCGCTGTTCTGTCTCCCCACCCCTCTCATTTCCTTTCCTTTCACCTTTCTTTCACTTCACTTTTCTCTTACTCTTCCAAGTCTTCTCTCTTCCTCTCAGCTTCTTTCTTAGTTTAGACATCCGCGCTTGTTATTTGCACAGTATACCCTATCCCCCAGGTTAGGATCGGGGGAATATGAAAACGGAATCCAAGGAGGGCATCAAAAAGGACTTGGACTCAGTGGGAACGGTCTTTATGGTTTGCTGTGCTTGGCACGACTACGACAATACTTGTTAGACTAATATGGATATTCGTTTAATTCGAGGTTTTAACTTCAGACTCGTACGACGTAGACGTGGCAACTCTCAAGCGTAATATGAAGCACAACTAATGCTTTGTTTAATTCATGATTTTATTATCAAACTAGTAAACATGGCAACTCGAGCGTACATATGAAGCACAATCAAATCAAACAACCATTCGTAATAGGAACGTGACAGCATACGGGTCCCCCAGCAACAACAAAGACGGCTTGCTACCTTTCTAGGCTCCGGCCATAAATCCCAGCTCCCACCTTCCCAGCCTGTACCCCGGAACACGCTACTCATGAGAATATCTTGGTGATACTGCCGATGCTGCTCCCGAGACCGCCACCCCATCCGCCGAGGCCACTGCCACCACCGCCGAAGCTGCTCCGGCGGTCGAAATCCCGCTCAACGCTGCGCCGCTCCCACTGCAGATTGCCGTTGTTGCCGCGCTCGAGGCGGGAGGCCGTGGCACCCGCGGCACCCGCGGCACCCGCGGCGCCAGCCATGCGCATCGCATCGCCGACAAGGCCGATGGAGTCGCCCGACATGGCACGCGCGCCCATGCCCATCATGCGCTCGAGCGACGAGGGCAGGCGGAGGCCGAAGCGGGCCAGCAGGGCGGTGAGGGCGCCGCCGGTGATGAGGGGCATGATGGCGAGCATAAAGACCTTGAGGGGGTGCTTCTTGGCGTAGTAGACGAGGTCGCGCAGCAGCCGCTTGAGCTTCTTGTAGGCCCGGGCGAGAAAGTTGGAGCGCGGCGAGCGGCGGTAGTAGGAGGAGCCCCCATGGCCGGCACCACGGCTGAACGTGCTGAAGATGGAGCGCGAGCTGACGTTGGGCAGGCTGAAGAAGCTCGAGGTGGACTTGTTGTGGCCGCTGCTGCTGCGGTGGTTGTTGTGATGGTGGCTGCTGGTGCTGTGGTTGTCGAGGCCGAAAAAGGCACGGGCAGTGACGTGAGGGCGAGTGCGGCTGCGGCTGCGGCTGCGATCCCGTTCCCGTTCGCGTTTGCTGTGCTTCGACGAGGAGTGGTGGTGCGAGCTGCGGCGCGAGACGACAGAGGCACCGTCGAGATCGAAGAAGCCCATTGTGAGAGGGGCAGACGGCCAGGACGGCCGGAAGAGCAGCGAGAGACTCGGACGCGAGAAGGCTCTGCGATCAATAGACGCCGAGCAAGCGGAGGAGGCCAAAGGCAACAACAACGAGCGAGAACGGTCTAGAAAAACGGCAAACTGCACACAAACGGCTGCTGCTTCGGAAAAAGCTGTCAAGAGGCACAAAGAAGAAAATACAGAGAATCCGTCAGACGCACACACACGCACGCACAAAGATAGCTACCACCCTCCGTCGCAAGGAGAGAGGGTTGAGGCGACGCTGCTGCGGCCCCTGATTGGCCCAGCACTGGCCTAACATCCCTGAACGTCCCAGCCGCCTTCTTTTTGGTCCCTGGTCTTCCAAGAAAACAGGCCTACGACTACCGTACCAGTTTCCATATCTATTTAGCACTACTCAGCCCCTCCTCTTCCTTCACCGCTTTCTTGCTCCAGGACCTCTCGCTGTGGCCGTTTCCTCTTGTCTGCTCCTATGGCCGACACGGGAAGCGGCCTCGACTATCCGAATGGCGCTCGTTTATGCCTCTGAGTCGCTGCGTGCTCGCCGTTTGTGCGCTGTCTGACGCATTCCTTCCAGTGCTGGTGGCCCTGCTGTGGAAGCCTGTCATACAGAATGCTAGCCACTAAAACCACGCACACCACAGAAAATAACGGGGCTGGGAGCCGTCGCCCGTTGTTAGTGGCCCGGGCTCGCCCACCAGCGGCTGTTCTGCACTAGCCCCTTTTGTGCTAGTGTGCCGTGTCTCAGACACTCGTCAGGGGCTGTTCGCCATCCAATTCTGTCACGTGAAATGTGCACACAAAAAATCTATCAATCAACGAAACGACTTCGCTCTTCTGTTCTTGCCTGCCAATGGGCCTCTAGATGCTCCGTATACATGTTGTTCATCGTGTTACGTGCGACTATGCCGATCTCTTCCGATATGTGCTGGTTCTTTATTTTCTGTCGGCGATCCAACTGCCCAAGCCACGAGAGACTGTCTTCCATCCTTCCATCCTACTATCTTCCCTCATTTCCCCAAGTTCCGCGCCACAAGCGACGTGAACGCCGTGTTCGCGCCGGCACCGAAGTCGTGCGTCCAGAATCCAATCACGCTGTGCTCCGTGAAGCTCGACGCGTTTGATGACGGCGTCACCGGCGGGCTCTCCGAATACGCAAACGCGAGCCGATTGCCTCCGTGCGGCGCGAGCTGGTTGCGCAGTGCCGAGCCGAATGCCGTGCACCCCGTACATTTGGCCGTGACCTGCCAGTAGGAGGTGTTTCTATGAGTGCCTGTCCGCAGGATCTCGTACGTGGCGCCTCGGTATGCTTGGGGTAGGTAGTGGCCACTAAACGCTGTGAGCTAAAGTTTCAACGCCAAAAAGACCGTACAGGAAAGGCGGTAACATACGTTGCCCATCGAGAGGATACGACGGCACCAGCAGAACCACCGCTCCAGGTAACGGCCAAAGGATTGCCGGTCATACCGCCTCCCCAGCTCAGCCCAGCCCAACCGACGTCAGCCGGTGCGGCCACCTGCAGCACCACGTCGTAGTCAGACCCGGATGGCACGTTTCCAGGAACAGCTATGCGGAAGTAGATGCCCTTGCCGTTGAGATTATACTTGGCAAAGTATTGTGAGAATGTAAACCCGGTCTCGCGGTCGACGTAGACGGTGGTGTCGGCCGCCGAGGCAGCTGTTCCGAAGATTCTGTGTCAGTGCCGAGCTTGGAAACATGCGTGTAGTCTGGGTGGGAAGGCTTTGGACGTGGGAGAGAGCCGCTTACCCGTCACAACGGCGCACCAAGACAGCAGATCCCCCCAACGCATGTCTAGACGAGTGTGAATCTGAGTGTGCCCCGGCCGAAACAGACAAACAAAAGAGCAGGACAAACAAGGGAGTTATTAAACAAAACAGATGCAGTGAACCTGCGCAAATCGGCGCATAGAGAGAAGCGTCTGACTGCAGACTCGCGGTATGAGCACTTTAGGAGTCGGAGTTCGTGGTATTATCATCAATGCAGCTAGGGCTTCGTGACGCTATGGAGCCTGTCGATTCCCGTGTATTGGTGCGGTACTTATTTGCTCGTCGGACTTCTTTCCCATCCTTTAGTCCCACTGGCCGGCAATGTATTGGTCTAGATAACGAGCTCTTATGTCATGATGGTGCTTCAGTATGTATTGTCCGTCATCAACTCTCCCGTCTGTGCAGATAAAAGAAGTATCGGCCAAAACGGTAACAGAGTCCGAAGCAGAGGTTGATATGTGAAGTGAGAGCAAAGAAGGAAGCTGAGAGTATTGGGCTTTTCTCTATTATGGGTCACACTCGCTTCCCATGTCGTTTTCGTTCCTGCTCCACACAGCAAGATATTAAATGAGGAAGCGTCTCCCCGAGCTTGGCCACTTCCAACGCGTGAGAGTTTTCTTGTCGATCTGTCACTAGCATCTGATAATGCCCGTAACAAATAACACGTCGGCTGGGCTTGACTGCGCGCGTGCTGCAAAGGCTATAAACCTGAATAGAGCGTTGCAGCAGATGGGCTTTTGGTAGTATGAAGGAGGCGCCGCGGGTTGGGAGTCCCTTTGATAAACAGTCCTCTAGAATCCACTGGTCCCTCGCAAGGGAAGATTGGGAGCAAAGGGAACGCAAAGGGACCAAACTACGTCCGCGTGGAAAGCCAATACGGAGCCCAAGCCGTGGCCGAGGCAGCAGACCAATTTAATAAAAGCAAAACTCAACTACAGAGCGGAAGGAGAAAGTTTAGACAAAATAACATACACAGCATATACTAGCTACTCATTGCAGATAGAGCTAGTACGCAATTGTGTCTGCGGTTGGGGTCGCCGTACCATCGTTGCATCATAAAACACGGCAACGGGGTGACGAGAACAGGTGTTCTCTTTTATTCGCTGTCATACATACTTGCAGTCCACTAGTTACATGTTTTTGGTGGGGG